>JAJTTY010000025.1:0-436774 GCA_036971295.1 Dactylellina cionopaga | reverse complement strand
TAAAATAAATAATATATATTATATCAATATAATCTTTAAGTATTATATTTATAAATATTTAAAATATTATTAAGGTATTAATTAATTTAAAAAATATAATTATATATTTAAATAATCTATAATAATATTTAAATACTATTTTTTTTTTTTTTTTTTAATTATTTATATAATATAATATATTTTAATAAAATTAAGTTTTATAAATAATTTTATTTTTTTAATTTTATTAAAAGAATTATTAATAAATAGTAGAAATATTCAATCTTTAATAATAATATTATTAAGATTTTAATAATTAATATATAATCATAATTTTTTATTTTTTTTTAATACAAATAGAATGGGGTATCCTATTAGAAAAATATATAAATTCTATTTTGAGATTGGTATAAATATATTCTTATAACATATTTTTTTTTTTTTTAATATATACGTAAATAGATATGAATTTAGGATATTTTCCTTCTTATAAAGGTATATAGTAATTAAAATTAGTATACTAAAATAATGCTATTTCAAATACAAATTTTTCTACTATTTTCCATAATTTATCTTTAATCCAGTTAGGTAATTATTATACTTTTGATATAATTTTTTTAATATAAAATATTGCTTTTTTTATTATATTAAATTTATTATATAATTAATTTTTAATTTTTTTGTTAAAAAAATATTTTGTATTGCAAAGGTGTACCTCTTTGCGAGTGTCTTTTTTTTTGTAAGGTGTTTTATAAATATATCTTATAAATTTAATATTTTTGGTTTTTTAATTAATAATTAGATTATGCTTTTTTAATTATAAATATTTTAGGATTAAATTTATTTATTTTAGTAATTTAAAGATATTAATTATAAGTTTTTTTTTATATTTATTGATAATGAGGTTAATAGTTATTTTATAAATTATAATATTTAAGAGACTATTATTAAAAGCTAAAATATTATATATAATTAATTTTTTTGTAAATTTTATTTTTCTTTATAGGGTGTAGTTATATAAGATATAATTATCTTTTATTCTACTATTAATTAAATTTAGTTCTAGTATTTTATTAATAATTAATGGTATAAATAAATAATATTTATTTTTTATAAAGTTGAGTTATCAGTTTAGTTTTTTTTTTTAGAAATTATTGTTAAGATCTTTAGATAATTCCTGTTTTTATAGTATATTTAATTTTTTATATAAATTCTTACAATTTTTTTAATATTTTAGATTGTAGAGAAATCTGACTTGTAATAGTTAAGGGGGTAATAAAAGGATTGATAATTTGGTTTAATATAATAATAATAATATTTCTGATTATTTCTGAGTTTTTTGGGAATTAGTAATTTTAGGTAATTAAATTTATAATCTTCACTAATGTTAAAGTTTATTTTAATATAATAATCAATATATTTGTAAAAAAAGTTTATATATTTTTATTTTATACTATTATTACTGTTAATATTATTATAAAAATAATTTTTTTTATAGAATATTATATTTGTGACTAGGACTTATTATTAACAAAATTTATATATTATAATTGAAAGAGAATATTTTTTTAATTTTTATTATAAAAAATTATTATGGGCTTTATATCATAAAATATCTGGATTAGCTTAGATCTAGTTAAGACAATATTTGTGGTATAATTATAAATTATCTTTATAAGCAGTATATATGGGTTCCTTTTTTTTATAAAAATCGCAATTATACTTATAAATATGATATATATCCTATATAAAGATAAATTATTTTTTCTATTTTTTACTAGATAGATTTTTGGTATAATTCTAGTAATTTTTAAAGTTATTTACAAATTTTTAATTATAAAAAAGGGCTATATATTTATAAATAGTAATTTAATAAGAAATGAAATTATTTTATTTGAATTTATATATATAGAATTCTTTTATAATATTATATTTTTTTTATTGGTGATAATTAATATATTTCTTATAATAAACTATGTTATAGGATAATTTTCTAATTTTGAAAATTTAACTATATTTACATTCTAAACATTGATTAAGTTCGCATATTTATATACATTTTTAAAAGAAAGTTATTCAAAATAGTAATTATCTGGTGATTAAGGAAATTATATTATATTAGAATTTTTATTTAACACAGTATTCTCCTTCACATAGTTAGATAGGAGATTTTACAGCTTCTTTTTATTATTTTTTAATTAACAGGGTAAATAATATAAGGTAAATTTAAATAAAATTGTATAAGTTAGATAAAGATTCTACTTTCTTAATACAATTTTTTAAATTTCCTAGTTATTTATATAATTGCTAGAATTAATTTTGATTATTATAATTGTAATTAATATATTTTCTTGAGGTAATATTTTGCTAGAGCTAGTGATATTTATTTAGAGTAAGTTTAGCCTTATATGGCTAATTTTCCTAGTATTCTATAAAATCATTAATTGCATTATTAATAGATATATTATTATCTTCTTTATCTTGTGTTTAAATTATGAATATTTAGAATTGTTTTATTTTTTGTTTATTTTTTTTATCATTATTTTTTTGGTGATTGTTGGAATTACATTATTTTTATTATTTATCTGTAGAGTTGAAATTTTTCTTTTGTGGTAATATATTGTAATGTCAAGTTATATATCCCTATTTTTTATAATTATAACATTCCATTATATTAGATTTCTATTTTCAAATTATATTGTTAAAATCTATAAGCTTAGATCCATAGGTTTTATTTAAAACATAATATCCATTATTATTTTTACTCCAATCCCTATTAGATTTATTATTATAATTTTTCTTTTTTTTCTATTAATTAGAGTTATAGTTTTTATAAAATTTATTATTTTTTATAAAATTATTAATTAAGCATTCCTTTTTATTATTATTAAAAATTATATTATTAATTTCAATAATAAGTTTTTGTACTTTTATATAATTAAGATTAGAGTTCATAAGTTGATATTTAATAAATTAAGTTTAATTATATAATTTTAATTTTTTTATAATATAGTGAAATATAATATTAGACTTGTATTCTACCAAAGATAAATATTAATCAAATTATTAAAAATAAAATCAAGCTAATCTAGTCTATTTAAAAATGTTAAGTTTTTTAAAAATATTTTTGATTTTATCTATATGTTTATAGTTTTATCAAAGATATTTTGTGAAATTAGAGAATATTTTAAAAAGTTTGTATATTAGAGGAATGTCTTCCTTAATATATATATTATTTTTAATAACATTATATTTATTTTTAAATATAAGAAAAATATAAAAAATAATTCTTTTAAAATATATTCCTATAAATATTATCTTATGCATTTTGGTTAAAAATCTATCTGGGTAGAAAAAAAAGTAATTTCTAAATTAATTAAAGAATTAATCAAGTTTCTTAAATTGTCTTCTATATTTAATTAAATCTCCTAATTATAATATTTTATAAGATTTCATGGCGGACTATTTAATTTTATTTCAATTTTTTTACTTGTAGTCGGTGGGTCCAAATCCTTTATTTTTATTGTTAGATAGATTGTTAGGGTTTCCTTAAGATTATTTACTATTTTTTTAAATGGATTGTTTTGCCATATTATTAATTCCTTCTATTTTAATATTCTTTTTATATTATTATTGGAAGTTATGGAATTTTTGAGTTTTAATAGTAGATATTTTGTTTTATATATAATTATTTAAATTTTTAATTAATTCTATAATTAAGTTGAGATTTTTATTAAATCTATTAAAAATTTGTTATTATTTTTAATTCTTTTTTTAACTTTACTTAAAGAATATTTCTTTAATTAGTATTTTGATTTGAGTTCCTAGGTATTAGTATATTTTTTATTTTTTAATATTATAACTAAATTTAAATCTTTTTATTATTAATTCTTTAGGAGAAATAGATTCTGTACTTAAATAATTTCTTTTTTTATAACTAAGTATTTGAGTTACTGTATATACAAATTGATTTAATTTATAATAAAAGTTGTTGAATTAATAAAAAATTAGTTTTTTATTATTATTTAATTTATTGTTTTTAATATTTTCTAACTTATAATCTTTTTTTATAATAAAGATTATTGATTTTTATTAATAATTGTTGTGATATAAATATTTATGTCTTCGAGATGTATAAGAGGTAAAGGGTAAATTAGGTATTTCAATGTTGGATATATATATAATTCTTCCAGATTAAACTACATTTGATTAGTCAAAGTATTACACCTACTACCTAAATATTAATTAAATACTTTAAGCAATAATAAATGCTATTTAACTTCTATTTCACAACTTTATTTATTTAGAGTATAGTTCAAAGAAGTATATATAGGAAAATAAATAATTTTAAGATATTAAGAATATAATAATAATAAAATAATATAACTATGAATTATATTATATTAAATTATTATACTATTAAATTAATTAATGAGGATTTAAAGAAGACTATTATTATCAAAGTATAAAACTATGATTATATATATAAATATATATTTATACATCTTAGATATTCAGTTATTCAATTTAAAAATGAATTGATCAACTGAATATTTAAGATTATTCAATTATTTAATTGCTAAAATAAATAAACAACTAAATATTAAAATATATTATTAATAAAGGTATTCTATAAATCAGGTGGGATACCTAGTAATTTATAGTTTGTGGTAAATCTGTTAATTCTATTTATCGTGCATAAACAAATGTTAGCTGCGGCACAGCCTTTGGTGGCAGATCAAGTGTTATCAAAAAGCATGCCAAAGGGGCATAGTTTTCATAGCAAGAAATCAAACAGAATACTTTAAGGTATTATAATCAGGGTAAGCGAAATTTAGTGCGGCGTACTATCAGCTGTCACACGAATATCCCGTAGGGGAATTCCGTATGTACCGCTGGGATGTCTGTGACAGTATGGAAATAGAAGAAAGTATTAAAAATCTTATAAATAAATAAATATTAATATAACACTAGTTTCTAATATAAGAGTTATAATATACATAATAACCAATAGTAACTAAAAAATAATTATTAAAAGATAAAGGGAATTATATAATAAAATAAAATAGGTTTAATATTTAAAAAATATAGTTTTTATTATTTTTTAGTATTTGTTTGATTTATTATATTTTGGTACTTTAATACCTTCCTATTTCTTTCTTTTAGATATGTATATAAACAGAGTCTTTAAGATTTTACCTTTTAGTGAGCATACAGGCGTTTTCCTTTTTATTTACTTATTTATTTCTTTATTTCTCTTACATATTATTATATTCTTATTATAATCATACAATAGAATAATGTTATACTTGTAGTTTTACAAATATAGCTACCTTTTTATTATAGTATAATCCTATGAGACAGCCTTTTTACGATTATCTTCTCATGATTATCCTTTTATAATTATCCTCTTACGATTACCCTCCTTTTTATAATACCACTTAAATGTATGAGCCTCTCTGCTATGAAGTTCTCCCTGATGGGGCAGATACCCTCTGCTGGCTCCTAGAGCCCATTCAGCAACTTTACACTATATATAGATATGGAAGATATTTATATAAATATTAAATAATTAATAGTATTCTAAAATTTTAAAGATTTTACTTCTGTTTTTATTAAAGCTATAAGTTAAGTTTAAACTTTAATTTTAATAATATAATTAATTATTATAATTTAATATAAAATTATAAAGAAATCAATTCCATCTTGCAATAACTATAAAAAATCGCATTATAGACATTTATAAATTACATAAAACTGTAGAAAAAATATAAAATCATATTGCTTATTTTTTCTAATTCAATAGATATATCTTCGATAAGCAATTTTGGGATACAGAATTGCTAATAAATTATATGAATAATTAAAATTTATATTTATAAAACATCCAGCGATTAATAACAGCTATTTTCAAATTAATATACCACCTTTTATATCTAGTATATTCTTTGCAGTTATCATTAAATAATATTATAATATGTTTGTGGGATAAGATTGTCGATCTTTTTAATTATTGGTTATTTTTTCTAGGAATATGTTAGTTTTTATTAGAACTCATATATTTATTAGATTTAAATAATTTGAGATTGGTGTCCGCAATTTTTATATTAACTTATAAATATAAAATATTTTAGGTCAGTTATCTTAGAAATATATATATATATCTGATCTTAGCTAACATCTTCTAACTCTATATAAGTAGTTAATGATAAGATTTTTCAATAAAATGCCAGATAATTAATAACTAATTATAAAAATCTTCTAATGGTTATTACAATATATTTTAAATAAACTAATGAAGATAAATCAAGATTTCCCTCTTCCAAATTTTATTCCTATTAATAGTAATACAGCCCAAAAAAAAAAAGCTCTAAAGAATCTTTTAAATCTATAAGCAGATAATGTGCATCCAATTATTATATCTTTTTTTTTTTAATATTAATTATAGTAGCTTATATATATATTATTACAATCACATTACATCGGCTTTACATATTATATATAATATTTAATATCATTCTAGAATTTTATTTTAAAACCCAAAAAATAATCAAGTACATCAGCAAAAACAAAATGCTCTGAGGAAGTCAATGTATAGAACTGCGAGGCCAGATAGGGATTGTGGGAAATCAGACTATAGGCGTTGGAGGTCATCCTGTGCTTGGCATACCATATCAAAAAATTTGCTAGTAAATTAAATATTTTGAACTTCATTAGTATTATCCAAATTGGTAACAGCATATTTATACTATTATATTTAAATTTTGGTGTGTTAGGTAAATTACCCCTTTTTTGAAAAGGGGCTACCCAACTTGAAGTTAATTTTATTATGTATACAGTCTGATAATGGACGCCCTTTATCTTTTGTATATTTTAATAAAATAATTATTTGATACTACTATTCATAATACCTTATTATTCAAAGAGAAATCCAAGTCTTAAAACTATTTATAATATTAAGGGTTTGATATTAATTGTAATATAAGAGATTATTAGCTCTAATAAAGATCTACTTTTGCAATAGCCGGAGTTGGATTTTTAATATTTAATATAATCTCTATTACAATCTCTATTTTTCCTTGAAAATGTTAAAGATTATAATAAGTTTATTAATTCCTAATCTAATTCCTAACTTCTTTCTATTACTTCCAAGTTTCTACTAATTCCTTTAATATTTAATAGAAATTGTTTAAAGTATAAATATAAATCTTCTAATACTGAACTTAATTATAATAATATTATAGATGGAAAATCTATTAAAATTAAAATACTAGTTATATTTATCAAAAAAATTATAGATATTAGATACGTAGTATCTATTAACAATCAATAATAAATTATTAAAAACATTCTAACAAAATCTAATTTTAGCTTTTTTAAATTAAATAAAGATATTATTTTTTAATAATGATTTATAGATAGAATATTTGTTAATATTAATAATATTAAATTATACTGCTAAAATTTAATACCTTCTTCTAATAAGTCTTTATTATATATATTTATTAATTTAATATATTATATTCTAAATTAACTTTTAAATATTAATAATCATTAATATATTTATAAATTCATTGATTAATTGAAAATTATTATTTATATTTAATAGAGGCTGTTTATAATATTATATCAATTTTCTACTATCTGATAAATCTTAATATCAAATCTCAATCCCAATACATTAAAATGCTTTTAGATTTTATAGATAATTTATACCTTCACATCTCTAATAAAAAAGTAAGCAAGCTTATTTATTAATAATAATCTGATATTAACCATCTATTAATAGTTGTTTATAAACTATATTTATATATAAAATTATTATTAATATTCTAATTAAATAATATTGGAATTTAAGATACAGTAAAGGGGTTAAATATCTAAATTTAATTAAATAATTGAATTCTACCATCCTCTTATAATCTATTGTATACCTCTGAATAGCCTTGAAGCAATAGAAATCTAGTATATATAATAAAAAAATAATTATAAAGTTTATTAATATTTAAAATAAAATATCTATTGTTTGTTTACAATTTTAAAAGTTTATTTTCTAATTCAAGTTTAATAGATATTTTTAAAAATTTTAAAACTTTCTTTATTAGTAGAGATAATAAAAGATTATTATAATATTATTAATATTTAATATAAATTATACTAGATACATATATAAAATTTTTAAAAAATATATAAAAACTATTTAAACAGTTATTAATTTATAAAAATAAGAGAGAAAGTCTTCATAGATTTTTTAGTTATTAGTAGGGTGATATTAGGTATTTGGTAACAGCTAATAAATTAAATTATATATAATCATAAATTAATAAATAGTATTTAAAATAGAAATTTTTTATTTTATAATATAATTTTATAATATTTCAGAAGTAAAGCATGCCGTACCAGAGCTGGTATCAGCCATAGAATGTGACCTTGCGGGTCTCCGAGATCAGGTGTTGCCTCCGAGGTCTACTAGAGGCAAGTTGACCTCCTGGCCTCCCTGGCCTCCGAGGTCCGCGAGGTCAATATTTCTTTTTGCTGATGTATCCCATAACAGTTAATAAATATCCAAAACCTATCCTAAAATTGTTTTATTATAAATGTTACATATAACTAATTATTTTAAATAATAAAAGTTAATAATCATTTAAGACAATTAGAAATATTATTTATCCAAAATATAATTATTTATATCCTATCCTAGATACCAGACATCCCACAGCATCTTAAATAATAAATTTTCTTGGGTATCTAAGATAGCAGTCTGATGTTTAACATTTGAGATGGTAATAAGACGCGTGATGTCTGAGACAGGATGTGTTGAGTTACCGTCTGAATACACCGGGGACGGCCAGTTGTCGTCCTAGGCGTCGTGGCGTCAGACGGCCGGGACGGCAACACTTTTTTTTGCTGATGCAATAATTTTATATAAATTATTTATTTTTAGGGTACTTAATTTATCTTTAATTATTTTTAAAAATTATTTTTTGAAAAAAAATTTAAAAATACTAGTATATAATTGAGGAGGCTTAGATTTAATAGAAGAGAATATTAAAATTATTCTTATGAATATAATAATTAAAACCATTCTTTTATTTAAATATATAATAGAGATTTCTTCTTCAAAATTATATAATAATTTTATTGGAAGAATTTTTTTATATAAATTCTTAAACATATCTAAACCTAGAAATATTTTATTAAAAATAATATCCCTTTTGTAAAATAATTTGCTAATAGTTAAGTTAAATATCTTTCACATATTTCTTAAAGTTGAATAATTAAAAAAAATGTATTTAGTAGATCAGGGTTTGAATTTCTTTCTTAATTAAAATAGAATATATATTTAAATTTTACAATTTTAAATCTTAAGATAATCTAAAAAAAGTTTAATATTTTAAAGAATTTTAAAAAATAATTTTTGCATATTATAAAAAGTTAAAGATAATCTGTTTCACAAATAATTTATTATAAGAATAATATCTCCCTAAAATTTAATTGGTATTTCAAAATTAATTAATAAAGCATTTACTTTATATATAAAAATTTGTATTATTCTCTCAACCAAACCATTTATATTAAAAGAATAGGGTTATGTATAAGTCCAAATAATGTTATTATTACACCAAAATTCTTTTATTATATTGTTATTAAGTTTGTTATTGTTTATATAGACTTTTATTATAAAGTATTTATATTATTTTTTAATATATATTTTCCATTATGCTAAAGTAGGTAAAGTCTTAGATTTCTTTTTTAACAAATATACCTATAATATTTTTATATATTAGTTGATAATAATTATAAAATACTTATACTCATATATATTTAGATTAAGTAATTCTGATAAATCTATGTATATTTTCTTAAAAAGCTTGGAAACCCTTAATATAGAATATCTGGAAAGCATTTTCTTTTATCTATTTTTAATATAAAGATTGTATATTGGAGATAATTTCCTTTTAATTATAATATTATCTATATAGGATTATAAGAATTTTATTATTTATTTAGGAGTATAGTTAGTTTTTTTATATTATAAAGCTTCTGGGTTGATATCAATATTTAAAAGACTAATTTTTAAATCATTTTTAAATATAATTAATTTATAGAAAGAATTGGCTGTTTCTAGAATATAAATTTTATTATTTTTAATATAGTTATAAACAACCATCTATTTTATTTATCTATTATAGATATAAGTCTTATCAGAAAAAATAATATCTAAACCTTTCTTCTTTATTTAAATTATAGAAAATAGATTTGGATTTTATAAGACTAAAGTGAAGAAAATATCTTTAATAGTAATTAGCAAAATAGATCTTAAATATAAAATTTATATAATAATATTATTAATAGCCGTGGTTTTAATATAATTATTTCCAATTTCAACTTATATAGGAATAATAGGTTTAATATTTATTATATTTAATTTATTATAAATAAAATAATGGGAAGCCCTAGAGTCTATTATTTAATAATTTTTATAAAAAAATATATTTAATATCACAATATTATATATAAAAAATTTAAGCATAATTAATGACATCCCAAAAATAAACAATAATACGGATAAGAGAATATCTAATAAAGCAAAAATAAATAAATCTTAAAATATGAAGGTAAGTATATATTAATTAAATCTTAAGTATATAAGTAACACCTTAATATCTAAGTCAATGTATAGTATATATTTCAACATAAAACCATTTTTAAAAATAATATACTTCCAGCAATACATTAAAAATAATCTTAAATAAAATACAACAAAAATCAAGAAAATAAACCAATAAAAATAAAATAAACCAGTAGATAATAAAAATAATTATATTATATCTGATAATATGTATAATACCTAATAACATATATAAGTAAAAGGTAACACCTAAATAAAGAATAACAGAAGAATTTTAATAATACATGTAAATGAAAGGTAGTATTCAATAAAAAATAACAGAAAAATAGAAATAATAAAAATAATATTAAAAATAATAAACTCCATATCCATATCCATCGAGGCACTATATCCATATCCATATCCATATCCATCGAGGCGCTATATCTATATCTATCGACGCGTCATATCTATATCTATATCCATATCCAAAAGGGGTACCTGGCACTAGTGTAATACTAGTGCCAGGTACCCCTTTTTTGCGTTAGGTGGATTTTATACCGTCTAAGATGTTAAAATTTTTGGGTCGTCTGAGATGTTGTATATTTTTAGGTCGTCTGAATGCACCGGGGACGGCCAGTTGTCGTCCTAGGCGTCGTGGCGTCAGACGGCCGGGACGGCAACACTTTTTTTTGCTGATGAAGATAATATTATCAAAAAAAATAATTTTAAATCTATAATAAAGGTAGCATTTTTAAATAAATTATAAAAAAATATCTTGTTCTTAAAGATTTTCATGTAAATTATTAGACTTAAGACCAATATTATTACTATTTATAACAGCAGATTTAGTTAAAAAAAAAAAAAAAAATCTTTTGTAGTTATATTTCTTGCAAAAGGCTTATTATTATAAATTGGTAAAGAAAGCCTAGCAGCTGTTGTTTTACATTCCTTAATCTAATAGCCAAATTGCTTATAGAAATCATAGTAAGGATGGGTAATAATTTAATTAAAATATTAGTATTTATTTGGATATTTACTTTCAACAGATTTATCATATTAGCTAGAAGTTAAGGGGTTTTTACATTAAAAATTAGAATTATATTAATTTTTATTTTAATCATAAATTAATTACTATTAGCAAATTTAATTGGATAAATTTAGAGCCCAAGTATAAAAAACTCTAGAGTTTTATATTTAATAATATGGGATAATGCTTTTCATGCAGATTTCAATTGTTTTTAATATAGAAATGAAAGTATTAAAGTAAATAATAAAATTTATAATAAAATAAAATTGGATTGTAGGTTAAAAAGCCATTAGAAAATTATTTATAATATAATTTATAAGAAGATTATCTAAAACAGGTGTGTTAAATACTGCTAAACAAATCTATATATTTTTAAATTTTCTAATGAAGTCTATTATCCCTATGTTACAATTATAATAAATCTTTCCAAATTTAGAGATAAGAGCGTAAATTATAGCTATATTATCAGGTTCACATGTTTCTTTGAGCTTGGCCCAAGCTTTGGTTCCAGCTCCTAGAGTGTCTTTAAACAAAAGGATATAAATTATCATACTATTATTATAAGAAAGTAAGATGGTAGTATATACTTAATTTTGATTCTCATTCTATTGATTATTTCTGGTGTTGAATGTAGCGTTTATTTCGCTAGGATTTCTTTGGATATTATCAGGGCTATTAACAGTATCCTAGAGATTTTTACCTTAAAAAACTGTTCGCATCCTTCCGGATTAGACTGCAAAATTATCTATACCAATTAAGGGTATAATGTCTTTCACGTTAGCGATAATAATTAAAGGTTATGCCATATTAGGATATCATTAGCACGTATAAATTGGATCACGTCCAATAAAAGTAGTTTAGCAGAAATAATGTAGTTGTAGCGTATTGGGGGAGGTTTCCACTATTCGCAATGGGCTCATAACCTATTAGATTGATGAATTCGGTTTCGTTACTTCTCTAAGTTCTCCCCTTTCGGTAATTTCTATATACATCATATTTCCAAACAAACAAACAAACATCAACACATCATATCAACACATTGTTCTGACACTTATTAGCATCGCACTGTCCTCCATGGGGGCTATCCTGTTGCTGGATACACTATTTTTGGTTATTTGTAAATTATAAAATGGTTTGAACTATAAAGTGGGTAATACCGAATTGGAACATGCGGCGTTTGCTGCTGCAGTATCATCAACGCTGCTGATTTGACAGGATGTTCTCGCCTTTAATACTGCAGGCGTAGCTATAGGTACCGCAAAAGTACTCCCGCAAAGAATAGCAGCTATCACAGCGATGAGAGAAATTATCTTCGTCATTTTAAGTTATTATTTTGATTGATTATGCAATTTAGGAGCAGATTCTTGTTGAAAAAGATGGATGGTAGAGTGAAGCTTATGGGCCGGTTATTTTATAATATTGAGAGAGAGGTTTCTTCTGAGTAGTTATCCAGGTAGCGAACTCCTCTTTTTATAACCAAAAAACGGGGTAACCAGCCATTTTCTGTTAATATTTTAATAACCAGGTGTTTGGAGAAACACCCTATTATTTACCGGGGAAAGAGACTCACGCCATATTATCGGGCCCAAATTCCCGTTCTAGTCAAGGCAACAGTGGTAAAATTCCATGGGCTCACGAGCGCAAGTTGCATTCTATCCAAGTCTTCCACTCCATTCTGCCTCTTCATCGAAAATACACTATTGGCAAAATGAATCTACAAGCCCGCTCGATTTATTTGACGGCTCACCAATCGGAACGGCTCTATCTACGCCTATCCCTTGCATACCTAATCTCTCTAGAACATAAGGTTGGCTAACTCGAAAAGGCTTGGTGGAGTTGAGGTGTAGAGACTGGACCTATTTCAAAATAGTATACAAAGAAATGAAGATTGGAACATGGAACATCGGAATTTACTAGGCCACAAAACAGAAGAGTGATCAAAATTGGCATAGCTTTCTTACCGAAATCTCTTATAGGCGCAAAGTTATCAATCTGCCTTGCAGTCGAGCCGATCATATTGCTGCTTTCTGGATCGATTCTTGTTTGTTAGATCGAATACGATGCTTCTAGGACGGTGCGGAAGGTCCAATTTACATGTTTGAGAGTATTAAGGAAACTAGAAGATCTGCCTTATGGGAGCAACACCGCTTTTGTTTAAGATGGCAGCTTTATTTCTCTTGGTAAACTGAGATGGGATTGGCAGGTCAAATCTGCTGGTGGCCATCTTTGTGAATATTTGAATAATGCCTTGTCCGTTTGTGGTGGAACGTTCGATGCAGGTTAGAAAGTTAGTATTTCTGCTTGCTTGGCGCGGACTGGTAGTTTGTGCATGAGATCAGGTTTGGTGAAGGATGCAGAATGAGTGATGTGTTGTCCATACAATCCTAGCTGTAAACTACATTCCTTATCCTTGCTATTGACCCGGGGTCTATCCGAATTTATATTTGAATTTATATTCAAGTAAGGATTATAGATGATCAAATTCGACCAATGGCTGGTTTTCTGGTACGAGTCTTGGCTGGGGTGGGCGGGATACTTCGGGTCCAACAACGTTTCGATATAAATTTGGGATCCGTTGCCCCTGTTTCCCGTCTCGTTTAGCTGGGGCCGCGGGTATTCCACCTGGGATAACGGTTAAGAACGGATGGTGTAAGAGTCTTTTAACTTCTATATAATTCTTTAGTCTTTTCTGTTATCGTGTCTCATTAACTCCCTATAGCATATTCCCATTGTGAACGGTCAAGCACCCAAGCCTTGTTATACAAAAACAAAAATTGATCCGAGCCTTTCGTGGATGCAGGAGAGATCGCAAAGAACAAGTATTTACTTACCTCTTTTGTGTTGGCAGTGTATCATTGTTTTTTTTCGCTCTTTGTCACGTCATCACAAGACCAAATCAAAAAGCCAAAAAAAGACACAATACTCAAAGAACAGGCAACGTAGTCGAAACTCTTCTAACTCTCCATATCACAAATGCTCTCTGTGACATGACTGCTGATCAGGTGGAAATCCGGCAACAGACAGAATGGTAGTGCATAAATTGGGCACCAGTCAATATCGTTCCTCGCTACTTGCAACCTACAATAACTTTTATGCCGGGCCTGCAGGAAGGCTTAAAGATTCAAGCAAAATCAGAACACCATGGATTCACGAAAGAACTTGTTTGCATTTGTTTGCAGTTCGGTACACATTCCTCCTTTCTGCAGGGGTTTGATCCGTTTCACTTTCCAGGATGCGACAATCGGTGAAAGTACCTATACTTGGACGCTGGTCGCCTATGCTATGCGAAAAAGCAATGCCTGAACCTCGAAATGTTAAGAGCAATAACTAGCGAGCTTGGAAGAAAGGCTGAAGTTCTATCTCGTTGTTGCCATGTTCTAGACATTTAATATTCCTCCATCAGAGGAGGGGAGGAAATCGTCCCGGACAGGACCATACGCTAGCTATCTTTTCTTTGGCTTTATGAAGAATTTCATGAGTATAGGCTCCAACTTTGACACTTCCACATCTCTCAACGGCATGCCTGGCCGAGTTCTCCGCTAAATGTCTCTGCCTAGCGAGCACCTCGAATCCGAAAGCAGCAAAACAGTTTCCTGCAGCTTTCAGGATTTAAAGCAAAACCTACTGGATTCTGGGCCAAACATTTCTATCAATACTTGGTATCCTCAAACGTCGAATGGCAAAGATGATACGAAAACCCATGCGTTCATCCCACTACAAAATCTCAAAACGTTATTTGGTGAGAAAGAAATTTTCAAAAAGGCTCTAACTTGCAGTTGTCGGCCCTGCCTTGAGAGCCTCGGATGGGCAGCAAAGCATGAATACAACGATGGTTACGACCCCGACGAAGTGGAATTCGTGAAAACCACTGTTTTGGCCGAACACAACCCTTATTGTCGCATTTTTGCTTTACTTATTGAGTACCAGATCCCGACACGCATCAAGTTCTTTATAAACGAGCCGCACTGCCGATCCGATATCACCGGTAGGTTCACCGAAGAACAACTCTCAAAGCTAACGCTTCAACCGAATAAGCCTGCGTCGTGTGTGTTCAACGGTCCGCACTCGAACGCTCAAGACGTTTTAATACGGCAGGATGTCTACTTTGAGACACGTATCCCATGGGATCCACCAGCCGAACCTATTAGATTTAGACTCGGCCGTCGCCTATCAATTGTGGATGATGTTATCAATATCCATGGTGGAACGCAAGGGCAGATTTTGGCGATCAACATCCTCTCTGGCTCAATATCAATGGAGGGGTTTAAGGACCGACAACGAACCTTACTCGGTAGCGTTGGCAAGGGCCGCGAAATAAAAATGTACAAGGTAGAAGCCTCGTCAATCAATCCTCTAATTGCTGGAGATGCGCTGATGCTATGTGTAGAAATATCCATTTGTTATAAAAATGTTCTCCCAGGATGTCGACGGTGAGGGCCACGTGACAAAGTTCAAAGATAAGAGAAATTTTCTCCCTGAGCTTCGAAGATTTTGCTGTATGGAGCTAGCAGCTTTCGAATATGGAAATATATGGTGCCTGATACTTCCAAGAGCTTTGGGAAGTCTCGAAGACCTCTTCCTTGGTCGACTTAACCATAAAGACTCCGTCCCTGAAAATCTGTTAAGTCAGACTTGGGCTGGATTGAACTCTCATGCTTTGTGGACCCAGCTCTCTAAGATTGGCCAAGGGATGAATTTCCTCCACGAGTCTGTTCACATGCAGCACCTGGACCTAAAACCTGCAAATATTCTCATTTTTGAAACCGAAAACTCCGGTAAAGCACCATCCAAAGTTGACGCCATCGGTGAGCCTGTAGCACCCCAAAATTCCAGCCCTTCAATTCAATCGGTACAACCGAGCAGCGAGCCTAGTCTCCTCGGCTCCGTCGTATTCAAGATATGCGATTTTGGTCATATTGAGACAGCGCCTGGTACTGGACCTGGGTACCCGGGCGACCGCAATTGGGCCCCTCCAGAATGGAATGGTATTTCTAAGGCGGACAAACTACCCGGCGCCGTTGCTTTTAGACGTTATGACTATTGGTCTTTCGGCGCTATCTTACTCGAAGCGGCCGTATTCGATACCCACCAGGGAAACACGAAATCAAATGCAATAAAAGACTTCCGAGAGTATCGTAAGGGCCCAGGCATCTCTAGAAAGCTTTATACTCTAGCAAATAATCAATATGCTCTAAAGGCTGCTGTTGATACAGAGTTACAAACGCTCCGTAGATTTAAACACAAAACCCTGGACGACATGCAGAAATTTCAGCAACTATCTGGGCCTTTCTATCAAGAAATCTCCATATCTATCCGACAACTACTGAGAATAAACCCTGACATGAGGATGTACGAAGATATATCAGTTGAAGGAATCCTAGAGAAACCGAGAGGCATCACGAGGGCCACACCTCTGGTGCTTAGTCCGCTTGAGAATATTGAAAATGGTACTTCTGAGGGTTCAGAGTCACATCTTCAACCAAATTCTGGAAATCTGCTTCATGTCCAATCTTTGGCTGAAGAGACAAGCTCAGAGGCCGAACTGGGACAGGATTATTACTACCTCGATCAAAAGAATCGACGTCAATATCTGTAAGGCCTTTGTTTTGAAATCTGACTCTCTAATATTACTCAGAGCATTCGATATAGGGGCTGAGCACAAACTCATTTAGGTTAGCAAGATGGAGCTCTGACTCGCAAGCAATCGAAACTGAGTGCAAATTATACATCTCTAAGGCTGTTTCTACCAATCCCAAAACTGGGAGAACGACCGAAATTCGAAATATATGCGAGGTGGGAGGTTCTAGCGCGGAACAGCAACGTGAATACGCCGGTGAGAAACCCAGTCCCTGGAGTTTTTTTGACGACTATTATGTTGCAAACTGAGTCCTGATAGCAATTTCTGCGCCATTTAGTTAGCTATATACTTCTGCCCACCGAACAGTTCAACGGACCTTTGACAGTTAGTTCCGAAACAGCTGGGATTAAAAACTGGGTGTTTGCAAATGAAGGCGGTATAGTAGCTAACTCTCTCTATACGACTTTCATTATGAAACAAACTGTGCCCGGCAAGATGCCTGATTTTTGCAAAAATTTAGATGAGATATCATTTTTCAACGCCTTGACAGGATTGAAACCCTATCAGAGGTAAGATAACTAAACCGATGATCAAGCACGTTTGATGACTCCGACAACTTACACCGTTGATAATAACACAGCCCCATAAAGCAAGTCAAGGTTATCCGCTTTGCTGTTTCGATTCCGGGCACAGGACTGGGATTCAGCAAAACAGTCAAGCTTAAAGGCAAAATCGCTACAATTTCCTTTTGGAAATATGAACCACCAGACATTGCTTTACAAGGTGGAGATAGACCAGCATGTGCACAATCGTCATTCATTTTAACTCGGAGTGATATGTGCTAACCGCTAACTACGTATATTTAGACGTCCAGCTCCATATCAACCCGCTCGAGTTTCGCAAGCTCCCATGTTACAAGTTCCCCTCAACAGACAGAAAAAATGGCAGGCTGGCTTTTCATCATCCCTAATAGTTCAACTAAAACAACAACGCCACTAGGCGAGCAGTCTGGGGACCCTGGTTTCATCTTCAATAGTAAGGTTATGGAAATAATTTCACCAGAAGGTTTACTAGGAGAATTAACAGTATGCATGGTCCATATAGTTAGGAAATCTACGATACCTTATTCGAAAACACCAACACAGATCTCTATAAGAGGGAATGGTTCGCCTGGAAGGCAAGCGAGAGTTCTCGACATGCCCCCTTGGTTGGATATTCCATTCCAGATAGAGAGAGTCGGAACACTTCGAGAATGTGAAGGAGAATCTGTATTCAATTTTCCAAATCTAGAAAGTATGTCTTCACTATGATGTCCTATTTACCAAGGTTTTTCTTTTCTACATTTTTAGACCACTAATTCACAGTTGCCCTAATACGTAGGTGCAAAGTCGTTTAAAGAAGCGTTTAATAGCATATGAGGCCACCTTATGAGAGCAAACTGAAATTTTTTTCAAGGCCAAATTCGATTAAACAGAATTTTTCTTGGCAGTTAGTAGTCTCCTATCTAGTTGAAATATCAAATATAAAAATATCCTTTCGGGAACTTGTGTAATGTAGATTGGAATGCACATATGCATGAATCGGGTCTTGAGATCTAATATAGGTGACACAAATATTTGAAGCCACTCGCCTCTTTTCGTGAAACTCGTCGCCTCTGTCCCACCGCTTAACCTTAGATAAAATATAGTAAATTGAAATAAATCCTAGGCATGTATAATTTGCTTGAAAGAAAGTTTGAAATTTAAAGCTCCAGCTCATTGCCCCTAAGTGTACTAATAGTGATATTAGCAATACAATAGAGACATTTCTTCAGGATGTCTCAAGTACTATGGTAATACTCTCTTTTCATCTTTTTTTCTACGATGCAGTCTTTTTGCTTGCTGTGAGAGTTTGTAAATGCCGTGAAGTATTCTAAATCGCACTCTCCATAACAGCCAAGATGTGAATAGTATAGATGTGATGGCAATCGCGATCACAAAATACATCCAGAAGTTCTTTGCTGCAACGATTTTCTGATTATTTCCATCAAATTGAAAGAAGTTGGTTCCGAAGATACTCTATATCTCATGTTAGCATTGATTTGATGAAGCTCGATAACAGCTCATGAAACCTCGTTAATGTAAATTTTAACAGAGTGTTCTAAACTTACTGCTACAAAGGTTGCTGGGAGGAATATTGCGGTTATTATTGTAATAACTTTCACCATTTTTGCATCTTTCGCCCCCTTCCTGGCAAGATACGCTATATCTTTGTTTTGTTCTAGGCTCGAAGCCGTCAAATTTTTCAAATCAAGGCTTATGGTGTGATTGGATGCTTCATTTCTAAAGTCTAACACTTGCCGAACCTATAATAACGTTAATAAAGCCACTACATCAGCAACAGTGGTATTTGAGGCTATTGGACTGACAAGAGTCGATAGATTTTGCGTTCTATCAAGAAGTGCGACAATTCTTGATTTAGATATCTCCAAGGTGAAAAGATGCTCTTCTATCCCCGGCAGAAGTTCTTTAAGCTTGGGGTATATATCGACATTAAGTCTGGTCTCCGTCCAAGTAGCAAGTAACCTTTGGGCAAATTTAAAAAATTTCTGTGCAATTTGTATATCTAGATCAATTAGTTGGAGTAACCGCCGGAGTTTGTCAGTTAGAAAATGCAGTTCCCTGACGTCGGATATTTCTGCTTGCAGGGATTCCACATCCGGTCGCGCTACGGGTTGAGAATAAAACCCCCTATCTGTCTGCAAGCCAAATTACCATTAATAAATACCCATTACTCTATCTATTAGAATTTTAAAGATTATAGTTCCATCTCTCGTATGATTGACGGATAGACATACTGATTGTGCAGCAAAATTTTCGAGATAGGCTATATACGGGCGCCAGTTCGCTCCATAGTAGGTCAAAACCGCCAAGTGGATCTTGATTTGGAGAGCAATGTCCCCGGGTTCCCGGTTGGATTTCTTTAAGAGAGACCTCAAGTGCTCTTTTAGCCCACTAGCGGCATGGACAAAAATCCATATCGATTTATTTTCGTGCGGGACGAACTTTTGATATACCCCCGTCTGTCTGACTACAAATGGGTCGTTGGGGCTGACTACGAAAGGGTCTTCGGGCCGCTCGCGGTTATGTCTAGCAACATACTTGATGTTGTAGCCGATTTCTAATATTAAGAGTTAAAAACCTAGGGGTAGGCGATATTGGAAGCAATTCTGAGATTCTTGCACTAACCGTAACCGTCCAGTTCGGTATATATATTGGAAGTTCTGGTCCTGAACGGGTCCAGTTCTCGAATCCTATCGAAATATGAGATATAGCTTTCTTCGCTCGCATCAATCCTTTCACCAAATGTTAGAAGAATTGGGACTAGCTTTGGCTGTACTAGAAAATTTGCTAAGATTTTTCTCAAAATTTCTTCAGTAAGCCGAAGCCTAGACCAAGAGTTTCTTGAATCGAAATAACTGTGGGTGTGTTGTGTTGAGTTAGCCCCGCAAAATGCAGAACGGATGGGAGTCGGGCAAGTCTCGCCGAGCGAAACACAACAACAGAGGGTCGCTCGGCGAGACTAGAGTCGGGCAAGAGCAAGAAGCCAAAGAACTTAAGGTCATAAGAAGTGGCAATCAGGATGCCGCAAACTTACTATACGATAGTTTGTTGTAATTCTGAGTCGTTAATTTGATCGAGTGTATCATCCAACTCAGAAGCGCTGGTAATATTATGCTCTTCGATCGCGCTAGTTGGTGGAGGCGAGCCCCCAACCTCCAGAGCTGGCGTAAGAATCCTAGGCAGCCCCAGCCTGAAAACCAAACATCTGAGTTGGGTATCTTCATCGTCGGGTACGCAGAGTTGGTCAACAGCAGCCTTTGATATTACGTCGCGAACATCAATTAATTCGGCCTCCGAAATTGAGCTATCGTCATCAAAGCAATGTATAGGATAGGTATTCCATTCCGCCAGCGAGCCTCGAACCGCGTATTCAGTCTTGCTGCTCATGGTTTGAGTTTATGTATGTTGATGCTGTATTTTATTGCTTAAAACCACAATGGTAATTATGGCCTGGGGGGTTCGTGTGTGTATATCTGGCTCTATAGGATGAAAGAAAGCGCTTTATGAAAGAAATATCTGGGAGCTCCTGACAATTCAGTTCGTGTAGGTGAGCTATTTTCCCGCCACCTCATGCAGTCTCCAATTCAGAGTAAATGTACAAATACATCTTATATAGAATCACCCATTGGTCGAAAAATTTCACTTTGTGTGTGCATGTGCCCATCCTAGGCAGCAGCTCAAGACCTGCATGCAAACGCGAGTGTTAAAAATTGTGTAACAGTATGAAATCCCCCTCGAAACTTTCCTGCCTTGTTGGCGGAGCCATGCCTCACATTTGGCCGCAGCTCCTAGTAGGAGGTATTATCTCCGTATTCTGCCCGCCACCGTGCTGATGCCTCCCTCTGGATAGTGAGGATTTGTTGCTTTCCGAGACAATGGTTAGCAAGGGGTTTCTATTCACAATTCCGGCAGGGGTGTAACCAAGGCTGAGGTGAGGTCAGAAAGGGTGATCACACATACGCCGCTAAGCACTTCGGGTGCGGTAACAATCCATTTGTCACCAAGACCTTCCGTCGGTTCCTAACAATTGTAAGTTTTAATTTCCTCATCTTATATTTGCCTGCAGGAAGCCGTACCTGTATATCGCAAGCGTCAATATTGTCTGGGAACCATCGTTTCAAATGATCATAAATAACACCCTTATACATGCTGTACCGATTAGGGATATAAGACTTTGGCATATTTGTAGTATGAGGAAGACGCAGCTAGAATTTCTTTCTCAAATTTTATCGGTAGTTTCGGATTATTCGTCCGATCAGAGAAGCGAAGATACCGATGTCCAAAAATCTAGTGATCCTGAAGATCATTGAAAGAGCTTGAGGGGCTTCAGGTGGGCTTTTATATTGGGAGTGCGCCTTCGGATAAGTCTGACGAGATCCTTCTACAGACACAGCTATACAACTGCACAAATATCCATTTCAAATCTCCCTAACGCAACAAAACTTGGTTCGCGTTGATTTCTGAGGCATAGCTGTAGTTTTTATCACAAGGCTTTCGAAATCGGTGCAACGCCAAGTAAACCTTTAAGCGCTCACCTTCTTACTTTTGGTATTGATCGGCGAGATCTTGTAATAAGGAAACGCCACAAAATGCAAAACCATCAGCCTTTATTGTGATTCCAAGAAGGCTGCAAAATAGCAAATGATTCTAGGATTATTATAGTTCTATATTATGTAGGAGTTTTGTCTCGGTAAATCCCCCTACGCGACCTGATCCCACTGTAGGTAGGTTTCTCAGTCTACATTTTATCCTTCTGCATTTCTGTATCAAATAACGTCCCCAAAGACAAGATTTCCGCGACTTTGTCGATATCTGTAGATATCATGGCACAAAGTGGAGTGCTAAATGTTCCCGCAGGGAATACTGGTGGTGCAGGCGTTCGACCAGATCAATATGCATATCCTCAGGATTCCTCTACAACTGTTGAGGACCGATCGCTTGGGCAATGGGACATCATTTCTCTCGTTGTAAACAAGATGATCGGTACCGGGATATACTACGCTCCTGCTCAGGTACTTGTCCTGACAGGCTCAAAATGGAGAGCCTTACTTATTTGGGGTTTTGGTATTGCTTATACCTACATCAGGTACATATACATTTCTACTTTCCGAGTCCAAACCTCATGGAGGTTGCTACATTCCTGCAATACTAACGTTAATCATTCCTGTTACAACCAAAGTGCTTTTGTTTACCTCGAATACGGAACTAGGTGGCCATTTATCGGCGGCGAATTTACATATGTGGGTCCATTTTGGTACGAATTACCTTCCAAGATATTCCTTTACCTGACAACGAGCGGACATATGTTCTAGATTCTGAAAATTCTACCACGTCCAAACTTAATATTTTCGACAGCGTACGCCTACTTTTTCGTCGCACTGAGCTCGTCTGCATACAACTCCCTCATACTCGCTGTTTATGCTGTTTCCCAGGGCCACAGCCAAAAATCTAAAGAATTTGCTTATAAACTGACTGCGTTCCTTGTAGTCTTTATAATTACATTGCTTCATTTAATCTTAAAGGGCCTCGGTCTTGATCTAAACATATTCCTAGCCGTGCTCAAAGCCACGATTTTGTTTCTAGCTTGCCTAATCGGTTTGGGCGGACTGAAGTATAACGAACATGGTTATCACGACTTTAAACATAACCTCGGGTTTTCCTCTGGGCCTGATGGTGCTGCAAGCATCGTCATTGCAATGATCCTTGTTCTATACGCTTTTCAAGGTTGGGAGAATGCAAATTATGTCAGTAACCACAAAAGACCTCCCTCGTAATAGATCAAAACCATTTACCATATTTGAAAATTCGCAACTTTAGGTTACAGCAGAGATTGAAGGAGACTTTAAAGAAAAAAGGAAAATCTTAAAGAGAGGAGTCCTTATCGCGATTACCATTGTTAGCGTTCTATACTTTCTATTCAATCTTGTTCTGGTATGTTTATTATTCTGGTCCCTAAATTGACAAACGAACTAACGTAAGCGGCACTCTGAAACCTGCAGTTCATAGTTCTGGATTATAAAACTATCGAAATGTATAATGATTATGTATCTGTCTTTGATGGTTTGTTCCAAAGAGTAAGTCGTGTCTAAATATGGTCATATAATTATAGTTCTGCTTTCGTAGGAAGCTCAACAGCTAAATCTTGGGATTGTTTCCCGAAAAGGCTTTCCATAATGTGCCAGCCGGCACAATACCAGTGGGTAACGGTACCAGCAGGGCAGTCGCAGCTTGCATAGTCATCTCTGCCGCTGGAAACCTCATCGGAACAATCTATACCAACGCAAGAGGTAGAGGTGACATCCATGCAGGAAACGTTAACTGGCGGCATGCCCAGTAGTATTGTGTGATAACTAACTATACTGAAATTAAGTGAAGCGAGAAATCGCTAGGCACCAGTTGATTCCTTTCAGCACCTTCTTCGGAAGTAGTATCAATACCAAGGCGACCAGCGACCACGAAGGGACCCCCGCTGGAGGATTGGCGTTGAATTGTTTGACTTCCTGGATCATAATTCTCGCTACACCAATATATGAAAATTCGACGGAAGGCATATCTTTTATTATTCTCCTGTTCACATATGGGCACTCTATACTCGGAAGTATGCCAAAGATTCCTGCACGAATGCCATTTTATTAGCATCGAATGAACTTTCTCTTACTAAAATACAACAGTGGCTTTAGGGTTAGCCTTCTGGCGGGCGGATCGAAAAGTAGAGGAGACCGACATCCGCTTAAATAACCCCTCGACCAGTGGTACTAAAGATGATGACCTTCTCCCACCGATAGACGAAGCATGGGCATTCAGGTGGCTCAAGTCAACATGGGCGCGCGCTGCCCTTGGTATCTTATTCGCGGCCATAAACTGCCTCATATTCGTTCTCCCTTGGACAAACAAGCCTTCCCATTCCATTAGCGGAGGCACTAGGAAGATACCAATAAGATACCTTGGGGCTATTGTTCTTGCATTTTATGGTCTCGGAATCCTGGCGGCATTGTATATAATGGTTTTTGCGCGGCAAATGATATTCTTGCGGCCTCGGCCGCCACAGGGTTTTCCGGGGGGCGCTTTTACGTATTCTACAACGAGAAACCTCGATCCCAAAAAAGCGGGCAAGATTTTGAGCAGGGAATACAATGTTGACCGACGAAGACGTTTTGACCTCGTACCTCCTAAAGAGGTAGAAGTGGATAATAATGATGCAAGAATATCTACCGATGGGTATTACGTTTTGGCCAAGGATAGGAGATGGATATTTGTTTTCGATGACGTAAGTATGCTCTAAGAGTCCTCTGACTGCCCACGTGCAAATTATGGCCACGGCTAATTAAAAGATCATATAGCTTGGACTGTATAAATTCCTCTCCGACAAGTGGAGCGACAAGTGGCTCACTATCAAACGAGTTCCAACCGAGCGCTTTCACAGAGCCGAGGTAAACCTCGAAACCCGGAGCAACCAAAATGAAGACGGTGAAGGTGGTGAGGATCAAGCACAGAACGGAGTCCAGCATGACGCACAGAACCAAGCACAATCATACCAAAGTCCGGAGATATGGACTAACTTTGTAATTCGTGCAAAACGGTTTGGGACTAGATGGTGGGCAAAGGGCGAGGGAGAGTTACCAGAGATAGTGCGCGGAGAGTTGCGTCCGCGAGATGCGCAGGCGGAGGCCCAACCAACCACCCCTAGCCAACCGAACGGTGTGGCTCCAGCGGGTCCTAGTTCGCAAAATGCGCAAGCAGGGCCCCAAATAAATATGCCCAGTCAACCGGCCATTGTGGTACCAGTGGCTTCTAGCTTGCACAGTTCACCTTAATTTCATTCTTTAGGTAGTATATTTCGCTATAGTCATATATAGTGGTGGCGAATGCACCTGTTGAATATTCTGCTATATTTGGTTACTATGTCTTAATGATAATTAAAGAGCTACTCTTTATTGGCCTTTGGCCGCCTAGTATGGCTCAAGAGATTTATTCTTTACACCTAATGTGATAGCGAGGTGAAATTATACAGATAAAATTCAAATAGCATTACCGGAATCGCAAGTGTACGACGTTGAGAAGTTGCAACGCTCTCTCCGGTTAAGAATAGTTGTTTCCCTCACTTAGTTTGAAAAGGGTTTTTAATACATATACACAATCTATCCTTCGAATTAAAGCACTCTTGCAGCCCGTACAGTAATTGGAAGGATTTAGCAGCTCCATGGAGCTAGAAATAGCTGGCATAAGCCTTATCTCGTAAACCGAACGTTTGACACGAACATAAGCCCAAACTACTTCTCTTACGCCCCTGCAGACATCCTGCCCACTCTATATCATAATATAGGCTACAATGATAGATATTTACTAGGTTGTACTACTAACGGATTCGCGTGTTCTCTCCATCATGTGAGCCGTGGCACCTACACTAATATGACCAAAAGGACACATCAAAGATCACCATAAATACATTTACAGTTTACTAGAGACTTATACACAATCATGGACGTACAAAGACTCCCATATAAACCCAACAAGTGTACGAAAACCAACCTATGCCGTGCACTATTTCAGAAGATGGCTGAAACCAAGGGTGGTCCATATTCATAATATAACATGCTTCGGCTTATAGTATTAGATTTCTAAGGAAACAAATTAAGTTAATGGTAGAGCTGGTAGGTATTCCATGCTATTTGCAATATGCCCGCTATCTCCCATCTTGTTTTCCGTCGCAAATACACTACTATCAAGGCAGCCATCATATACCAAAAAAGAGGATCCACCAATCCAACCCCCAATGCGATTTCTTTTGAGTGATTCACTAGCAATCCCCTTGTATTTTAGCCGGAAGTCCTTAAATTTGTACCAAGAGAAGTGAATTAAAAATATGACTTGTTAAGCAGACTAAAAGCTACATACCTATGTAGTACGTCGTAGTGGCTATGGAAATAAAACTATCTTTTAGTGTTTGATATAAACCGGTAAGTGTGTATTAGCTCTCATCTATCTTTTCTATTATTGAAAGTGTAACTTTGGGTTTACCGGGATCCACAGCATTGTCAAATACAACTCACCTGATCTTGTTAGTGCAGCGGCTCCTGAGCTGCTTGATGCGCTATTTTACATACAGTAAGCTGTGGTAGTCAAGACTCTTGTCTGGCCCGGCTTCCGGGTAGTAGGTGTTGCGAATTTTGAGTTTGCTTCTAGTGCTAACGTTGTCTCCATTGAACCACTTCCGGCTCCTGTTATTGTCGTCCTTGTTTGTGGTAGAGCTGTTTTACATTAATTATCGTAGAGCCTGAGCGCGCTGTTTATATCAAGAGTATTTCACTAGCACGCCGAGAGCACTCATTTCGACAAATAATCCACAGCGGCAGTGGTAAGATCATGCCGGCAGAAGCAATCATCTATATGCGAAAGTCTGGACGCCCGAGGATACCCCTGGAAAAGCAAGCTTCTCACCTATCGCATCATGGGGTCGTTGTATCCATCCCTGTAGATCCAACAAGGCCGAGCGCACGCTCGATGATTTCGATATTCGGGTTGCTCGTAAATACTTATTGGACTGGTAGTCTGAGACTGCAAAAGCACGAGACTATACGAAAGAGAAGTGAAACCGTTAATACACCTAGCTTCCATTGTTACATGACTTTAATATTTCGACATTAGACTCTGGGGATTGCCGAAACCCTCGGAGTTGAAATTAGGCTCACCTGCTTCAACGAGTAAGACAATCAGACAAAGATTAGCTGTATCCGAAAGAACATAAATGCCTTGCAAGCGAGTGAAATGATCATGCGAAAGACTTGGTAACGTTCTGGGCGTCAGCCGCAACCATTCTACGATTGCATCGCATTATTTTGAATCAGCAAGAAATGGCTAAAAGGCGAAGAAGGAGCACAAGGCTACTCGTTTTGAAAGTTCTTGTGAACGAGTTCCATTTTGTGATTGCCCAGCTTAATTTACCAGGGCCTATATCAATTTCTAAACACATTCTTGCTACCCAACCCAAGGATCGTTCAAAAATCGCCAGCCTTTGGATCTACAAAGATATCTTCGCAGCTAACCTAAAGCTGCAGCTGTGTTTGCTAAAAAACTACAGACGGTCGCACACAGCAGCAGCCACTGTCTTGATCATACCTCAATAATCCGAACGAGAACACGCAGGTATCCATGCAGGCATTCGTGCATGCACTTGTATCGGCTTTTCCTCCTCCTCCTCATGATTCTCTGACGACCCGCATTGTGTCGTCTTATCACACGTCTCGCGTCGGCGGTGTGAATAATAGGCGCTCACCTGAAACGGCACCCGGCAAGCTGCAACCACTTTACACAGAACTTAGCTGTAATAAAATGACACGCCAACGCAAACCCGCCAAGATATAACCCGAAGCAATTAATTAATGCCGTTCGTTGCATTCAAAGTGTTCAGAGGTTCCAGCCCTAAACGATTAATTACAATAGCCAAACGCTGCCAACTAAGTTCCGACGATATCGCAAATCTGAAAGGTTCTTAATTAAGTGACTATCTTAGAGATGAATATTAATGTGTTAATTGTAAGTAATACATAAAGCTTGCGCCATGCTCGTAAATCTTCTCTTCGTGGGCCGTTCTCTCGTAGAGTTCCGATCTTAATGTTTACTACTCCGATACTCTACCTTCGTATCTCGCTTCGTATTTGTCTGTTCAGCGGGTTCGCTAGGTTGCAGTCTGTTGTGCGGGATCAGATTTTGATCCAGACTTTATGGCACTTCCAATTGCGATCCCAAGCCCTATCAACCCGAGCATCATCACCATTGCCACACAACAACCTATCCATCCATTCCTCGTATCATGAGATTGCATCCTCGCCCTGCATGCTTCCAAAGTATCCCCATATATTGCTGGCACCTGTTGACTCTCGGGATCAACAGTCCTCTTAAGAGCGCAATAATATGCCCATGACTGCCGATCTTCAAGATGTTTAATATCTTCTTGCAGTCTCGTTCTCTTTTCTCTTAGTGCGGTGCACTCTGCTTCAAGGACTACGCCGTCTTCGTAGTTCTCCTCCATACCAGGTGCGTATACACCGCGGCTTAACTCAATATTAGCTAAACTTTTCTACAATTAAAAAAAAGCCATCTTACTGTAGCAGATTAAAAGCTAAAGCCATTTGGGTTTTATGAAAAAGAAAATTGATTTACCTCTTCCGGCTCTTCCGGTATTCTATATCCTTGATCCTATCTTCAATATCGAGGAGCTCCTTTTTAACAGCTGTTAAATCTGGTAATTCGGCTGGTTTGTCTACCGGAGGCGTATACCCTGGCGCTGGCTGTTGCGACCGGTCGTCAGGCGAATACATCGGAGCTGGTGTATATGATTCTGTCGATTCCGTTCCAGATGATGAAAGTCCACCTTTGGGATAGTATTCGTCTAGGGGCGACACATCGTCCGCTTTGCTCTCTCGAACTGGTTCGCGAGGCGATTCTTTATCTAGGGCGGGCTCCATTTTTGTTTTGGGCTTACTTTGGGTTTTGGGGGTGTTAAATCGGGGATATTATAGAAAATGGGAAGCCTTTTTTTGGGTCCTTAGTACGATAGTTGGTTGGGTGCCGGTGGTGATGATGATTTTATAACCCGTTTTGTATATGCAGATTCGACGGTCATGCGCACTGGTGTATTCATCTTATATAAGCGATAAACCACGGTCCTAATTCGTCGTTCTTATAGACGCATGTACATACAAGCTGACTCCTCGCTCTCGCCAAGTTTACAAAGCTGGATAAATATAGTGCCAATGCTGAAGCCCGACCTTTGTTGGATGCAAGAAAAGTTTCTACCACTAGGCTCCTGCAGCTACATTCAGGGTACAGCTTTTCGGGCCCGAACATACTTTTTCAAAAATCAATTTGATAGCCAAGCAATTGCGAGGCGCTCAGTCTGAGCAAACGTTCCTTCGTTCAACGCGATTATAGGCCTCGAACTGTGGGCCGCCTGGCTATGCTTCAGCTGGGCAAATAATTTAGGATGGGGCTATCGGCAAGCGAGAGCGTTGTGTTGTGGGCGGCCTAGTGGCATGCGACGACTGCCTAGTGACCACTGAGGAGAATAAATGACCCAGAGGTTGGCATTGCATATGCTCGCCTATTTTTTTTGGCGAAGGTTTAGTGGTGGGCACTGTTGAGAACGCCTTGTTGGAACTCACCTCAACTTCAACAAAGAAATGTCAACTACAGGATAAATAATTACACAAGAATATTAAATCGTTAATATAATACAACTTGAATTTCATATAACGCTATTATATATATTCGCGCTAGCAAAGACTAGCCAGCCGTCTCCAGTCAGAGGTTTTTTGCATGTCATCTAATACCTGCACTGCTGCCCGCAGCAGGCCTCCCGCTCGTCTGTTTCCCTTTGTTGGTTCTTCTCTCGTTATCCTTTTGTTTCCTCAAACATTCCTCTAACCGGCTGCATAGCTTTGTTAACAACCATTCTGTTTCGCTTTGTCTGCTCATCAATGGGCTATCCTCTCCGAGCCAATTTGTTTTCTTTTCTTCGTTCTTCCCCTCCATCCTTGGAGCATTCATATGAGGTGTTGATTGTTCTCGAGGTTCTAAGTCCGGTTGGTTTATTAACTTCAAGTAACCAGACCATTCCTCAAAGCTATATTGCTTCGGCGGTTTAGCTGTCAGATCCGGTAATAGCTTTTGGACAGCAATAGCTAGATCGTGATGGATTAGAGCCATCGAGTCTCTTGCGTGCTCGTGTCCTCCCGATTCCTTCTCTTCCTCAATAACTAATCCCGTTCCAATACGCTGGAGCTCTCTTTTCTCTTCAGCATCATCCGGATCACTAAGCTGGTCGTCCAGATCCCGGTTCTCTTGCTGTTTTTCCTCTTGCACGTTTTGAGAGCCTTCCTGTCGCCGTCTCTGCTGCTGCCGTCTCCGCCGTTCCGACTTCAACCACCTGTTCTTCCCACCTAATTCATTTAGTTTTTCTTCCGGCAGAACTGTCCATTCACCCAGCCACAACGTCAGATTCTTAATCATAACGATAACGGTATCGCCGAGGTTAGAGACGAGTATGGTCATCATGGGGACCGCAAGGAGTGACCAGATCACGAAGAACGGTTTGCCAGAGTTCGATGTCGGGTGGAAATCGCCGTAGCCAATCGTGAGAATAGTGGTGAAGCAAAAGTATAGGGATTGGAAATAGGTCCACGATTGGGAGTACTGCTAAAGTTAGTATTGCTAAACCTGAATCGTTCTTGTAGAAATTCGGCTTACCTCTGACTCCATAAAAGCATACGCACCCACAAGCCAAAATATAAGGAAGAACGAAACAGAAAAGCACAAGGACATCCATTTCCTTCGCTGATCCGCTTTATCTTGAACGGTGCGCATAAGTTCAAATTTCTCCTTCTGGCTCTCGGCGTTGTCCATGGCCCCGTCCTTCCCACCATCCACGATACTCTCTCGCTGCTTCTCCAATAGCCTTCTCTTCACCTTCCTCTTTCCACGCTCTAGCACTAAACCTCTAATACTACTCACGATCAAACCGATCATTACAACGCCTACAGCAGCGTAAGGGAACAATAGCGCCCTCCCCGCATTTGTACTAAGAGTAAAGTCGCCCAGCCCCACCACTAGGAAAGTGGTATCGCAAAAGTATATCCCGTCCAGATACGCCCAATTTTCAAGTTTGGCAAACACGCCCGCACCGAGACATAGCCACACCATCAAGCTCATAGTTTGCAACATCAACGTCCGCTGCGCGATTGTTAAAGTGAACTGTCGTGCGTACTTTCCCGTTAATACGCCGATATAATTCCCGACCAACAGTGTTGCGATGACAAAATACAATGCCGCAGCAATTATTGCGTAGTAGAATGCTTGGCTCCAGGCGTGTTCTTCTCGAGGTGTATCGTATAGATACTGCCGGTAGACGGCTAAGAGAGCGATCAGGAGAAAGGACGAAAGGTACCAGAGGGTTATAGTAAGAGGTTGAAGATTTTTAGATTTTATTCTTCGGGCGAGGTTTAAGAGGAGAATAACGTTGGCTGCGAAGCCACAGGCAAGGGATATAGCGTTCAGAGCCAGACACCTGCAAAAGTATTTAGAAAGTTAGATATTATCAAATTATTTTGCTTGTGTAACAGAACTGTGAAGAGAGGCTTACCATGCGGGATCCGGCATCTTGTCACTGTTTTCTGACGATGCTCCTGGAATTGGAGGAATAAATACTCCTGAATGAGATGTTAAAATACATCATTTTGATATTCATTCGATTAAAAACCTACTCCAGGGTTCTACCAAAGCGCATATCGACATTACATTTGCGACTGGACCCAGTGTTGCAGACATTAACGGAAACACGGTGCTCAGCAAGAAAAACAATCTATGAAGTGAATTCAAACACATCAGTATACTTTCTTATGCAAAAAATAATAGAAATTCGTTGACTTACTGAGGCATCTGCTCATCTTGCTGCGCTTTCTTCGACATGTCGTCCAGCTCTCGAGAATTCTCCTCATCTTCATCCCCAGCTTCCAAATCCCCAGGCTCGGCTTCATTTTCCCTCATCGGCGAACTCGAACTTGTGCTTCCATGTTCCCCAGGCGACCCATTCCTACTCTTCCTCGCGTTTTCAACATTCAAATCATCGTCCTCTCTCGAATCATGACTGAACCGTTCCCAAAAGCAAGACGTCCGATGCGGTCTCAGTCCTGCACTATTTTCCTTTTTATCGCTCGGCGTGCTACCAGCCGTACTATTGCTTGTGCTACTGTTGTTGCGAGAAGTAGATGTGTTTCGGGCGCGATATTTTGGTGAAAGAAACTGGTCTCCACCGCTGCTACCTTCCAAGTTTTTACCCGAAGCTGTTTGTTTTTGCGTTTCCGTCAACTCTTTGATACCGTCGTCAAGGCCTGGATCGTTCATCTTTTTTTTTTGTCGCAAAAGGGAAAAAAGTCGTAGTCTATTGCTACCGGGGCATCCGAAGTATTCGTTAATATTTTCGTCGATTACTGTTTAAATGTTTAAAACTTTCGAAAACAAGATCTTGTTGGTAAAAAATGTATGGTTTTGAAGTCTTTGCGAAAATAGCAGTAATCACGACAAAAAATTAAAGGATCAAGCGGAATGATCATGAGGTCGCAGTCTGCTTTATCGATAAAAAAGATTAAAACAATTAAACAAAAGGGTAATGCAATGACGGCATGCAGGTACTATAGATAGCTAGTTCGCCAATCAACCCGCCAGGAAGAATGTACCGGTGGTGAAGACCTTTTTCTTGCATTTCTATTCCTTGGAACGGTTGTACGTCAGGGACCTGAATGAGGTTTGACCCACATTCCCCCAGCGCGGACTCAACCGCAATTCTCACGATGGGCTTGTTGGCTGCATCATGACGTAGAGGTTGGCAGGCTAAGTTGCGTGTTGTTTTGCGTGGCCATGGATGCTTTTGTGTTGGTTGCACCCACTTAAGCCAATGACGTTTCGATAACAGAAAATAACCGTCTGCGGGGTTTTCAGGGTATGGTTCCCCACAAGATATTGGTGTAACGAAGAAGAATGCCTCTGGCACCTATATTTAGTTAACTTGTTTGAGGGTTAGCTTTTAAAGATCGGCGCTGGCTAATATATTTTCAATTATACCAGATGTTCAAGTTCAAATTTGGCACAAAGGGTTAGAGGGGGACACCACAAGCTTTGGATTTCACAAGTCGATTGTATGTGAGCTAGCATCGTTCTAGATTGGGCTGTCGAGCTTCGGCTCAAATTCAAAAGGGTTTAATAGAAATCAGTGACTCGAATTCATATATCTATGTCTCGTGAGTATCAAATATGTACAGGTTGAATAGAAATCATAAAAAGGAAACGCGACCAGTAACATCGCTCGCATGTTATTATACGTTAGGACATCTCGCATCTTCAAAAACTCAAACAGTCTAGTTTATCTTTGTAAACCCTTACTCCCCTAGTATAGAAAAAAAGAGATCTACTCCTTAAGGGGGATTTCGAACTTATCATCGATGCTCTTTTCTTCCTCGTCGCGGCTCGCGGTCTGAGTCTCGAAGGCAATATCCATGCGCTCGGCCTGGAAGAGGTTCACGTAGACCGGGAAACTGAATGCCAACACAAATCCGAGGAAAGGAACGAGCATTGCGAAGTGAGTGGATTTCCGATCGGCAACTTGGGCGAGAATCTGAGGGAAAACTGCTCCTCCGGAGATCGATGAAACGAGGAAAGAAGCGCCGAGTTTGGTGTGTCTTCCGAGCTTCTTGATCGCAAGTGTGAAAATGAGCGGGAAGCAGCAGGATTCGAAGAAGAAAACGATATGGAGGAAAGTCAAGCCGGTCGTGCCCTTGATGTTCATAGCCAAAATGGAGAAGAGACAGGTTCCAAAGAGGAAGACACCTAATACATATCTTGGCTTGATGAATTTCATCATGGCGGCACCTGAGAAACGCCCGATGGCGAACAGACCTTGGGCGACAGCAAGGAGGTTGGAAGATGTCGAATGGCTGCGGCCGGTTTCCAGGGAATAGTTGATGAAGAAACCAGCAACAGCGCATTGTGCACCGACATAACAGAACTGAGCAGCGACACCCCAGAAGAGTGTGATTTGCTTACGCAGTGGCTGGACCTCTTGACCCAACTCATCAGAAGTAGCTTGTAGTTCCATATCGGCATCCGTGATTTCTGGAATGGGAGCGAAGAAGAAAGCGAAGGCGAGGCAGAAGACGAAAACTCCGACACCGAGATAGACCCATTGTACGTTCTTGAGGGATGTGAGATCCTCTGTGTTCTTGAAGAAGACGTAGGAGGCGAGGACTGGAGCGACAACGGTGCCGGTAGCTTGCACGGCCTGTGCAGTCGAAAGTCTGATTTCAGAGTATTTTGGAGGACCGCAAGTCGCAAGGTAAGGATTGGCTGAAACTTCGAGCGTCTATATAATATTATTAGTAAGATGTTACGAAATCCACATCCAGAGACAAAATCCACAATATATGTACTTACCGACAGACCCCATCCAACAATAGCCATAGATCCACAGAAGCCTCCAAACGAAGAGTGGATTCCAGATGGCCAAAAGCCAAAGCAACCGATTCCAAAGATAATGAGACCAGTCATAAATGTAACTTTATATCCGAATCGACGAAGGATGGGACCACCAAAGCACAGTGGGAAAAAGAAATAGGCACCGAAGTAGGCACCTTGAAGAGCGGAACTCTGACTCTTGGTAATGCCCAAAGCGCTCTGGAAGTGTGCGTTCAAGACATCGAGGAGGCCGTACGCGAATCCCCAAAGGAAAAATAGAGTGGTAACGAGAGCGCATGGTAGAAGCGACTGTCTGAGAGTAAGAGCCGCTGCTCCAGTAAGCTCTCTGTCGCTCACGGCTGCGCGAGCAATAACGGGAACACCTCCTGCCATTTTTGTTGTAGAAGGGATATTGATATCTCGAGGGATGTGTTGCGGTAGAGAGTAATGCAACTGTTGAACTTGGGCCGGAAGCTGTTTATATGTATGAAACCTTGCTTCTATCTAAGTTACCCGTGGAAGTGCTGATGATGCTGATGATGGTAATAAAAAAAGGGAATATCAAAAAGAGAATTTGAGACGGTTTTATACAACTTCTCCAACCAGAGTACCACCTCCTCCATCGGGCAAAATATCGACAGTCTCGTAAACTAAAATCCCGTATAGTCGTACTTCCTTGGGCGAAATGTTTGTATCCCCCCGCAACCAAACATTCTGGAGAATTGGTACCTAGCGTTCCCCAGATGCAAGAAGAGGAAAGTGGTAATCCCTGACCCTTGCGTCGAGGCCAAAAGCCCCGAAAACTCTGTCGGAAGGCTTGGTACAGGTCGTAGGTGCCCAGTGGCCATCTTCAACTCCACTATCGTACTTTGGCGAATGTCGCTACTTTGGACGGAACTGTGGTAGCTAGCAAGCGGAAGAGCTTGGCCCAGCACAGCCGAATTAGCTACCGAAAAACCCTCCCGAGGTCTGAGAACATGGGAAAGCAGACGCCAATTTACAAGTGTGGAGAAAATTTTACAATCTTGGCTCTGATTAGCGCCATTATGTTCATCTTTGACAAGTCCGGGTTGGCCTCCGAAGGCTACAACGAGCAGCAACATCATGGGCTTTTGACACCAACTTGTGGCGGTGAAATGCGAGAGAAATACTGATTTGGTAGTTCTCCGTACAATTTCCAGTGTGTTGATAGTACTAGCTTCGCTTGTACAGCTACACCAGTGCCTCCCGGCCCCAGATACCTTTCAGTATTATCTGTGAACCTGCAATAAGATAAAATATGGCTGTAGCAATGCAACGCACACCGCATGCTCATAGGTTGTATCTTTCACACGTCTCATGATAGATATTATTCGAGATGGTACCTTCGAGACGAGACTGTCGATCTCCGTGATCAATGAAGTGAATGTAACCATCACAGGACCCGTGCGCATACAACAACCAAGTCTTCCTCGATTTAAGCTTATGTGACCCGTCTCGATTTCCCATCTCGCTACCCCGCTTCGATCCCCACAGCTTTTACTTAGACTCAGTTAGTATCACGGAGTCGTATGTCTCCCCAGCTTCAGAATCCCCGCCTCTCTAATTATCTTTCTCTAGATGATAATATTGTCTTTCCTTCCATCTGGCTGATTAGAAGGCATCCGTTAATGTTAGCCGCCGGAGGCAAGTTCGGTGTCTTCCTAAAGTCTCAAATCTGCTGCGTTGACAATCTAGATCCTGCCTCCAGCGCGTGCATGCACATGAAGAAAATATCTTCCAAAATACGCGAAAAAATATGACGCTAGAAACAATTTCCTTGATAGAAAATTCTTCTCGAAACTTACCGTATATGGTTAGCGTAAATTGTCTGACGAATTAAAAATTGGAATTGAATGATTTTTTACTCTCGGGGCTTTTTCAGCCGCCACATAATAGAAACTATTAAGGGTTGCGAACCCAAAGAGCATTTGCCGAGAGACGTTCCGATATCACGATGATTTCATGATACATTTTTTGATTAATATTGAGCTTAATTAATACTTCAAAATGCAAAAGAAAGTTTGGTCCTCTTACGAAAGCCCCGAATCTTACCGCAAAATCAAAAATATCGCACCTGGATTCAGTAAAACTGTCCCTGACTGATATCAACAGAAACGTGGCCTAGAACATAACGCGGTTATCAAACTCAGATAGCTTTTATCTGAGGTCGCTTACCGGTCTCAAACTCGGAGTATTCTATAGACGATGTCTCATACTTGGAGCTTTCACTGATTAAGGTACAATAATGGTTTACCAGGTCTTGTATCTTGCAACCCAACTCCTGAATTCAACCGTATATGTATTCCACGGTTGATTGTGTTGCAGGTAGATACATCTAATTACAGCCCTGGTCCCTGTAGAGGAAGCAGCCGTGGTCCCTGATGACGACTTCTCAAGATAACAGTGCGTATTTTGCGACTTGCCGATGTCGCCCTGGATGTTGTAGTGCGAACCCGGTTTTTTCGTCCAACTCCTCTGTATTCTCCATTCATCCACCTCCTCATCCTAGCACCTAGCTACAATTTAATCATACTACTTAACCTCCATGCCCAACGCTTCCTCCAGTTTCATCTTTTATAATTTTACTACCGACTTGGTACCTCGATGTCTCTGAAATATTCTCCAAGCCGAACCAGGTTCGGTTTCAGGCGATGCGCCCAGCAACACTACATTTCTCTGAATTTCTCTGGGAAACATATTTTCTATCCAGATCACTGGCTCGGTCAGTACAAGCCGTAAGTAATCAAGTTAGTTTTGGTTGGGTGATCTTAGATTAAATGTTAAAGTATACGAATGTCTGTATTAGTATTTCCCCCTCTCTTTATTTTCAAAACTAATATCAAAATTACGAAATACTGTTGCCCTAATCTGTTGTTCCTGTCGCCCATTGAGTTTATTCATTACAGCCAAATTTCGGATGCTCGAGTCCCGCACACCCTCAGAACATTCGCTCAATCGAATCGCAAACTTCACGCTGCACGGTTTGATCCGAGAACAAATACGCCAGCAACCTACCCCTGCTGTAGCTACGTGTGGGTGGAGCCCACTGCCCCCAAAAACGCTATGACCACCACTCTTTAGCATGGCGTGTCCAACCCTTGCACAACCTGAATTTTCCTATCACATGAGCTTCATGGACCTGACGATCCTTTCTGAACGCTTGTGTTTCAGCAACAAACAAAAGGCAAAGCTTAAGATTTCCAAGCCAGTGAAAAACCTTCTTAGAAGTTTATCCGGATTTTTTTTCATTCTGATCAGCATACGTTTGTTCTTCAATTGACTAAACCTACAGGCCCGTTCGAAAACGAGGTGGATCCATGGAGATGCAGCTGAGCATATTATATCGTAAGCAAAACAGTATATTGTGCAACTGGTAGTCGCAATTTCTCTAGAAGTACAGAAGGAACTCAATGGGAAAGCGCCCCTTCGAACAAAGCGTGGAACGACGAAAACTGGGGCGTGTGTGTGTGAGCACAACAACGAGGGCCCCTTCTATGATATCTTGATTCTACCTTCCTCTATTCACGTAGGCGTAATTTGGTAAACCCATAGTACAATTGCAATTGAACACCGCTGAAGCCCCTTCTAACACAATCAAAATCGCTAAAACTCGGAATTTGAAAATGACCAACAGTAAACCCCCAAAATGCCAGTGAATCTATAAACATCTTTTGTTACAATCAAAAGTTTCTTCGTTCGCGTTGCTGCACGCTCTGATGGTATCTTGCACTTCTTTCGTGTACAAAGCCATAGCGCCAGAGGCATCTAGGTCCCACCACCTTCCGCTCCCCATATCCAACCATATAACTTCAATATCTGGCTTGTCATTTATTGTTTTGACAACAACGGGGTTGCCGTCCTTGGGGTCTTTTACTGAATGTCCATTACCCATAATGATGGTATCCTGAGTCGGAACTTGTGTTGTATATCTGGCCCGGTTGTTCAAATACATTGCCTCCACGATATGCAAGCTGAGACTGTTGAGACTAGACGGGTCTATGATTCGGTATGCTGGGAACTCTGGGACCTTGACATAATCGGAGGCACCACTGGTCGCGTTCTTTCTTGCTTGAGTGAGAATAGCGGACGACGGGAATATGAGAGTACGACTTGTATCCATAGCCACTTTGGCAGCGAAGCCAATGATTCTAGCGGCGTGAGAGGCATCGCCTTCTAATCCTTTGACGCCGAGGAATTTACGTTTCCCCGTGTAGTAGCTTTCGACATCGTACCAAGCACCGAAGTTTCGAGCAATGTATGTGCGGAGATGCGGTTCAACACAGGTCATACGGACAACCGCGGTTTTTTGCTGAAGAGTATTGATCGCATCTTTATTGTTGAAGTTCTTTGGCTCCCATTCGAGATAGTCTCCCCAAGATTTGAACGGTGATGGACCTAGGACCTTGAGTTTTAAAGTTCCGGCGCCGTTGGACATTTCGAAGGCGATAATGTTCATCAAGCTGTTGATGTCTTGGTCGCCGGCCTCTTTCCAGTCTTTCTTCACTCTATTGAAGAACTCTATGGTGTACTTGTTAGGTCGGGCCCAGTAAAAGCTGGTGTCCAAGCCCTTAGCGCCTTTCATGAGACCTGGGAAGAATTGTATGTCCCAGGAAGTCTCTTCCATGGGTAACATGCTAGCAATCGGGTCCATGGCATCAGTGAAGTAGACATCAGGGTCTACGAAGACGAAGTTAAAGTCTTCCTTAAGAAGTTGGAGACTAGCGACAATCTGCGGAATGAGATTAGTCCGTGTTGGCTTGGTGCCACCGGCACTAAGAAGGAAAGAAATTACTTGCATACCTTTACGGATATTTTGTTCATGCCAGCGACATCGAAAGTAAAGATCTCAGGGGCTTCCAAACATGCTTTCTCTAGACACAGAACGAAGAAATTGTCTTCTCTATGGTACTTTTCAAGAGTTTGGTGCATGTTGAAGGCCAACGCCATGTCCGCGTTGGTCGCGAGCATGAAGATCAAGGTGTTCCCAGGAACTCTTCCGAAGGACTTGAGCCACCATACTAGATCAAAGTATGGAAGCTTTGTCGAACCCGATTGATCCAATGCCATGCCTTGGTCTGGAGTCGCAGATGGTTCTCCAGAAGCAAGGTTTGTTGTCGTCGGAACTTTCTGTATATCTGTTGCGGCTGAGATGCCTCCCTGGACATCTTCGTCTACATCCTCAATTCCGTGGAAAGCGTGAGGCAGTGTTGCTCCATAGTTCCAGAGAAGAAACGTTGATAGGGCTAGCGTCACCAGACAAAAGGCCAAGAACGAAGTCCGTAATCGTCGTATCATGGCGGGCGACGAGTTCTTCAGATAGGGTAGTTCCTTCATAGAATCCATTGTGCAAAATCCGGTGGGGGCCAAGGCCCTATTAAAGTATCGAGGGAAAGGAAAGAAGCGAGGGAGCGGAAACGCAGCTGGCCGACCCAATGTCTAGGAATGAAAACCAAGAAAAATCTAAAGAGACATCGACGAGAGTTCGCAAAAGATATTTGGCTTTCAAAGGTTATATCATGCAGCCAAGCATAGTTGTTAACCTCTTTATCTCGGTGGAGCCTGCCTATATTACTTAAAAGCCCACCGATTTAATATAAAGCAGCATTATGGCCCCTGAAAATTTCTCCAGTTGGAACTCTCCCGATTGTACCGATTGTACCGGTTTCACAATTACAGACCACATCTAGCACTGTCCAGCTGCTCTTTTTTGTGTCCCCACGCACCTTTACCACTAGCCTTAGTTGGGCGTCGCCCTTCAGCCTTGGCCGGATTAACTGCACTTTCTCTCTGCCTTCATCAAACCTTCCACTCTTCGAAATTACCAAGACTTTTTGCAAGCCAGCCAAGACCTAGGCAGCGCGAAAGAATCGGGCCAAAATCACGCCCAAGTTTATCTCAACCATGGTCATCGAAAGTGGTGATATGAGTTCTGAAGGGAGACCGGTAAAATAGACCATCTGCCAATACGATGCAATACGATTTGATCCGAATTCCGAAGTCTGGTAACATTCTGGCGGCGGGAGCCCAGCTGTGGGTGTAGTCCCAGTCGCGATTTGACGTGATCCCTGGGTCACATTTAGGCACTGTCCTCCTCCTCTTGCAACCCTTTTCGCACTAAAAGAGCATCCTCTGCTCCTCATTCCGATTTTCTTTCGTTCCAAACGCCATTAAAGCTTGAGAGCAAGTCGGAGCGAGAACTTGGCATAGAATGCCCAGCCACGGCAAAACTTGCTGTCTTGTGGTGTTTGTGTTGAGGCCTTCACGTTATGTAGCTCTCTCGTCTAAGGAGCTGCGCCTCAGTCGGAAGTTGTTGAGGTTTGCGGCCGTCGACAGGGTGTCGTACTTATCATACGTAATCAAGGCTGGGATTTATTGATTAACTGCCCAAGCAAAGCACTTTATTGCTTCTCTACTCCTATTGTATTATATCATAGAGCCTCCATTTACGACCACATAGAGTTTGGGCAGTGATTCTTCAAGGCAGAGCAATATAATGTGGCTGAGGCAGACTTCACTAAACTACTTAAATTCGTTGCTTGGGCACCCCAGAAATGATGTTTTCTTGTCGTCGCAACCTGATGCGATTTATCGAATCCGGCCTCTTTGACATTCCACAGACTGTATTGATTGGCACGATAATTTCCTTTCCAAGCTTCAAGGGTCACCGCCTTGTACCTTGATGATATAATTTCGAGCTGCTGCGGACTCGGCTTCACTCAACATAACGTTTTCTGGTGCACCGATACACCGACCTTCCTGTGAAACTACATTGTAGGTTCAAAGTATAAAAGAGCCGTGACAGAAGTGAATCATTCATCGTAAGTTTAGAATATCGGTAAAACAATAGTTCTATAAGAACTATCAATAACCTCTATTTTAATATTTGTATTGATTCTAACATACAAGATGAAGGCAAAAAATCTTTCCTCCGCGATGCATCTTTTTACCTCGTTAGCCTATCTTTCTTCCTCGAGGTTTTTTGTCGAAGCCACTAGTGGAGCTGATTGTAAATGTCAACCTTCACAACGATGTTGGCCTGATTCTCATGCCTGGTCGAGACTTAATATAACGGCCAATGGAGCTCTTCTCAAGACCGTACCACCTGGAATCGTCTGCTATCCAGGCCCGGCTTATAATGAAGAAGCCTGTGAGAAGATCAGCGAAGAATCGAAAAGTCATCTATGGATTTCGCAAAACCCTTTCAATGTAATGCAGCCAGGTTGGAACAACGCTAATCCCTGTCCTCCCACGAACGGCACTGAGGCAAACGGAACCTGTAGCTCTATCCTTGGTGCTCCTGTTTATGTTATCAATGCTACTGAGCCTGGCCACGTCGAAGCTGGTGTTAAATTTGCGAAAAAATACAACATCAGACTAGTCATCAAAAACACTGGTCATGAGTTCCTTGGCCGGTAAGCCTCTGATCGAAAAATTACAAAGTTACTCAGAGGGTTTGAATTGACCTGATTAAATGACATAGTTCCTCTGGTGCACATTCCTTGAGCATCTGGACCCATAACATGCGAAACGTCAAGTTTACAGAAAGCTTCAAACCTAAGAACTGTGCTAAAGCAACGGCCCACTCAGCTGTTACTCTTGGGGCTGGATTACAATGGAGAGATATTATTCCTTTGGCTCAAGAGCATGGAAAACTCCTTGTTTCTGGAGGAAATCCAACAGTAGGGTGTATTGGCGGCTACTTGCAAGGCGGCGGCCATTCACCGATTAGCAGTAAATACGGTATGGCTGTCGACCAGGTTCTCGAGTTCCAAGTCGTTACACCAGCGGGCAAATTGATTACTGTCAACGAATGCGAGAACACGGATTACTTCTGGGCCTTGAGAGGGGTTAGTTGAGATTCTTGACAACTTTTGCATGATCGCTTCAAACTAACCTACCTTTTGAAATACTTTAGGGTGGTGGCGGTACCTTTGGTGTAGTCACATCAGCGACCTTAAAGACTTACCCGACACAGCATATCAACTTAGCCATCCAGGTTTTCAACATGACTTCAAACGACACCGATGTTTGGTGGGATTGGATGGCATATGTACATTCCGAAATTCCTCGGATCTCGGATTCCGGCCTTATGGGCTACTCCTTTATCTTCGGCGACCCAGAGACTGGAAGACTAAGTTGGGCAGCGGGACTTGTCATGGTGAATGGTAGTATTGACGCGTTGACTGAAATCTTAAACCCGATATACGCCAACATAACAACCGACAAATACAAGGACCATATCACCTTCACACAGCTAAACACTACCTTCCCCAATTACAATGCATTCTTTTCGCTTTTAGGGCCGGAGACCGTGGGCAGCACGGCAGTTTTACCAAGTCGTTTGCTTGATAAAAGGGCGTTAACCGAGGACCCTAAATTCTTTGCTGCAACTCTGAAGAAGATGTGGACTCCTTTCGTTGGCGCTTATCTCGGGCATATTGTCGGTGGACCTGGTGTAGCACAATACAAGGACGTCGATATGGCATTGAACCCGGCATGGAGACGTACCTACGATCACTTTCGTATGCTGCCTCTTTGATGCCCACTCTATGATTTTAGACTTCGCACTAACTTAAATGCAGTTACCGCCTCCGGATTTGATACACTTGCTATCCGGGATTTCGTCTTGGACAACGCCCACAACCAACTTGAATACAATCTTAGAAGACTGGCCCCTGAAACTGGTCAATATCTAAACGAAGTACGTTCTAGAAGCCTTAATCCCCATCTATACATTCTCTCCCGAAAGGAACCAAGACTGACTAAATTATCCAGGCGCTCTATGGAAGCGAAGGCTGGCAGCAAGCTAACTGGGGAGCCAATTACCCTCGCCTGTTCAACTTTAAGAATGAAGTCGATCCAGATGGTGTCCTGTACTGCTTCAATTGTGTTGGTAGTGAGAAGTGGGTCGAGGGCGCAAACGGTTCTCTCTGCCGTGTCTCTTGGGCTTAAAGTCTTCTTTCTACAATCTAATTTTCTCCGTAGCGTTACTTAGACGCTACGTTATCTGTTTATATTTCTCTTCTGTACAACTGCGGCAAGTAGGGCACAGTAATGGTGTTCTTGAATTTTCCAAAAGCCATGCTCTAATTTCTTATATAATAAGCCACGAACTTGGTAAATTAGGCTAAATATATATAAAAATGTCGGATTTCTATTAGTTAATTCATAGTTCATAAAATGCAACAATTTATTATGCGTTGGTAGCTATAGTCTTGGGCTAAACTTCCGACGTTCTGTTCAAAGTTATTCTAAATAAGATGGCATTGATTGGAAGTAATCTGAGAAAAAGTTTTGATAGTAGTGGCAAAGACAGTCTGGTATTTCTGTCCCAAAGTTTTGTACAAGCGAAAAGGATAAGGCTAAACTGTGCTAAAGAGAAGCAAAACATATGGGGAAAAAAAAGCTAATCCACGCCAGGTAAAACCAAATATAACGACATAGATAAGAAACATTTATCATGTAAGCAGACCGATTCATTATTGAAGCTCAACACTAACAGCCCCATAACTCATTCCCTTATACACAAGCTCAAAGGTCATGAACCCTGACCTCAGAGTCATATCTACCCGATATGCGCAAGTGTATATCTTTTTAAAAAATCCATACTGCACGTCAAACATCCTCTTACTATGACGCGAGAGATCTGCTGTCAACTTGCACAAGACTTTCACGCTAGGCGTCAGCCTCATCGGTGGGAAGTCGTCTTCGCAAACTACTACTGTATCGATCCATGGTGTCGTTTTTCGGAATGTACGGTGGAATTGTTGGGAAATTTTCTTGTCATCTGATAGCGGAGCGCCTTTGTAAACGAACCAGGAGATTTGGTTGCGGGCCATCTTGAGGCCCGTGAGCGGGTCGATGAAGGCATCTTCTTCGAGGTGTTGGCCGGGGACGAAATGTGCAATCATGACTTTAAGGATCGTTAGTTAGAAGGGTGTGGATAGAATCGGAGTATTTCAGTACTTACGAGTTCCATAGTGCTTTCTGCATTTTCGAACCCACATCGCTCTCGAAGGGTTGCCGCCGCTTACTTGCTGAGGTGCGGCGAGGTCAATGCCTCTTATCACAGCGCCTTTAACAACAGCGACGTCACTAATTTGGGGGATTAGTTGATCTTTCGCGTAACTTATTTCGCAGTTTATCTAAGAGCATTCTTACCCGTCTTTTGGCTGCAAGACAAATATACCCTGCGGTTTCGCCCAATCCATCACCCTTTTGTATAGATATGGCGACTGCCCAAAGCCTCCTACAAGTAGAATTTGCTGTTGGGGGGGTGTTAGTTAATGTTTAACCTACACGAGACCTTTGGAGAAGATGAAATACCTTATTACTCGGTGTCTGATCCGCCATATTGATTTGATTTATTTGCTCCGCGATCAAAGTGATAGTTTTATCAATAATAGGATCAAACAGCGCTCTCATATCCGCCCTCGATATTTCAAACTCCCCATCTATAACACCAGCTTCCGGAATGTTGTTTTTTCCAGGAACGATAAGGGAATACGTTTCTTGATCGTCGCGATCACGGAAACCGCATTTGACTTCCTCGAAATTTTTCATCACTCGTTGGCGTTGTGCTACTCTTAATGTATCGTAATGCTCGCCCATCCGCTCTTTGAAGAAGTCTTCGAATGCTGTGTCAATATAGGTGCTACCACAGGTATCGCCGGATCCCACTGCCGCTTCATCGACTTCCAATCTTGGGTGGATTCTACGGATGTTATAAGATATCAGGTCCTAGTAGAATAACGCACTCGTTAGCATCTAACCCCTATATCGAGTTATAAACGTATTGATATTTCGAACGTACAACTGTCCCGCCACCAGCATCGCATACTACGATCTTATCACCAACATTTGCCGATGTTTCGGATGATCTCAATGTATATAAAGCTGCAGCTTCCGGTTCAGTGCACATATTCAGCGTATGGTTTGTCGTAAATCCTGCTCTCTCCTGTTTGTTTCTCACATCGTTAGCTCGCCGTTGCGATTCCAGGCTACAAATTTCAAAGTAGGAATACTAACCGCAGCCTGTTTCGTTCTTATGCACGCTTGTTCGTTCCACACAGCTGGAATCGTTAATACAAAATCAACTTGAGTTATATCCATCACCGCTTTCCCGCGTTGTATATATAATTGTGCCATTGCATGTCTATACACCGCCCCCAGAAAATCTGTTGTAACGTCTAATATGGTTTTTCCTGGTGGAAGTTCACATAAGTCTTTTATTTCCTCGTCCGGATATTCCAGAAATAGTTTGAACCATTTTAATATTGTTAGTGTCGGTTGGATATCGTATCCCCAGCTAAACGGTGTTGCTGCTTCCGGGGTGTAGGCGATTTCGGTAGGGACCTGGGATATAGCACGTTGACCGCAGCTAGGCCAGTTTTGTATCACCGAGATTTGAGGTTCGCCGGGGGTGGTATCGGCAAATGCGAGACCTACGGGGGAGAATAGGTTAACATACGATTACTTCTAACTATGCCGGAAAGCGTTTATGAGGCGGCCGTAAATGCATACCAGAGTACGTAGTTCCGAAATCTAACCCTACAATAATCTTATGTCTTCCTTGGGCCACTCCAGGTACAGGGCCGGCGAAGTTTTGGAATTGCATTACCTGCCCAGGCGCCGGAGCAGCGGATTGTGCGTATCCGGCAGCCGGCAGGGGGTGGTATTGGTGAAATCCATTAGGTGCCTGGGCGCCTTGTATGTTAGGGTACTGATGAGTTGGAAAAACATTTTGTGGTTGATATTGCACCGGCTGTAGTTGCGGCTGCTGTTGAAATTGAGGATTTGGCTGGGGCATCGGCGCTGGAGGTGGGAAGGGCATCTTTTGATCATAAGGATTCCCATAAGTCGCTGGGCTCTGAGCAGGAGGCTGCTGGTAACCACCCTGCGATTGGCCCGTCCATTGCTGGTCTAACGGAGCAGCAGGTTGACCATATTGAAAAGCTGGGTTTCCAGCCTGTTGCTGGGAGGCATACATCTTGTAACCTCGTCCACGCGGCTTCGAATGCGCTCAGTGATTTTGCTGTCGCCTCGGTTGATCCTTCGGGCTAGTTGATCCTTCGGCTTCGACGTTATGGTCAGCGGCCTCGAATTTCGCAAACGGTAAACGTTGTAGTGTAACTTTGGAGTTCTAAATGCAAAGGTTGAAAGATTAAATGATAGAGAAAGTGTGCAAGAGAAAGATATCTTCAAATGCAATGATGGCAACCGCTGGGTTATATCCATGCCGCCATCCCTCCACGGGAATCGGCGAGGCTAAGGATTGCGGCTGATACGAAAGGAATCCCGAGACGTTGGCCACTTGTATCGCATTTGGTCGCTACTTTCGACCAATTTAAAGGAGCCGAAGCTGAAATTCCCAAGCCTCGCTGATTCGGAACATGTGTGCGAGTGGACCATTGACAAATCCATTCTAGACCCACATGCGCGGCACTGTCCATGCATCTGGAATGCGACACACCACCTCGGAGCTAGCGTCTAGCCAAGATGTTGAAGGAAATTACTGCCTAGAGCTTCCAGCCAATAGCGCGGTAATAGCAGAGCCTCATTTGTTCAGCGGGATAACTACAGAGACTTGATCAGGGCGCCTCTATTTTTGATACCTTGGTCTGATCTTGTTGATGATGTATCTATATCCTCAGTTGAAAGCCCTGCGGATAAATTTATATTCCGTCGTTGGGGCAGGGGCGTGTTGTTCGAGGAGCGCGATCTGCGGCTCACAACATCAAGTGCAACGCATTTTTCTCCCCTGCTCTTCCGATTCATAATCATTCAAAAAACAGAGCGCCGTCGTATATCAACCATGCGACCGTCTCATGTTCGAGAGAAGCATCTCCGCCTTGTGGGCGAGCCGGCCCAGAATCCGCGGTCCTTCAAACGACAAAAAAAGGAGAATATCACAGATGATGAGGAAACGCAGAGCGACGATAGTCGGCCTGAGACTCCACCATCTCCAGAGTCACAAACCCTGGCTGTCACAGCTACCGCCAAATCAGCAGGTGATGATGATGCGCCCGCACCAACTAAGAAGAATGCGTGTAAGGTTCCTCTGATTTACAAATTTTGTCCCTTGTGGTAATACCATTGCTAATTACCGTTTTCTAGTTGACGCCCTCATGGCAAAGAAGCCCAAACCACCCCCAAAAGAATCGAAACCTTCGAGGCCCTCAAACCCATATTTTCTCAACAACGACCCACAATCTGGACTAGCTGCCTATCTCAAAGATCCCGACTCCCTCCCATCTGGGACTGTTCTCTTCTACAATGCAGATTTTGTCGTTATCAACGATGCCTTTCCAAAAGCTACCGTTCACGCCCTGATACTACCACGCGATCTTAATGTTACCCACCTCGAACCTCTCGAAGCACTAAATACTAATTCAGCTCTACTATCTTCCCTTCGCGAAATCGCCACGCAGACTCGTGATATATTAGTAAAAGAGCTTCAACGGATACATAGAAAAACCTCAGCGCTCGAACAAACCCGAGAGAAGGCCTTCGAAGCTCTCGAGGACAGAGCTATATTGGAACCGGGGTTTGATCCTGATTCCGAAGAAGCCATGGCAACTCTCCCGCCACACCGTGACTGGATATCATCAATCAGAATCGGTGTGCATGCCCGCCCGTCCATGTCAAACTTACACGTACACGTAATATCGGAAGATATGCATTCGCCTTGTTTGAAGCAGAAAAAACACTTTAATTCCTTTAATTCGAAGTTTTTTGTGAATTTGGATGAGTTCCCGCTTGATGAAGACGATGGCAGGATACCCGGGGTTTCCCAGGGATTCACGAATACGTTTCTAAAGGGTGGTATGGTTTGTTGGAAGTGCAAGGTGAACTTTCGGAATCGCTTCAAGGAATTAAAAGAGCATTTGGAGATTGAGTATCAAACATGGAAGAAAATATAAATAAATACTATCGGACTGGCGTATGGTGTCTTAAGCCGTATATGCCTAGCGCTGCAATGCTATGTTCTATCAAGTGAAGCTACTTTGATTTGGTGAGAGCCTAGCCATTACAGTTGTCGTCTATGGGATGAAAAGGTATATTATAAGAGTTATATTGAGAATTTCGTACAAATAAACTTGATATACGATTGATAGCCGGCTTATTATTATCAACATCAAGAAGGGGTGAGGCTTGGTGCTAATATTGCCTATCTCACGAGTAAGTTTGTATCGTCAACTCAAATATCCAATTAACAACATATGAACTTACATTAAGGCCAATGTATTCGCAGCCTTTCGGGTCCTCCGCCGTGCTGCCGCCGTCCACAACGTATATCATTTGCCAGTAGCTTCCCTTCTTGTCCTTCTGCGGGCATGCAATAAAGCCATTCGTGACAAGATTTGGTACTTTAGAGTATAGACCTAGAAAAAACGTGAAATATTGTCAGTGCGTTCACTATGGAACAAAACTTCGGTCCCTTGCAGCGAATTACGTACCATATTCAGCAGAATCGCCGCCACCGACCAATTCGAACAAATTGCGACTCCTTCTGAAATCTGCTGCTGAGCTCTTGGTCAAGTTTTGGAAGATAAATTCAGCCTTTCCGGTGAGAGTTGCAGGATTATAAGTGATATTTCGAAACCCTCCAATCGGACCAAGGTCAGAAAGGTTGTTTGAAAAATCCCTGGTTTGGCTATAAAGAGCTCCCTTTCTCATTTGAAGTGCAAGTACAGGTGATGTCAATGTGCCGTCAATGACAGCTCTCTGTCCTTTCGACTTATCATCAGGGCGAAGGACAACATTGCGACCGTCTATTATAGGGTTGCTTGAGCGGACTTGAAGGTAAACCGGAGGGCGCTGATTTCTAGTATCTGTTACGAATGCAGGATACCAGCTGGTGGTGCACGACGGGGTCGGCTGGCCGTAGCGTGCGGGATCTGCGACAGGTTCAGCAGCTGCGAGGCTGAGAATAGAAGCGAAAAGAACGAGGCTAGTTTGAAGAAGCATTATATTATACTCGTTTTACTCAACGAAACTTATGATCGGAATTCTATGGTTTCCCTTTGATTGTTCGATATCGACACCAAAAATCCCATGGTGAGGGCCCCATAGCGCCATTTTATATTCCAGACATGTTCAGCTGCTGATAGTTTTAAGCAAGAGTAAAGAAATCCAGCCGCAGCTAGAAATACTTCCCCGCACCGCGCGCAGACCAAATTGTGGAAATTGGTATCTTTGACTCTCAGTTCGGGAAGAAACTAGTCGCATTCAGTACAACCTGGTACGGATGCTACCTTGCCAATCATCACCAACTTGGTAGGTCAGCAGGGAATCGTGACGTCGCGCAAACCATGAACATTGCAATTGGAATGGTTGCCCTTGCATGGTCGGGGCTCGTTGATTGGAAATCGGTTAGGGTTTCGCCGATATTTTGTGCAAGACCGATATCGATTGACATGCAAGACACCTGCACGTCAAGAATGCAGCGGAATAGCCGTGCCGAAATGCGCAAGTCCTAGTCGACAGCGACTAAAAATAGGGTCGAATACGATTCTTATCGCGGAATATGCATGGAAACTTCATGCAACACATTGTAATCAACAGCACGATACACAGTCTGTAGTGGTCTCGAAAACCACGACCTTCCTTATGTTGTCTGGTTTACAAGACCAGTCCGTAGCATGCAATACAGAAAATTGGCTACCTCGTAAATACGTCGTGATATTAAGATTTATAAATTTTGGAATTCCTTGGAAGTTTGGTACTGATAAAAATATACCATGGTACTATTTAGAATACCACCCTGTCTTCTAAGGATAAGATGAATAGTATCGAAGAAATAATCAATCAAGAGATCTCATGAGTTCTATGGTCTCGCAATTAGTGAGGTTGTGATATAATTAGACCTAACTATAGAGACTTCGAGGGCCAGCCGTTGGTACAAAATATGACTTTACAAGTGAATACCTATGTTACAAATATAGGACTTACTACCACCCAAACTTCTCAGCTAGGATTTCAATATCTCTACCCAGCCATAGAAGCTTCGATCCGGTAGCCCTAACGGAACTCAGCATCTCGTCCGGCCCACAGACAACCACTCCTGTCCTCCCCTCCAATCTCAGCCCATCTTCATCCTCTACAACTCTTGTGATTTCCTTTTCTAGGTCCGGGCGGCGACCATTCATTCCTTTCGTTACAAACTTCCTAACCTCAATTTCCACGTTCCTAGGTAGTCTTCTTTTTATATCTTCTAGTTTTTCTAAATCACCATTCAACCAATTTAAATGGTGTTCGTAGTGCACAACCCACAGCAGTACTATCTTCTTTCCTTTCCCCGTTCCCTCATTCCTTGCTTTCTCCACATGTCTGCGTACAACTTCACACATCAACGGCCATGCGACTGCAATTCCACTACCTCCCGCAATAAATACGCATTTCCTGCATTTCCTCAAAGCTTTCCTTGAATGATCGGACCCATACGGTCCATCAACAATGACTTTCACTCTGCCTCCGGCATCTCCAATGTCGAATAATGCTGCAGAGAACCCCTTCAGTTTGCGTATCACAAGTACCATTTCTTTCTCTTGTTGCCCTATTCCATCTTCTCCGCCATTTATATCTAAATCATACCCGGTCGGTGGCGTTAAAATTGAGAACGGATGCGCTTGGGATCGATTCCAGCTCGGTACAGTTAAAAATATATGGCCGGCTGGGTTCCATTTCCATTTCGATATATCATTATTGCCGCTCGTCGCTGTAGCCTTCCCATAACCACCAAAATTCTTAATGCTGATTCTTACTGTACTCTCATCCAAGACTTTTACCACCGCATCGGCTGCCCAACGCTTCCTACACGCCCTGTAAACAATCCTGTCGGCCAGCCAGATGCCCAACGATAAGAAAACGTAAATACGAGCCGTTGGGTGATGAAAATATAAAAATACCATGGCGGTGGCCGAGAATATGATGTGGCCCGCTAGAAAAAGCTCGTATGCTTTCTCACGGACAATTGCGGTCGAGAGGAAGCCAAATATCCAGAAAGAGGTGAACGAGATGACGCCCATGAGAATATCTGGATGAGCCAACATGGATAAGAAAGATTCTCCCGTGCGAGCCTATGGTGCGAAACCGTAGTTTCAAGGTCGAGTTAGCATCTTAGTTTTTTTGTCGGATTCTGAAGCTCAAATAAGGGAATCAAAACTTACAAGAAACATTCTATAAACCCCATACATCGCTAAAAAATGGAGCAAACTCGAATAAAGTGACATAAGCGCGAGAGCCATATGAAATATAAGATGTTGTTCGTAACTCCACCCGGTCAGATATTTTATAGGTGAAGTCTTCGCCGCCAGTAAATAATTCAAAGGTTGATTCATGACGAACACTATCCCCCATCTATCTGCCATAATAAAGAACCGGAGAGCAGCATTATTCGTGGTATCCAGAGGGAGGTATATGTTATATATAGCTAAGAAAACTACGCCAAAGAAAATAAAGCCGTTTATGATGGATGTGCCGTTCGTGGGATAAACTTGGTTGAACTTGTTGTTCGGGCGTTGGTAACCTAAAAAGCCTTTTAGGCGGCGATAGAGGAGAGTGTACCCAGACGGTGTATTGGATGGTGTGTGTTGAAGAAGGGGTTTTGATTCGTTTGATTCGTCATGGCTATATATATTTACTTCATTGCCAGAACTTGAAGAACTGGATGCTGTTGAAGGTGTGTTCGTTCCAGATCCTTCTACCTCAACAATCTTTACTCTGTTGTGATTCGTGCTTCTAGTATTAATATTATTTCGTTTCCGTCGAAGCTGCTGCCATCGTTTCGCCCTCGCCTTGGTTTTCCTAACCACGAATACTAAAATCGGTAATAGAATAATAGCGAAATTGTAGTATATTCCAAGTCGTCTACTAAAATGTAAAGCATCGACAACAGTAGACCGCTCGCCTGTGTTCGCAACTGTATTTCGTTTCACAAATTCCGAAACTCGTTCGCCTAGCACCGGTCGTGTGTTGAAGCCCGACAACGGCCACCACAAGTCGAAGGCATCGCTGTTGTATTGTGCGACTGAGAAGGGAAATGGTAAGGAGGCTGAGGGTGCTGTGGAACGGGAAGGGTAGGGGTGGCGGGGCGACATCTTGATGTTAAGCGCAGCATTAAACTTTCACATCTAGATACGCAAAACCTAGATCCGAGGTTTTGGGTGCTTCATAAAGCGGATATATCGAAAATACTAGAAATGGTTTGAAAGCGCAGCCCAGTGCAGTGCAGTGCAGTGAGTCTTCGAACGTTAAAAGGAAAGGAAACTGACACCCAGCATACATGCTTGTCCAGATAAAAATGGGCGAGCCAGCACTACCTCCCGACTATCTACGACCCATGCACCCGAGCGGGCCAAATGACTACTTACTTCAATTTAGTGTGGACTAAAGGTGTCCGAATCGGCTCTATTCTCAGTTTTAGTACCGATCACGCGATATTAATCAAGCCGAGCTCCGAACAGCCAAGAAGTGTCCGCGTAAGTCGAATTAGATTCGACAAACGGTGCAAGCATTAAGGTTTCTTATTTCCGACTATCAAAAGAGGGGTAGCAGGAAAGACCAGGCTTGAAAGAAGGAGACCCGTAAAGGAAAGGATTACATGATGTGTGACTATCGGACAGCCCTGTGGTTAGATCCCATGGTGTGTCGAATTATTCTGTTTTGGATCCCGCAGGTCTCCCAGGTCTACGCGGATCTAATCTAAGCTTAATTATGCACACCTGGTGATATCTAATCTGATGCATCTGATTATACAAAATAATGCTATTGAATGTACACTGCATGAGAGTGCATGTTGCACATTTCCTAGTGCTGCTAGATACCGGCGGGGCTGCTGTGCTGGGAAATTTAAAGCTAAGAATATAACAAAATTTACATGCTGGTCCAGTTGCCGATAGAGTTACACCTTGGCACCACACAGTTGCAGGTTTGAATGATTACGCCGAAAATAACCACAGTGCAAGAATAACAGAGCAGCCCGGAATTCGCCAATTCTTGCGAGCCATTTATAACCACCTCGAACAAATCTCGTGTTGTTGCCTTCTTAGTGGAAACAATCGTAATTCCTCTCGTCGTATCAGTCAGAAATATGGTTCCTCATCCGACCTCGAACATATCTAACCTCCCCAATCTCCAGTATCTTCAGGATCTTCTAGTAGCCGGTAGCCACCACTGTTCTGAAAAGGATCGCGATTCCATTGACACGCCACCAAACGGTAGACACGATCTGATCTACTCTCTGATAAAGGATGATCCTAAGACCAGGGTTTACCACACGGAGTTCTTGGAGGCCGCGGCACAATCATAGTGCCTACCCTCCAAACTTCCCGTCCCTGCCTCCACCATTCGTAGACGTGCTCGTAGAACCCTTTCTGAGGCGAGTCAAGAAGTCCGTACCGTTTGCCATTGCGTGTTCTACGGTCTAGTCAGCTTCTTGAACTAAGGGGAGGCCTCCTTTGATGCTGCTTACTACTCAAACCCCATGGAGACGACTTGCTTTGGGGCGTAGTCCATCCTTTATCGTTATTCTTGAGTACAACTGGCTTGTTATCCCCCGAAGCTTGAGAGGCGGCAAGAGCATCTAGATGAGCTATTGGATTCCGTCAGTAAGACGACAACCCCCCATATTCGGCCTTTGGTTGTTAGATACCCTTGTTGAGAAGCTCCTTGATGTCCTTCGCATTGAATCCGTTGACAGGAGTATGCTCGTCAGCCATACCTGTGAACCCAGCAGAGTTGTTTGTGTTATTGGAAAAGCTACGGTTGTTTTGCGATTGTTGGAAGGAAGAAGAGGACCGGTCGGTACGTGAGTCTGAACGACGTGGTTGGTTGAAGTTTTGTGACGTGTTCGGAGATGCAGACGCGCTGTTGTTTTGGGCGGACTGGCGTCGACGCCATCTAATCGAGCAGTTATAAGTTATTAACAAAGATGATTTGAGTATTTAAGGAAGCCGATATGTTCTCATGAAAGGATACTCACTTGTTGTCATCGCCCGTCGACATGATTTGATGTGGTATATGAGGTGGTAGACTGGATATCCAAGAGCGATAATTACAGATGAACAGAATGAGACCAGCTCCAAATGAGGGGGATTCGTCAATCGTCAGTCGTTACAGGGAGAAGGGGAGGAATAGAAGGGAGGTAGAAGAGATGGGGGGTCGGATGGCGACGTTGTGATCCAGGTTAGGAGATGAAGCCCTTTTGGATTGGTAGCAGCAGAAGATGAAGCTGAGAGTTGGGACGATGTCAACTGATTAACAATTCAACAACACAGCAACACGGCAACATCGATTAACTATCTGATTTTGCTCGTATAGCGCTATTGCATTCCATATACTCGAATGAACACTACTACTCGTATCAATATTAGTTTATACATAGCCCTTCCAGACTAGCTTCGGTGGGATTGTATACTACCATAAATCTCAAAAGAAAAAATTGCCAGTCTATATTACATATATCGAATCAATGGCAAGTACGATTCTAGTTATAAAACCTCGCATTCTATATCTTCCAGGTCCCAATATCTAAGTCCTTCATCGGGCTGGCGCAATGTTTTTTCTCTTAACTTTGAAAAGACACTATCTAGATTCAATGGTGTTATGACGCTGAATTGCCAGGGACCAGCTGCTAACGGCGAGATGGTCTGCATCATCTCTTCGTAGAACCAGCTTAACAAGCGACCTGCACCGCTAGCAAATACAGCTGCACCTGGATCATACGTTTTGTCGCTCATACCTAAGTAGAATAACTTGCGACGAGATTCTGCTTGGGTAAATATACTTGAGGTAACATTGGCGTATACCCTCAAATCTTCGCCAGCAGGAAGTAAAATGGGCAGTAAGCGACGCATAAACGGCAGCAACAATGATTGTGAGATGCTTTCTAACGGCTCTACGCCTTTGACTCGCAGCTCGTCCATGAGTATGAAATCCCGTTCTACTCGAAAGTCCTCGATATCTATCCTTATATTTCGGAGCAAAGGACGATAACGGCTCGACGGGAATGATACAGGTGCGGATCTTGTCTCGGACATATGCCAAACTTGAACTCTGCTAAAGAAAGTAGGCCTGCTCCATTTGCAGTTGCTGCAATTTATATGAAAATATGAGCACAAGCGTTAGAAATAACCGATTCCATGTTTGAATTTGGGCGGTTTATAGGCTGTGTAGGTACACTTACTCAATCCTAAGTTTAGATTTGTAGCCAAAAAACTCCCAAGGGGAGTTCCACTCCACCGTAATGTTTGGACTGAAGGGAAAGTTTATCGCGAGTCTGATGAGAAACGTATTCCGCCCGTAGAAGAACTCGGCAGCTTCGTCATGAGCTTGCTTGTTGACAAGGAATAACGAGAGGTCCAGAGAGGCTTGCTTATATTCCTGGAAACCATTATACGTGTCTTTCGGTCTGGGCATTGACGGGATATCAATAAGCAGTAGATGCCCATAAATTTCATCTCGGAGATCACGGGGCAGCCTGAAGAAAGGAAATATTCCTTGAGTTTTATAAGCATCGATTTTTTGTTTGTTCTTTAAATTGGCAGAAGTGTTTGAAAGATATGGCCATAGGTGTGATGGTGGAGGACGAGAACGAGGAACCAAAGAATCCCAAGGGGAGCCACATCCGGCTGGAGGAGGAGGGGGGGGAGGGGGAGGAAGAGGAGGAGGAAAGCGAGCTACTCCAGCGAGCAAATCTCCAAGAGAAGGAGAATTTAGAGATGGAGGAGGACCAGGAAGAGGAGGACGAGGAAAATAAATAGTTGAAGAGGGTGGAGGTTGTGGAGGACGAGACTCGTAAGGAGAAGGCGGTCTGATGGGATAAGAAAGTGAGATGGGGAAAGGCGGGGGAGGGGGAGGGGGAGGAGATCCGGAATTTGGTAATTGGTCGGCCATCTGTGTCAACCCGCTCTAGATATTCTAATCATCAAGACAGCGATGGATATTTAATGAAACAAAGATAAGGGCTTACTCGAGTAGCACTTGTTATCATTATAGAAGTCGGCTACTAGCTATTATATCTTGGCAGTAACTCATAGCATGAAATCTGTCCAATTTTTAAAACGGCAAATCCTCGCGCGATGTCTCCGCATCTATACCAACGTTGTAACCATTTTTCAGAACAAACATGGTGTTGGGGCGAAATGCTTCTGACTTCCAAACTGGGAGCCGTTTGCTTATTAGGGCGCTAGCGCTACATATATACAACATGTGGACAGAGAGTGGATATGATATCATTCCATTTAGTTAGAGGCCAAGCAATTTTTACTTGTTAGATCTCATTCTCCATAGCTATCTATGACAACTATACACGTAATCCCAGCTACATGAAAATCCAAAATCATATCTCTAAGCATGAGGTTGCTAGTCAACTACTGCTCTAAAACTTTCAAAGTGACGGTGGCGTCTTCTCCGAAGGACTTCCAGCTCCTAAGTGCGAACCAAGGACCATAGCTAATTCTTGCTGCCCCAGCATCAGCAAGCTCCTTAAGCCCTAGTGCCGCAGGTCCTGGCCCTTGAACTGCCAATTTCCCTTCAAATCCGGCAACCATTTCTTTGACATCATCAATTGTGATAACATGTTTCCCTTTACCCCATACAAACACTGTTGTAGCTCCTGCCGCCAAATACTGCTTTCCTCTCTCCACGCAATCTTTGATAGTCCCGCCATGACCCAACACATCTGTTCGTGCATTGATGACAAAATCCGGAACACCAGCTTCCTCTGCCGCTTTCAAGGCAATCTTGATTCTTTCAGCTGCATCGTCCGCGGATCGCAAATCTTCTTTCCCGGTTGAAGTATCGGTCTTCAAATCTTCTATGTTCGCGCCAACGACCCCGAGCGCGATAGCGGACTTGATGGTCTCAGCTATATCTTCGTAACCGTCTTGTAGATCTGCAGAGAGAGGCTTGGTATCCGCTTGTCCAGCGTTCTTTATACCCTGAGCTACATTCTTGATACCGATCAAGTTTGCAGAGAGGGTGAGCTTTGCGTCGGGGAGGCCTTGTGAAGTGGCAATGGAATATGACGCAGTAGCAAGAGCTTTAGTTAGGGGATTTGATGCTACGTTTGCGGCAGTGGCAGCATCGTGTACGTTCGTCAAGATTAAAGGCTTGCCGGAAACGTGAAGAGATTTAAGTGTCTTCGCAAGGTTATTTAGAGGTGAGAGACGAGACATGATATCGGTATGCGGTTCGAGACGTCCAAACTAGACTTTATTGTATTTCGTGTTGTTTAGTGTTGTATTTTGTCGTTCAAGTTAATAGCTCGTCGTTGCTGGTAGATTGATTGATTGAATGGCTTATCAAAATCAATTCATTCCAGTCCCACAGTCCCATTCTTTTATATATTGAGATCAATTTGATCTGGCTATGATGATTATAGGCTTCTCATTCCCCTCATGCCCAACGACGTAGTCTAGACGCGCTGTAACATATAACGTTACGCCGACGGCTCAACCGGATGCACAATATCGCTGACTCAGCTGTAGATTCCCAAGTAGATATTACGTAAAATCTCTTCAAGCACGTAACTTCACAACTATTTTCTGTCGATATATGAGTCTTAACGATAGATTTTTATGTCAGAATCGCCAGTTCTCCCGCTTCTTGTTTGCGCTCAATAGACACGACAATGATGCGAAATCACAAATTTGAAAAGTAGATTACAAAGCTGCCCCCACATTTGAAAACCGGACAGTGGGCCAGAAATCGCTTTCTTAAAACATGTCTACTTGGTACGCTGTATTGTTTTGTAAACACCCTTATTCTCAAATGTCGATGTCGCAAGCGCGAGAAAGTTTCGAAATATAGCGACAGCTGTAGCTCAAGCCCGGAAATTTGAGTGATGTGTTGGCGATTGGAACTGAAACCGACATGCCCTGTAGCGAGAACTCTGATATCTTATCAGACTAACAAGGCTTTGGTTCGAAGGATTTCGTGCGGCTGAGGTCTTAACGAGGCTTCAAGCGCTAGAGCTCTTCTTACGTACACCGGAGCGGAAAAGGAGAATCTTCATACACCCACCGCTTTGTCATTTAGGTAAATACTTTAAAGGTCCGCCAAGCCATCGATCGCAGCAATGCCCAAACTTATCATTGTATTGTCCTTAAATATTACCCAGATTGATTGTTTCTAGATATGGTCGCAACTGATTATATTTTCCTGGTGCTAGCACTGAAATGCCTCCTCTTCACTCTAAAGGCCTCGGCCCAGGCACAACTCCCAGAAAGCGAGTCTTACACGATCGATAGCGCCCCAGGTTATAACCTCTTGCGAACTTGTGGACTCTGCTGTCTGGGTACTGTTCAGTTTGAATGCTTCTTTGCAACCTCCTATCTTACGAACGCTATCGGGTGTACTGCCAATTCATGCCTATGCAGCAGGGCCGACGTATCTACGTTGGCGCTCGAGCATATCTCAACGTGCGTCAATGCAGCATGTAGCAATTCCCAGGATATCAGCGAATATCAAACGGTCTTTGGGAATTACTGCAGCGCATACCTAGGACAAGCTGCGCCGGTGTCGAGTGAAGGCTCTACAACCGCCGGTGGACCGAGAGGTGGTAATACCGTCACTGTTACATCGGCGGCACCAGCCAGCACCGTTACCAGGACGGCGACGGCGACCGAACGTACTACGGTGGTCCAAACCAGTAGGAAGATCACAATCCTCTTTGAAGTGATGCTCGTTTTAAACGCACAACTAAATTTTATAAAATGTTCTAGTTAAATCTGTCGTATCGGTGATCACAGTAGCCTCCACCCTCGCGGATGGCTCCGTTACTTCCTTCACATCGACGACTACCATACTCGTCGCGACCGTCACAGTTCAAGCGTCCTCAGGCCTCAAGTCTTCAGACAAAGTTGGTCTAGGTGTTGGTCTGGGTATTGGTCTACCCTTGTTGGCAGCAGTGTTAATTTTTGGATGCATTCTGGTGCGCCGTCCAAGTGCTCCACGGCCGCCTATTGTTGGTGGCGCTCAAATGGAACAAGAAACTTCCGGAGGATATAATAGTCGCTTCCAAAGCCAGAATCAAGAAAATAATTTTCAACCTGGACATTAACCTGTATATAGTTTGCAGGGCTAACGAAGTACTCGCTTATGTTCGTTGATCGTATTAGGCCGGTCGCCTTGACGGAGTTAATTCAGATGACCTTATATAATTATTCTATATTTATCGAACTACTTTGGCTCTTTCCTCGATAAAATAATAATTACTAGTTGCGCTAGATATCTTGATTGATATCAGTAGGGAGATTTATGCGGTCCTGAGACAACTTGATAAAAGGCTCTGAGAAGGGTGTACAATATGATCATATGAGACATCGATGCTCCGATAGATTAGTCCATAAATGGAGTTTGAGATACGTATATTCCTCAGGGGTGCCTAGATTTAAAAAGCTTGTTTTCGTTGATCTTTCAACAGTCTAAAAAATTAAAAAACAAATGTTGCCGACGGTCCGTTGCATCCTGCTTGCGCTGGATACAACCAATAAAAAGGGCTCACCGCCCCATTCAAATTCCTCTAGCTTTTACAGATATTCTTCATTCACCAAGCTATTATTTATTTCTCCGGTACTTTGTATCTAGTACTATAACACTATCTTAACATTTTACCAATACGACAATATCAGTATCGTAGACTTGGACCAACTTCGCTCTTGGATTTGATATGACGGACGAACCGCAAACAGAGGGTGCCGATGACGTCACACCGCAGACCTCATCGGCAAACAACACCAGCGAAAAGCTCCCAGCTTCTCCACCATACGATATTCTGTTAACTATCGTCAGCGCTTCTCACGTCGCGTATGTTCCCTACTTGGACTGCTATATAAAACTCGAGTACTAATTTTGTTGAAGCGTTGGTGATATTCACGGGAACTCTGATGTATACATAATAGGCAAGCTCAAGAACGGCAAGGGCGTCGTGCCAAATGAACCCAAGTCAAGTAGAGTACATTTTCGGACATCTACACGGCCCGGGACGAGAGATCCGGAATGGAACGAAAAGTGGAGATTTGGCGGTGTAAGGGAGGGTACCTACCTAAAATTGAAGCTGTTTGACGAGGATGGGAAAAGTGAAAGCGATGACAAGTTGGGCAGCATTAAGATCACCTTGAAAGATTTCGAGGTAGATATTCCCACAAACTCAGAGCTATATGAGCAGAGCTAACTGTTTGGAATTGGTAGAAATGGCTTCTTGATGGGCAGGAGCATACAAGAAATATAACTATAAGAGGCTACAAGGGAAAGAAGCATGTTCAGGTCTTGACTGCGGTCTTTGATTTGTGTAACCCTGAAGCATCAAGGAAACTGCCAGAACCTCATGTCACTATTAAAGTACGTATTTTCACTCTCCTCCACCGGTTCTTAAAATAAATTAACAATGTCCTATAGCTCCAACTTCTCCCACCCAAAAATGCCTCCATTCTAACCATTCGGCGTCAAAATCCTACAAGCTACTCTGTTCACTACTCTCCCTTAGCCAATCTTGTCACCACTACTCCTTCTCAGAAGCAAGCGACCACTACCGGATCGAACAAAGCTGGCGCCGACAACCCAAAACGCCCATCCACCTCTTTCAAAGCCTACAAAGTGTCTCTAATCCATCCTCCTCCATTCTCAACACTTCAATTCGAAGCCGATATTGCGCATTCTAAAGCATTCGATCCCTCAAAACTTCATTACCGTATTCTTCGCCATCTCGTCCGAAAGCAGTACCAAAACATCTACGGCCATGACAAAAATACTGACTACGGCAGTTGGTGGGATCCAGAGGACGTTGGGCCGGGTTTGGTGGAGCTGTTGCAACCCGTTGAGAATAAATTGTTCACGTTTGTGATTACTACAGACGGCGAATGGAGATTCTGCGAAACGGGTGATGAGTATAAGATTAACCATATAAGCAAGCATGGGATGCACGCAAACGGGAAGGCGAGGGTTGTATGGGGCGGTGAGTTCTTTGTTAGATTTGAGAACGCTACTTCGGATGAGGACATTCCCGATGCGGAGATTTATAGCCCGAGTGGTAATGAAAAAAGAGTCGAGAAGAAAAAGGGAGGTTGGAAGATATATTTGGACAACGACAGCGGCACGTATAGCCCCGATAAAGACAAAATCGGAGATTTTAGACAATTTATGGCGAAGAATTTGAGAGGCATAGAGGTCGTAGTGAAAAACTTCAAGGATGAAAAGCTAAAAGAGGCTAAAAAGGAACAGAAGGGAACGGAGGAGGAGAATGGAGAATCGACCCAGAATGATGCGGAGAAGAAAGGTCCTCGCAGGATTGTGGATATTTTGAGTGCAGAGAATGATAAGAGGGTCAAAGAAGAAGAGGAGAAGCTGCGTAGGCAGAAAGTGGAGAAGAAATGACTACCTCGTTCCATTTCTTGTTTTTTGGATCATTGGGAGACTTCTACTCTCATGTAATGAAAATGTTGTTGAGTCTGGTGTCAGAGATACCACTTTTAATTCATAATATCCATCATATATTGCTAAAACTTTCTGGGAAACAAAATTAATATTAAGCTGAAAGTAGTTCTATAAGATTTTGGTGTAAGTGTTATCTGTTTTGACTGTTGGTGAAACTTGCTAGTTCATACCTTCAGTTGTAGCGGAGCGCGCAACTACACTTCCACCACACTTTACGCACTAAATAAAGGTAAGTTCAATTTGAAAACACTATCTAGACTGCTGCTATCGATATCGTTGATATTTATCTCCAATCTTGAAATCCCACTTTGAACATAACCTCAATCTAATTTATCTCGATTTGCCAGCACTCTCGCTCGTAGATGCCTATTCAACCCGTTCGTATGTTATATGAGGCGGACTTACCGTTGCCGAGCTGCAATTGACCTTTGTTTTTACGGGAAACAAATATGGATAGCGGCAAACGTATCTAATAGTAACATGTTTGTCTGGCATCAAGGCAACAGAGTGATACCACAAGTGTACTATGCGTCTATAGACTACCTTCTAAATTCATTTTTCGTTGCATCTTCATCCTTAATTCAAAAACACCATCTACAAGATTTTCTATATACTATCTACTAGAGATTCCCACCAACAATATAGCCTTCGTTTACCGCTATCGTGAGTTATAGATTTAAGCTTATCTATTTCTCTTGTTCTTGGGTACTAATGAATGCGCCAATTGGTTATCGGAGTATTTAAGCCCCTTTGTCATCTGCGAATATCCCGGCGATCTAAGATGCCACCAAAGATTAAGCTTGTCGTCCCAAAACCTGACACCCCTCCCCAGAAACCATCCGGTCTTAAGGCTGTACTCACCTATCACGGGCTTGGACCTAAGCGATTAAGCAACTTCCATACCGTCCCTGGTTTAAAAAGATATGTCGAGGCCGAATTACAAGTTCTGAAAATTGGGTTCAACACCGAAATCGAACGGGTCAAAGCTACGGACTTCCCACTGTCCAAGTCTATTACGTTTAGTAATATCGACGGGTACATTGTGGAAGCAGCAGAGAGTATGGAAACCGGAAAACAAACTCTCACTGAACTACGCCTTATTGCTACTCGTCATATGAAGCAGATTATTTTAATCGCTCAGGACTTGCAGGAGGAGATTCAGTTCGTTGTTGGCGGTGAGCTTGATGAAAAGAGTGATATTTTTGGATAGATGCATGATGCTAACTTGCTATTTAGGGGCAATTTAAATTTCACGTACTCTGAAACATTACTTGCTATTCTATTCTAACTATCTTTCTTTGTTGGGCCTGTCTCATTTCGAATATTTCGTGTTATCACTTTTATTTCAAATAAGAAATACCACATAAATATCACTGTAACACCATTAAATTCATGGTACTGGATTTATAATATTTACAATTACTCTCAAATTTATGGAATTTTTAAATATCCATCTAGAAAAATGTCCTACAAGCTGGCGTCTGTGACCTAGACTTACAAATCCAGTGAAGACATAAACAAAGCCTGATAATGTGAATTAAACTAAACCCTGAAATTGAATTGATACATGCTAATTAATCATAAAAATGACCCATTTGGTTCTAGTTTTAGTATTTTACCGGTAAACACAGCATTTTGCAGTGCTCAGGAGACAAGTTCTAGATTTTCCATTTGATTTACCCAAACTATCAATCAAAATAAAGAGAAGAAGAAAGAACCAAAAAATGGTAATGACAGGTCCAGTATACTAGAAAAAACCTTCCGGATCCTTCCCAAGGATTTCCATACGGCTGAAATAAAGCCGTGGGCAAACCCAAATGCGTGATTTAATCATCCTTGAGCCTCGAGCCTACCTCCCAATCAATATAAACATCTCCCTCAAAGGGTTCTTTTGCTGAATGATAATTCGCATTTCCAAACACCCAAGTTGATAGTGCCACCATAGCAGCTCTATATCTTGACTCGGTGATTGATTCATCTTTGAAACTCTCCCTTTTCTCCACTGGCTTAGCTCTAGGCCAATTGCGGAATGTGATATCGGGACAGATAAGGTCTTCTATCGATGGGATCGCTCTAAGATACCTCTTAAATTGGTATATTGAGAAATCGGTGATGACAGCCTCTTCGGGTATATTGGCGTGCACGAGATACTCATATCGTCCGCGATAGCGCTGGATCCCTTCAAGATGACATTGTTCTTTTAGTCGAGCGTATATCTCGTTCAAATATACCACTGGCTGGGAAATTTTTTCACGGTCTATGATGGCAATATGTACGTTGCCTTCCATATTCGATGCTTTGTGAAAAGCCCATAAAAGAGACTGGGTGGTGCTGATAAACATGCTTCCGATCGCAAGATGGTGACCTTTTAGATGGGCTGCCAGATTCCAATCGAGCTCTGGGATATCGCTCTCCTCTAAAATTGGTATCATAGCTTGGGCATTCGAATGTACAAAGGCCCCAGCATAGAAACCATTCCCATTGTTCAGGCCATGAGAATTTTCATTATACACGCGGTATAATAGCTTCGGTGAAATGCTCCTTTGTGAACTTGAACGGGTTGGAAAGTCTTCACAATTGTTGGAAAAACCTGGGGCGATGGCAGAAGGAGCCTTTTCGCTTAGAAGCCGGAGATGTGACCTGGCTGGCGGAATAACCGGTTGACAGGGCTGTAGCGCAATATTGAATCGCATGGCTGCTTGTTGAACTTCCGAAAGATGCCTCTTATAAGAACTGACATCCCCCAGGGCAATTTGATCTTTGAGTGCTTGGCGAATATTTGCATTGACAGGCTTTCTTCGGTATTCGGCGTACTGAAAGGCCACAGCTCCAATGGTACATATCTGTTTATGCAAGTAACTTAGGATCATGGCTATAACCTCATCGGTAGCATGGTGGACGAGTTTGAGAAGATAAAGCTGTTCGCGGGATTCTGTAGTCCATGAAAACTTGGCGTTCCCCTTCTTCCATCGACCGTATATCGCCCGTTTTATCCTCACTATACAGTCATTTACCTTTGTTGAATCGAAGCTCTGTATTTCAAAATCGCTGTCGGAGCTGAAATCTGAACCTGAGTCGTCTGGCTCCATGATAATTGGGTTCGCCCAAGTACCTAGCGGAGGCGGAGTAGAAAGAAGGCGAGCTTCGGTGAAATATTTAGTTTCTGGTATCTCGGTTCTTGAAAGTCGACATTCTTGATCTGAGCTAGATGAAATAATGGAACTCGGACGGCTTGTATTTTCTATGAGTTCTGCATGTCAGTTATTTACCTGTTATTACTTTGATCATAGGAGGGTAGCGCCCATATACATACCAGCAGCCGAGCAGGTATCACGAACTGATTGTACTTCATGAATCCCGATACTCATGTTACTCTCACTAGTAGGAGCGAGTTTAGTCTTTAAAGCTTCCCCGTCAACTAAAAGTTCTCCAACTTCTAGCTCGTAGTCCTCCCTCCACCTGTTATCATAGTTATACGGCATTGCTGTTTGAAAATGAAATATAGAATCAAAATGATATCAATGATTACAGCGCTCCAGATTGTAATATTAATGCGTAGAGACAGCAATTATTTATAAAAGTACACAATTTCGTGGGCCGAGATGTGAAAAACCTTTGGATTATATACAAGTTTGAGCCCTAGCCGAGATTGCAAGGGAATCAACTTGGGAATTGATTGATAGACAGCGTGAAGAATTATCCTGCTGAGCGGACTTAACGCGTGTATGTACCACGCGTGTTTAGATCCTTATTTAAAAGATACCGGGAAACGAGATCGGAAGGTTATCAATTAACTACTGGTGGCTAACAATCCTTGTCCGGAAATATATATTAAATAAATCCATAGCTATTTTTCTATATTTTTCTACTTCCAATGAAGTAATACAAAAGCAATTATAGCGAGCTGTGCCTATTATCAACCCCCATCTGATAAGCAGTAGTGTCGTGTTTGAGGATACGCTCAGGTCTGATGTGAAAATTGTTTGATCTCGGCTCGGTTGATTGATATCCTTTATTTTTTTACTCGCTAAAATAGCCTCTCAGTAAGTATATAAATCACTAGATTCCTACGAAACCCTTCCTAGCATTGAAGCCAGTGTTTCCTAGCATCAAATTTCTTTTTTTAGAAAACTAAACTTCAAATAGAAGAATCAGATACAAGTTACATAAGTCCTTCAAAAATAACTACACAGTGACCTCCATATATATGTATATCAAATCCTCGTATGACACATCAGAATCGCAAGATCTATCACATACCAGCAGCTAGTTGTCGCAAACCTAAAGGGTTGCATCCTCAATTACGTACCTTGATCTCCCTACCTCAAGCCAGTCTATAAAACCCGATCCACCCCACCATACGAAGAACACTTGCATGAATGAACAGAGAAAATGAAAGAATTTTGGAATTCGGCGGCACTAGAAGAACGAAGAGTGTCGATGCTACGCATATCTCCGCCTAGAGATGACGCCACGAACGAAATAGAAGCGATTCCTGCATATCAGGATGGATGCAAGATATATAATATGCCTGAGGAAGAGGAGCCAATTGGCGATCGAAGACAGAATGCTACAGAAGAAAGAAATGCCCAAGAAACTCAAAAAGTATGCAGCTCAATTATGACAAACGTAGAACACGGATGGATGCCAACCGAGAGTTCTAACCTACAAGTGATTGCTAAAAATCAAAATCACAGCACCAAAGTAAGCGGCACTATCGTTGGTGAAACAAAGACCGTAGATTTTGATGCATTTGCGAGAGAGTTAATGGGAAAGGTTTCTGGAGCCAATGCGGTGATACCAGTTGAGAAACCCAATGAAACCATCGAAATCACAGCCAGCAACCACCAAGTTAAACAAACGCAGGCACAAGAGGAAAAGGAAGTAGGTATTTACTACCCCTCACCACGAGAACGCTGGTTCTCATCAGGAGGTCCAATATACCCAGAGACACCTATATCTCAAGAGCGTAGTTTTGTGTACTTGCAAGAATCGCCAACGGATGAAATCTTCGAGGATGACAGTGGGTATGTCACTAGCCGGAAAGAATCAAGCTCAAAATAAATCAATACAAAAATAAGGAAAGAAGAATACGATCCTCGAATGGCGACGAGCGTTTTGCTTTGGATAGAATATCCCCAAAGAGTAAATTCTTTGGAACTTACTATGAACCAAGCGCGAAACGAGTTAATCGTGTCCTGTTTTCGTATGTGCCAAGGAAGGGGATGATTGCAGCAGATGTGGGAGAGCCAGAGAATATCGAACCCGAGCGTGAGAGTGGTAAATGTTCCCGAAGCTGAGATGGAACTCTCAAGCTATACAACAATACTAAAACTGTGCTAACATTCTTGCTAGAGTTTGATGAAGGCGTTTCCTCGCCCGATGCCAAAGGGGAGGCATCCCAATCTGAAGCGCCCAATATTCCAGACCCGTTAGCATTTAACACCCATACCTGGACCCAAGCCGAACTTATTTCGCTTTACGTTATCAGACGGTGGTATCAAAACAAACCGGCAAGTATTCGAAATGTTCTGAACAGATGTTTTGGCATCAGTAGCTCGAGTGGTGCCTATACGATGCAGTTTGATGAGTTTAAGAAGCTAGGGAAAGACAGAAATCTGAAGATATTCAAAGAAGTTTTCATCGACACGCAGTTTCATGATCCGGATGCAAAATGGGATAAAGTTAAAGAAGAGTTAGGCGAGGCCGCAGAGGGGGCAGGAGCAATATTGCTAGAACGAGAGAAAGACGAACAAGAATTCATCGAGGCGTATGAAACTATTAAAAAACAGCAGGACCAGCTACAGATGAGAGAGTCTCTTTCTGGGTTTAGATACGCGGCACCAGTATCCCCTCTTCAACCTCTGGAAGATTCGAGCGATAGCGAGTTCGAGACTGAGTTACGGAACACTCCGTCTAAGTTACCTATGAAATCGAAGAAACGCAAGTTCGCCAATATTGGCGGACACTCCAGAACTTCACGCAAAAATAGTCGTCCTCAGTCATTAACTCAAGATATTCTGTTTCGATATTGGGACGATGAATCGTTTGGGTACAATTCCCCAGATTTGATCAGAGCCGGTCTGTTTCGCGATATTTCTCAGCAGGTTCCAGAACCACCAGAGATGGATGATCCAGAATTTCAAAAACATGCCGCTAACCATATAAACCGCAAGAAAATCCCAACGCCTGTGATCTCAACCTCTAACAGCTTGATGTGGGTTTTGAGAAAAGCTGCTCTAAGTCGCAGGTGGTTCGGGGCCACAAACCCTCGTATCGCCGTTATTGATCCAACATATTTGAAGAGAACCTTTCGCGTTAGCGATTTTATTGCCAAACTTTGTCAAAATCAAGAGATGATTGATGCAGCCCACCGCTATGGCGGCTATTATGATATTTTAGTTTGGGGTGAGATTACAAAGGCCGCCATCGTCAATATTGTTGATTATCTTGACCTCTTGCGAGCAGCAACGGTCCCCCAACACATCCACATCCATTTTCGAATGGATATTGTCAGCCGTCCAAAGATCAAGAGTGTCATATATGGGATGAAATTTGCAGTTACTTGTGTTGAGGAACTGCAACGGGCTATTGACGATTTCGCCGATATTGTGCTGGGAAATACTCCTAGGATTGGCATCAAGGAGAAATTCGTAAGGAATGTTGGAATCGATTGGAACCTCGACACACGTCAAGAAAATCAAAATGTTTCCAAATATTTTTTGCCGATTTGGAGTCCGGATGATGCTGAAAGGTTAATGGAACTTAATCCCAGGGCTGACGAGATGGTTGGAGCGGATCTTAAAGAACACCAGAGTTGACCAGTCGAAGTTGGACATAGCGATGCCAGTTGAAGGCGAGCTTCGGATTTGATCAAGGGAGAACACGGACAATTCTCATTTAAAATTTACAAGTGATGCCCTACAGTCGTACTAACTCGATAAATTACACCAAACTGTTGGTTTTCCCCTTCTATAATCATAACGATAGCGTACTCTGAGTGTATTTATCCGGAATTGTGTACTCAGGCCCGCTCATACATTTGTTCTCGTCTATCTGCTAGCCAATACGAAGTACTGTAATTTACAATGCCAATTCATCTTTAACCGGGCTCTGTGGAGGCTCGCGTTCGCGTGTTGTGAACAGGAAAGAACCTTAACATTCTCGACCTTGGAAGTATAAGTGTGACTACGAGAATCAGATCATTCTTCCTTCAATTTATCCATATCACGGGATATCCCGATCGCTGGGCTTCATAATACGGTATCTGCGGAGCATCGAGTATAACATTCTATCATTGGCTTATATGATCGACGACCGGGATATCTTTGAATTCAATTTTTTGCGCACTGTGCAGCTGAGGTCTGAGCACTAAGACACCTGCGAATCAACAAGGACCGCATGACGGTCCGCCCGATTGGAAATATCGCGCCTTTCAAGCCCTTCATAGCTGAAATGGTGATTTTTAAAAGTCAGTTTTCACTTCTTTTTAATTCTTTTTAACCTTTAATTTATAGGACAAACATTCGGCTTTTAAGTCTCGGGTATCGGGTTTGATTTAGTGTCGCTAGGTAGTTTAGGCTATCAGAAACTGCCCTTGAGGTGTATTTAGCAGAATTTTTTCGAAAATATCCCCATTTCTGCCTATATTCTTTCTCGAGAGGTTATGTATAAGTTGGACGATATATCCTAACGAGGGCAGAGTCGCTAAATAGAGACTTCGTTCCGAAGCCGTGTGCGTCTACGATATAATATGCAATAATATGTTGGTTGACCTTTTCAAGTGGATGGCACCTTTCTTTTCAAACCCACCTTACATATATGCCGAACTTCCATGTGGCCGTAAGGTCCAAGCCCACCGTGATCTTGTCCTATTCGCGTCAACTGTTCCCAGTTGTAAACTTAGCAATGCAAGCCGCGAAATTGGGTTTCTTGCTGCATGTGCCATGCATGTTGGCCGCTTCATTTTCACTTCTAGAAGGTTGGACGCATGATCAGAGCGTTTGTTTACGAAGTCTAATCTTGGTTAAATCTGACCGCTTTCTGGATAAATGCTATCCTCGTCACGATTTCCCATCGAACTTTAACTCGTATTGATGCTCTCAGCCTGTGGGGCTTATCGGCAACCGGATAATCTCAAATAATAAAATAAAAACTTCCTAACAAGCTGGTGGCGTTCCAAGAAAAATGGGTTATGGGGTATCAACTGCGTATAGGGTAAGAGGTGTTAATTCATAATTGTTCCCGTTACAAACTTCAACAACACTACGAAATTGTGACGAGCAACTATAAACCCACTGTGATATGAACACCAGCACATAGGTCCTACAGCCAACAATCTGTGGAGAAACATTCTCTCGAAAAGAAGCAGTTTGATTTAGGAGTGATTAAGAAAATTCTCGCAGTATGCAATAATTAATTATATTTAAGGTTCTTAGAATTACATGACTGAATAGCTGGATCGTGTTGTGTAATCACTCTTACCCGGTAGCAGCATGCTCACGACTGGTAACTTACCGCGAATCTCCGGCTGCCGTTATCGATATACCATCTACCCATGGATTAGACACCATGGATTTGAATCCAAGTCTCATATCATAATATTACTATAAGTCGCCGAAAACATATAGAATGCCATGCATTCGGAGGTGTAAATTATACATATACGAAGCGTGGCCGTGGGTCTTTGAGACTCCCATTACCTTGGCTGCATTCCTTGGCTCCCCTCCTATACTGACTCGACGTCTTGTTGATAGTTGGCCGATTTGAATCAAGTGGGGCTCACCATATGTATGTATGTGTCACATAAGATTGGCGTTCAGGAGAAAATGGGAGAGGCCTCGGGCGCCTCAGGCCATGCGCCAGCTTTGACCAACTTCGGCCCCTCGATTTGTGGCCCGGGCAAAGTTCTATTCTGCCTCTTTCACAAATGTCTCATTAGGTTTATGGATATGTTATGAAGAATCAATTGATCAATAGGAAACGCAAGCACAGTCCTGCACAAGAAGGGCAGGAGCCCTGCCAAGATAGATATCAGGAAGTCGAAGAAATCGCTGGACCGAGGATTTTGGCTACTCGGGTCTGGATATATGAAAGTAGTTGATATAACCATTATAATGTTAACACTATTGAACGTTAGCTAAAACAGAGTTGCGCTGCATTTCGGGCGTTTTTTGTGAGCAGTTGTTCAGGCTAAAAGCGGAGTCGGCTTCTGTGGGAACCTAAATGCATTTTCAAGAGCACATTCCCTAATCGCAAGGAACTAGTGGATCCAAAACCTGGGGATTCGCGCCTGTTCGAGATAGTGTCTCTCGAAGGTTCTGCCCCAGCTTTCTAGCAGTAGCTCAGGTGTTGAACATTTATCCGATATTCCCTGCCGACATTGCCACGCACAATGCTAGCGCAGTCGTACTGCATCTACCAGGATGCGGGAGAACCGGATCGGATCATCTCTTCGACCACCTGCATTCTTTACCACCTAGGATTCGAGCCTCCTTCCCAATTTCTTTGCGGAGAACGCCAATATATGCTCGACTGCCGCCATCGATGCCTTTTTGTGAATATAGCCAAAACGGGGATATATACACAATAATAGCCCTCCGGTTCTACGGTATTGTGGGGAAACTGTCAGCTAAACTCTGAAAACACAGGGTTGCCAACTCCCCCCCCGTCAATTCCATAGAGAATGGTGCAGCCCGATGGCACAGCTGCAGCCTGTAGCATCAATTTGGATTTAATGTCTTACTGTCAGTGCTGTGGTTGACGCCAAAGAAGAATTCTGGAAGCCGTCAGTTTGGAGTATAGTCCCGGGTAATATTGCAGCATCAACATGGACTCACCATGCTTCTTGGCATCTGCGGGCACAGACTTCTCACAACCCACCTCACCATCCTCCACTCGGATCACATTCAGAAAGCAGATGGAGCCCAGGGACAATTTACCCAGGCAGCGGGAAGAGCGCGATTCTGTCGCTGATCCCTTTCACTTTCGAGTCTGGCTAAACGTCGAGATAGCCCCCAAGTAATCAATTGCGCGGACAGGTATAAAAGGTCCAATGTATTCCCCATGTTTTTCTCCAGGTTCTCGATCAGCGCTCTAGCTCTTCAGCATCTAAATCCATTTTAAACATCCTGGGGTATATCGCATTTTAAAATTATTTTCAAATAATCTTCCAAACATGAAGTACTCTACTCTCGCCGCATTCAGCGTTCTCGCTGGCCTTGTCGCTTCTTCGCCAGTTGACAAGCGATCGACCGTTCCGGCCGCCAACAAGGTCAAGTATAACCTTGATATGACACATTTCCATGCATCCGCAAAACGAGGAAGGCGATATGATTCCCTTGGTGGAAAGATGGCATTAGACCAGAGAAGGTGGTTCGGTCATGCTACTGGTATGTTATCAATTGCGATTCATGAAATTTAAGTTTAGTGCACGGTCCTTCCGCATGGACCTGCGGTGTGGCTTTTCACGGGATGGATCCGCTGACCGCATTATTAATTTCAGAGTCTTATACTTTGGCGGGAGACGCCCCATATGCGGCTATCGCTGCCGGCAATGACTTCAACCGAGTCACTCCAGAGAACAGCATGAAGTGGGAGACAATCGAGCCACAGCCCGGTGTCTTCAGCTTTGACCTTGGTGACGCATTGGTCGCATGGGCTGATGCCAATGACCAGGCTGTCCGTGGACACACCTTGGTTTGGTACGAAAATCTTAGCCTGATAACGTATATGATAATGTTGAGGAGTATTAACATATTGTCAATGTAGGCACTCCCAGCTCCCCAACTGGATGAACAACCCCGCCGTCCCATGGACTGCAGCTACCCTCAAGCCAGTTTTGGAGAACCACGTCCGTACCGTTGTTCGCCACTACAAGGGCAAGATTGACCAGTGGGATGTCGTCAACGAGATGTTCAACGACGATGGTACCTACCGTGATACCATTTTCTACCGAACATTCGGTACCGACTTTGTCCGTTGGGCATTGACCTGGGCTCACGAGGAAGACCCAGATGCACTCCTCTTCATCAACGACTACAACTTCGAATACGTCGGCGCCAAGGTCAACGCTGCCGCCGCATTCTTCAAATCCCTTGTCGACGAAGGCTACCCGCTCGGTGCCGTCGGTGCCCAAGCACATTTGATTGTCGGACAGGTTTCCGAAGCAGGAATAACTGCCGGGTTCCAGAAGTTCACAGAATTTGGCCTTCTCTTGTATCTCACTGAAGTCGATATCCGATATGAAATCGGGCGTGGAAACGACATCGGCAACTACACCGCATCTCAAGTCGGGCAGCAAGCCAAGGACTACTATGAGGTCACCAAGGCCTGCTTGAATGTTCCTAACTGCCTTGGTATGACTGTCTGGCAATACACCGACAAATACTCCTGGATCCCCGGTGTTTGGGCTGGAACTGGCGCTGCTTTGCCATGGGATATTAATCTCAACAAGAAGCCAGCTTACACTGCCATCTTCGAGGCCATTGAGGGACAACCATGCTCGGTCTGCGATACTCTAGGATTGAATGCTTAGAAAATATAAAATTGATGGATTCCGTTAGCGACGGAGGCTAGTAGTATGTTCGTGTAACATAATATTTGTATGATACTTGATTGCCGAGGCTCCAAAATATACTGGTTTTAATGATATATGCAACTTTGATCTGTCAAATTATAATCTTCAGGACAAACCTGATATCACTATCACTTTCAGACTATCAACGTAGTAAATGTGATGCACCTTAAAGAAGGTTTTTTTTGACAACCCCACCGGTTAACGCGTTGAGCTTCCCTCGTAATCCATGACCTAACTCCGATACCCAAATCCGAAAAATGCAAATGATATCGACAACATATAAGACACGCCTTGTATAATCATATAGTACGCCTCAAAGAAAAGAAAAGACGACAAGAAATGTTCGCATGAAGCCCCCAGTCCTTAAAATATGAAACCAATACCCATACCTACCGCAATAACCGCTTCTTCCTCCTAATCGGCACGTCATCATATCTTGGCTGCGTCCACCAGGCAATTCCACAATCGTCACACGCGGGCTCCAATTTGATTTTCGGATACCACTTGACGACACCGTATATCATATCTGTGTACCCTCTCTCCATTCTAACCTCTCCACCTGGCAAGACATATCTGTCATGGTACCTTAAAGTCGTGGTCATCGGAGTTTCAGCGTGAACTTGTATATCTCGGAGCGGGCAACCGGGTTGGTGGGTTTTGCGGCTGCTAGGCTTGGCTTCCTCGGTTTCTCCAGCTTTCCCCTTTCCCTTTTTGCGTTTTGAAGTTCGACGAACGGAATGATAACATGTGCAAGTGTGTTGAGTAACACAGTTTGGGCAAAGGCGATCGTAGCTGATAGGGCAATGGGGACATGGGGTTCGTGCGCATGTCTAAAGGATGAATCTGTTAGAATAAATCATGACTTTTAGATTTCCACCTTGCCACTATATCACTCACCCAGCAAACAGGAATAGCGCACGCACTGCACCGTTGTCCATAGTCCATCACATCTCTTCCGTTGTCACAATTTTTGCAAGCAACAATAAGGTTGTCACAATCATGCATCCCACAAACGGTAAGATGTTTCTTCCCATGTCGTTCAGCTTGGGTATCGATCGGTATCCGTATCGGGCAGAAATCCTCCGGCATATGGTTGCATGTGCATCCAGAGCAGTTAGTTAATAACAGGAGCCTTGCCTCAGCCTGGGCCTGGATGTTACACTCTACACAAACATATCTGCCAGCATTGGTGCAATAGTTGCAGCAGTTAGAGACGCAGTATTTCTGTGGAATATTGTTTGGCACGGGATATTTCGTCCTGACGAACCGCCAGTCGAGCGGGCGGGTGGCGAATGACATGGCTCGATCGCAGTCAATACAAACATATCGAAGACAAATATAACAAGTTCTCGCTTCTTCGCATTCGCGACATAAATGCGTTTCGTTCGCTGTGCTGCATCTGTTGCAGGTTCGAGACGCGAGGTACCCTGGGGCCGCAAAATGTGGCTCTACGTCAGTGCCTTCGGAATTACCGACAGATGCGATGTTTTCTGCATCAACCATGCCGTAGTCGAAATTGCCTTCTTTTATATATTGCTCATTCCAGCAGCCCATGCCGGTCGCAGAACAAACACCGAAATCAGTCTTAATTCCGAGAGCCTTGCAATGTTGGATATATAGAGATTTGATCCCAGTACCGTTGGTACGGAACCGAGAGCTACCGGCGCTATCATAGAGAACTTGTATATCGCGGTCACGCGGCTCGTTGAAGCGTCGAGAAGTGTATCCTTCACCGCGTAGTCCCCAGACCAGTAGTGTCTTGAGTTTGCATGGTTTCGTCGGTTTCGATCTAATAGGCCTGCGTTCCCTTGCTTCGTCGAGGTAGTGGCCTAGTACATCAATGCTGATCATACCCAGCGAGAAATTTCGACACCATCGCACGCTTAAGAAAGTAAGTTGGGGAAGGACCGCTTTGAGTATATCATCCCAGCACATCCAGTGGATATCGCTACCGTCAAGCGTAAGTTTTGTCAAGCTTGCTAGTGGAAGGCTAGAGAGAACTCGTTCCTCGTAGATGGGTTGGCTGGCACGATGAAGCCAATGAGCAGTTGGTTGGTGTTTCTTCAGGCCGGATAGTATGTGAATTGGAGATCCGGACCATTTCCCGGCCCTCCCAGGAAAGACTTCTGATACTGTATCAAATCTATAGTCTTTGTGGACCATCTGCAGCCGATTAACAACATAGGATGTAATATTGATGTCCTTCCAGAACGTGGATGTGTCTAGGATACGGCGTCGGATGTGCCTGCAGATACTCATCAAGAGAACCAAAGAGTCCAGTTCGCATACCTCAACTAGGCTACAAAATATTGGATAAATTTCCACCATGACTTCCATGAACCGACAACCACTATTCGGATCTATAAGCTTCGGGGGCGCTACAATAATCTCGTTGTCACCCAAAAAGTAATCCACCGCTGCCTGCTGCGTCTGGCCTAAAAATGTATTCGGGTTGCAGAACCTCTGCTTCCATTCCCTAGCTGTTTTATGGTCTCTGGGACTACCTGGAGGTAAAGGATCGAACATTTTGAAACTGGTGTGCATTTTCTCGTATCTGGTTAGATACGTTATGTTATCTTCGGGATACTGATATTGCTCGTAGGGGCCCTCGAGATATCCTTCAGAGCTGATTAAGCGGCCAGTCCAGTCAACCTCATCCTTCTTGTAGGTCGAAGATGACCAGTTTATCGGCTGTTTCTTGCCGTTCGGGAGGGTAACGACCCATTTCGGAACGATGTATTGTCGCCAGTCAACTTCTATCTCCGCCAAATATATGCGGACGTAGCGGCTTGAGCGGGCTAGTAGTGGTAGTACCTTTCCTGTTGGACACCGGAGAAGAGCCATATCAGCTGGAGCGAACAAAACTTATGACCATATTAGCCGATAGAAGATGACTTACGAGATGGTAGCATCTCCCCCGCCGCTGACGCTCTCATCATCCCACTCATTCTTTCCTGCGTATAAAAGAAAGCATGAAAAGAAGCCGATGGAGAGCTAACGTCGTCGCTGCACCGAATTGCTCAGTTAGACGTACGAGAGCTAAGGTTTATCGGGGGTTCGTAGAGGGATGGGGACGAGATGAGATGAGATATCAACGCGAATTCTCGTGATGGCGACGCGGTTACGGGGCGATTGAGGTTGTTTCAACATCCGCACAACGCTGATTCTCCTTCCTCAGCGAAGTGTCGACAGGATCTTTGTCGTGAGTATCCAACATAACCTCGAAAGCTCTTCTCTACACTAACTTCGATAACGTCCCACAGGCGAGAAAGTCGGAGCCGCGTCCAAGGGCACCAAAAGTGCAGGGCTAGTTGAGCAAAAGCAGCCTTCACGATTTTAGACGAGTAGCCGGGAATGGATCCTGTGCGACGAGGGCCGCAAAAGCTGCCAACCAGGGGCTTGCCATTCGGCTGATCAGCCCAATTTCCCCGCAGAAATTGGCAAAAGGTTCGCTTCGCATGGGACCGGGCGCAAAAAAATAGTCAACACGCAGCTGGTATTTTGTCGGTGCGGATTCTCCGTCACAAATTAAGGGACTTATGATGGCAGCTGTTTCGGTGTTCCGGGGGCTCACGGTGGGCGAAGACCCTTTCTACCTTTACCGTCCCCTTTCGAATCTTTCTTATATAGTCGCCACCTAAGCTAGAAGGTCTTTCGTACTCTACTTTGCAAGGGCTATGGTGTGGAATTCGAGGTTATAGTTACCATCCTTATATACAATAGCTGCTAATTGGTAGCACAGTTACGATGAATACGACGTCAACAGCTTTCCGGGTGTTGGCCCTCCTCTGCATCCTAGTGATGGTTCTGCTCTCCCTCCTCTCTTTCACTTTTATATCGCCTCGAAGGACGCTACACGCGACACCCATAAACCTCAACGCGCCGTCTCTTAAACCGACCGATCCCCTATACTTGGCAATATGTGCTCCCATGTCGAAGGACTTGGCTACTCTGCCCGAATTCCTCCTCCATCATTACTTTCATGTAGGCGTCCGGAGATTTTATCTGGTGGATCAATCCCCTGATAGCGATGTTTCCTCCAACTATCACGAACTTCCAATCAATAGCACGTATATAACATGGTTGGGCACTCCGCCATCCGCCGACAACGAAACTTCCCAGTTCGCCGCCTACGATCTCTGCCAATCTCGTTATGGTAGTCACCATGCTTGGATCGCATACCTCGATGTCGACGAGTTTATAGAGCAGCGCCGAAATGATACAACTCTGCAGGACTTCCTACACACGATGGACAAGGACTCGTCCGTGGGGGCATTCGGAATTAATGTTCTACTTCACACACCCAATAACCACATCTTAAAACCCGAAGGAGGCACTTTCCGAAGGAATTTCACTGAATGTGTGTCTTCCGATATGAAGGATTCGCCAAACCGCCATATTAAGAGTATTGTCAAGACGAAGTATTATGAAAAGCCTCGCACGGACCACAATTTCCTTACGAAGGGCGGTTCTTCGACCGTAGGCGAGAAGAGAGACAAGGTGCCATTTATCTTTAGAAAACCAATTACAACAGATCTTTTCGCGATACACCATTATGCGCTAAGGAGTCGAGAAGATTTCAATATGAGGATCAAGAACGGGGAGGTGGAAGAGCCCCGGACGTATCCTAACATGATGGACTGGTGGAAGGCCGTGGCCGAGATGCCGAAGATGAATTGTGACACTATGTCAAAGCTCAATCCGTGAGACATATATGTACCTCTAACCTTTCTTCTTCTTTCTTTCTTTTCTTTCTTTCTCCTATTTAATGTTGCTAGGCCGTTTTGCATAGGCGTTTTGGGCTGTATATACGTTCTACTACCAATCTGTAATGGCTCTTGCCTTTCTTCTCATGGGATTAAATCAGCATCATCACGAATCTCGAACCTCATTAGAATGAATATCCTTTCCATATCCGGATGCTAGCTCTGCAACGCACAAGTCCCAACAAACCTCTGATGGCCGCATTTGTACTGGACTGCGAACGTTTTCGCCAATTTCTCCAAAAGCTCTAGATTTACGGTGTGGCCCAAGTTCCCGAGCACCGGATCTAGAGCTTACATACGCACGTTCTACCATGGAACTGGAGCTGAATTAGAGTCGCTAGTGTAGTGCTAAATATCTTAGCGGTTCGGAGGCGACAGGCTTTGACAGACGACCTCTTAGGCCCTTGCGACCGGGTATTGCTCCTAGATCATATCTCTCTATATATTGTATTTTCTTCTCAATAATTACAGGCTCGACATTCTCGTTGCACTCGATAAAACATACGTCCTTGATCACGAACGCGGAAACCATTACCTTCTGCCATGCTGGCAATTTAAACAAACGCTTCCATCAATCGGATGTGGCTTCCTGTCGGTACCGATACGATTAGTACCTATTGCACTGGATGGGGAGATCCTTACGAGACAGGTCGGCACGTAATATTCGATAATTATTGATAACGCTTACCTGCGCAACAAATATATTAGCTTCAAAATATTCAGCCCTGCGAGAGACTCCTCTCTAGGGGCTTTCCCTTCGATCATAGTTTTTCCTGCTTGGTGCGACTTCGGAAGGAATTATTTGCGCCATGAGCGAGCTTAGCAGCAACTCTACCGACACCGCCGGGGTTTGGACTCCGTTGAACATCACCAAAGAAGACTGGGAAGTTCTACCGCACGATTCAAAGGGGCCGGCTCTGCTTGCTTCACAAGTGGTTATCTCCTCGGTAGCTTTGGCAGTGGGAGGATTAAGGTTATATACACGTAAATATGTGACACGAACATTCGGTTTAGACGATTGGTTGATGGCCGCCACGATGGTAAGGGTTTTGAACCATTAAGGCTTCACCATGTTTCTCTACCTAGCTACTAACATTTTGCTGGCGGACTAACAGATTTTGATAACGGTGCCATTTATCAGCATGTTTATCCGTGAGCGTTGACCTATATCTATCCTCCTTTCATTTATCTTATTAATACTCTATCCAATTGCAGTATATTTTCGTTATCAAGCTGGCAATCATATATGGGATACTACAACCCAGAACGTTTATGCAATCTACAAGGTTCGCAAGCCAATCCTTATCACTTCTTATCCTCAAACAGTATCTGTAAACGAGCTAATTTGAGAACATGCTTAATACGCACAGTATGCTTGGGCTGTTACAGTCATATATTATGTCTCACTCGGAGTGACCCGCTTCTCGGTCCTAGCGTCTTACATACGCCTCTTCGGTAGCATTCGTATCTTCCGTAATATCGTCATTATATCAATGATAATAAATGCCTGCATGACAATCTCATTCGTTATTGCATTTTTGCTATCGTGCCACCCTCTTAAATACGCCTGGAATCCTTACATCCACCCGACAGACTTTGCGAAATGCTTTGATGAATTGAGATTTATCATTGCAAGTAGTATCTTGAATATTGTGATGGATTTCTGGGTGTGCTTCCTGCCGATCCAGCCGTTGTGGAGTATGATACACTATTTTTCAAATCCAGTGCCAATGGAATTCTGTTTTCTTCAGGGTAAATGCTAACAAACCGGGCTTCTCACCGAACCCAGAATTATCACTTCCTCTGGGACAGAAATTGATAACAGCAGCTTTGCTATCCTTAGGCGCTATGTACGGCAGCTCTTCCATTATAAATTAGAATTTTAGCTCCGCGCGCGGCTAACTTTAAGAAATGTCGAAAATTTAGTGCTTGCATTGCTAGTATACTCAGGCTAAGAGAGTTGCATCGGTCTCTCGTAACAACTCATAGCAATGATCCCACTTGTAAGTCTGTTCGAACCACATAACCCCGTCCCTATTGTTAATTATTCACATTAACGGCGCCAACTTTGCTATTCTACGATGGTACAATACAGATGATTCACTCGCGTACAGTCTTTACACCATACTTGAACAAAACTTGGCGGCTATCGCCGCGAGTGTTCCACCGATTAAAGCATTGATCCAGAAAAGGTGGCCAGGGTTTTTAAGGGCGGATTACGGACGAAGTATGGCGGGGCGGGAGGATGAACAGTTGAGAACGACATCAGAGATGGTCTCTAAGGGAAGCAGTTTCGGAACTGCAGCGGATGCGAACCTCGAGAATGGTATATCCGGGTTCCGCCGAAAATCAATAATGCATTTATGATTAAAATGGAAAAAAGGTACGAGGTGCCGGCGCTTGAGAATATTTTTCGGAACAGGCTTGGCTAGCTAAAATGTATACCCACTTTTTTTCGTGTGAATATTAGCGTGTACTTGAGTGTGTCACTGTCAATATTTTACGCTTGAACTTTTCGATCACAATCTCTCAAGATGTAGCCCTTCTACGTAGCTACATGTAGCAATTCAAAGGTGTAGAGCATACAGTTGGGGCTAGAATGTAAAAGTATCCACCGTTTCTCTGCTTTTCCCCATCACGATCCTTAAATTTCTTTGGATGTGATCTTCACCATCTGTATGCACCTTTACAACACCATCTCTCACTTTATCTAAGTATAACTCATATCCTGGAATATCTGTTTCAAATTAGTGGATAAAAAACTAAAGAGATGGCTGTGAAGCCTTGTTTTAAAAATAAAATAAAATATGAATGCGGCGATTGAAGATACTTACAGCCGTCGATAAAGTTAATGACCGCTTCATCAGTCATTCCGTTTCCCTTAACCTTTATTAGGTTATGCTCCTGCTCTAGCCGCCAGTCGTAAACGTATTCAAGTTTCTGAGCGTCCAGATGAACAAATGCATCGAATTTGCTAGACGCATAGAATAAATTAGCTTGGTACCTTCTCACTTTTGTGAATAGAGCCTACATACTCTGTGATAATATCATAACCTCTCAATTTGCTATTGATCCAGAGCACATCCTCAAGACCGTGCCTCCCTATAACTCCCGTTCCGCTTTCATTCGAATTCCTCCATTTTTCTTCGACATCCTGATCGGCGATAGCACGAAAACCTACACACCAACCTTCAAAGATAACGACATCTACAGGTCCATGTACTACTTTCCAAGCGCTCCTATCAACTCTATCACCCTTCCCGCTGTTCAAACTCTTATCAAAACTTGGAATCCGAGTCTCTTCTCCACGTAACAAACTTTCAAACGTTTCGTTCGCTAGTTCCAGATCATGGGTCCCCGGTTCTCCCCTGTGGGACAACAATTTATTTCCTGGGTTGGAAAGTCTAATTTCTTCCAGCTTTGAGAACGGGTGGTATACATCATCTATGCTAAACACGGCAACTTTGTAGTTGTGAGGCGATGAGGCGAGTGCAGTGGCCAGGGAGGAGACAAGATATGATTTTCCAGAACCTTGGAGACCCGTGAGGCCGACTATAAACGGTTTTGGTATTGAAGTTGTGGATTGGTGGTATTGGATAAGCGGGAGGAGAAAGGAAAGGACGAGAGAGTCTTTGTTGATATTAGGCAAGCCCATGGCGGATATAAAGTATTCTCAAGTATATGATATAAGTTTTAATTGGTGAGAGGGACTACATCGTCAAGGTTGGATAATATAATATGGCTATTCCAACAGCTGTTCCGTGGTCGGTGTTTTGGCTTCGGAAGGAAGGGACCCGAACCGAGTTCGGCATCCTCGGCTAAATCCCGGGAAGGAAAAACACCCTGTTGGTGTTGAAGTGACGTCGGTTGGTGCCACCTCGAATAACCTCAAAACTTGACTACCACTTTTATTGTCTATTAATATTAAGAGCTCTTTTTCGAGTAAGCTACCCCAATTAAATGTTCCTGAGAAGTAAAGAAGTATAAAATGAAGTACTAATCCGATATTACTTTCATAAACAGATCTGCCATCCTGTGCTGGTCGATTTAATAACCGCCCGGAGCAACACGTACTGCTTACCTTCAAGCTTCGTAGCTAGGCTCTTATCGGCCTCGGCTTTAACAAGGAGAATGGCTCAAAATCTCGACGAAGCAGCCGCTCGGAAAGTTGCAATGCACCCTCTACTTTCTTCTTACATTGGCGGCCATCGTTCGAGTCTACCTACACCGTCGCTGTGTTTGTCTCTCCCAACCATTCAACGAAACTGTGACATCTTTCACAGGAGTCTCGAAGGTCTCGACATTTCTTTCAGAGCCCATGTCAAGACACACAAAGTATGAAGATATAGAACTTTCATATATATAAAGATATCTCAAAGGGCCATCGAATTTACAGGGCTTATACGTTCTAGACAGCGGAGGTTACCAAAATAGAGCTTGGTCCGAATCACCACGCCGTAATCACGTCTACGATTCGAGAAATCCGTGGTTTGAAACCGTTGATTGATGATGGTACTATCACAGATGTATGCTGCTCTAAATTTCTTAATTATGAATGGTTTTCTCAAGGCTGACATGATAAGGTCCTCTACGGCCTGCCACCAGCTGCTTCCTACGTCCCTACTCTCTCCTCCCTTTCCAGGGAAATCCCCAACCTCCGTCTCTTGATCGACCACTCGGCCCAGATCACCTCTCTTACCTCATTACCCCAGCTTTCTGGTAAACCCTGGTCGATATTTATCAAGCTAGACGCTGGTTACCACCGTGCCGGGGTTGAGCCTTCCTCTGATTCCTTTAACGAACTGCTCACAGTAGCTCTGAAATCAAAGAATATCAATATACACGGCTTCTACGCTCATGCAGGTGACTCTTACTCCTCCCAATCATCTGAAGACTCCATAAAATACCTGAAAATCGAACTGTCCGCCGTCGCCTCCGCTGTAAAAGCGCTTAACAAGGTGGCAGACTCTCTCGACGCCGCTTTGGAAATTAGTTCGAAGCCACTCGTCCTCTCCATCGGTGCAACTCCAACTGCACATGTTGTCTCTCAACTTAAGGCTCTGGGCAAGGAACCTGATTTGCAAGTTCCGTCGAATTGCAGTCTCGAAATCCACGCAGGAAACTTCCCATTCAACGACTTACAGCAACTTGCGACTGGCGTTGTTCCATCGCCTGATCCAGCGTTTCCGGATACCAGCTCGCTGGCTTGTACTGTTAACGCGGAGGTCGTCTCGGTTTATCCCTTACGTAACGAAGCACTCGTAAACGCTGGTGTGTTGGCTATAGGACGGGAGCCAGGACAAACACCTGGCTTTGCGAGAGTGAGAGGTAAGGAGAGGTGGGTTCTTGGGAAAGTATCGCAGGAGCATGGGATTCTGAAATTTGACAAAGAAGCGAAAGAAGGCGGCGGGGAAGATAGTGTTGAGAAGGCTTTCCAGGTAGGCGAGAAGCTGGTGTTGGATATACAGCATGCTTGCATAGCGGCTGCGAGTCACGATTGGTACTTTGTCTTAGATGAGCGCAATATCGTGAAGGATGTTTGGTATCCATGGAGAGGATGGATGTAAATTGAGGAAATGGTACGCAAAGAAGGCCTCTCAGTTGAATGAAATTTTTGTATTGAAATCTAGCATCTGTATCCCAACGAGGGGGCATGCATTTAATACGGCATATCTTATATATAGCACCGAGCAGAATCAAATTTTATGTTGTCCAATCCGGCAATGTAATTGCTACCAGTCTGTGAATTCTCCAAATTGGACCCACTGCATCATATAACACCTGATCCTAAAGCAATCCCCAAGTCCCATACCCACGAATGCATGATACACCTTTGCAATGCACCCAATAAATGGCCCTAGTTTTTTTTATTCATAACCAAACCTCGTAAGTCGTTGGTTCCAAAACCATGAAACCCGATGCCTGAATGCTTCCAACGCCTAAGCGAGTACATAGAAGCCCGTTTCTTCGCCGCCTTCCACTTTGATTTCTACCCACCCATCTCCCTTAGGTACTTCTACAAACCTCCCATCTACACAAACCCATCTCTTCCAGGGCTCTTTATCCTCCATTTTTTCGATTTTAAAGCCTTTACTTTCTTCGTATCCAACAATATCCGTTTTCTCCACATGCTTTCCTCCAGCATATGCACCCATAATAACGGTATCAATCAACTCCTGCCCACTGATATCCGCTGTGTATAAAACCCACACTTGCCCGTCCTTGCTCTTAGGGCTAATTACAAACGTTGGCTCCATCCTATCCACCAAAGCCAGCATCAGATATGAATGCTTAGTGCCCTTTACTGCCGATACCCCAGTAACCGAAGAATTATAAGGTTGAAAGCCGCTGCCGGATCCACCTAGGAAAGTCCCCTTCATGATCTCCTCAGCGACCATTTTGAACTTGCCTATTCCGTGCTGACGGTACTCTGGAGTTTCTGCGCCACCGACGATCGAAGCATGGAAACCGTACGAGGCAACCACGCAGCCGCGAATTGAGGACGATTTCGTAAGGGATTGGGTGATTGGTTCTCCATTTTCTCGACAGCCCGGGGAGAAAGTAGCGTTGAACGTGGGGAAGACGGTCGGGCTACCGTGGAGAAGCGATTTCAGGCCAAGGCTATGAGCCGATGCAAAGGCATTGGCGGTTCCCAAAGGTAATATACAAAGTGTGGTCTTCTGAGGTGCGCTTGGTAAGGCATTCAAGTACTCCGTAAGACCTGTATCGCCACTCAAGAGGATTATAATGTTCTCGAGCCCGTTCGACGTAATCTGTTTGGTGAGTCCGGCAATGGAGCTGGGGTCGGTCGTGGTGTGAGTTGTGTGGCGAATGCTCAAGTAGCTGAGCAATGGGGATAAAAGGCCATCATAGTATGCTTGAGCGACCTTCAGTCCCGAATTGGTCGATATAATAACGTGGATCTGAGATGCGGGGAGTTGAAGGTGGGGTGGCAGTTCTGCGGGGTTAATTGCAAGGGACCAGAGAGATTCATCGATTGGCTGGTCGGGATTTGAGACTTCGAGGGTTGGAGGAGACGCTGAAGATGCGGAGAGGAGGATGTAATCATCAGTGTCGCCCTCGTCGTCCTTTCGTCTGAATAGAGCCAAAGGCGTGGATGTTGGTTGCTCGTTTGCAGAGTCGGCCATGGTGATAGTAATTCCTATACTATTATTGAAATGAAATAAGGGCAATTATTCAGGCGAGCTTAAGGTGAGGAGCTTTGGAGGTGAGACAGTCAACTTGTGGAGCTGGAGGGTTTATATTGCTTTCTTTGTTTGACGTTGGGATCCTTCTTTCCTGCTTATAAATGGATGTTGGACTGAGTGAGGCCATGTCGTGTCTTCGTCATTGACGTTTTCAGCAGTTACACAAGCTCGCAACGCAAAACCAACCACACTTCCCCGGATTGCGTTGACTTGAAGGAGTGCTCTGTTAACCTCATCCATAGAAGGAAGCATAAATATATCGCGCCTCCCTCCCTCATGAGTTCCATGGCTCAGTCTATTTACTCTAACATTTGCTAATGTCGCCTATGTTTCTTTCTATTCGTTTTTCTTTACCCAACTCTAGCATCCAGACACCATGCATTCGCAAACCATTCCAATTCTCTCGATACTTCTCTTCCTCTGCGCTTTCTGTGAATCGAATCCTGGAAGTCTACCACCTCGTATAGGCTCCAAATATGGCCGCCGCGCGATCATTCGCTCCCCAGACGGCACCTGCGGTGGAAGACTGAATTATCATTGCGATAATTCTACAAACGCTGAAAATCCATGCTGCAGTCAATTTGGTTGGTGTGGAAATAGCGAGAATCATTGTTTAATCAGTAGGTTTGCGGATGTATTCAATGAAGACCTAGTTGCTGAAATGTGCAATGATAAATTGATAATACTGTATTTTAGGCAGTGGATGTCAGCCAACTTTCGGAGTATACCTCTCAATCAAGACACAAAATGATAACGTTAGTTCGGTATCTGACTGATTCACCTGATGAGTATCTAGAAATGCACCAGCCTGACCGGGTACGACTATTCGAAACTGATCAACCTCAAGCGGTATCAGCTGGGTAATGTTCCATACGGCGAACCTCTCTACGAATGTCGCACCACCGGTCAAATCGCTCTCACGTATGACGACGGACCATATAGTTACACCGCCGAGCTTCTGGACATCCTGAAAGTAGCAGGTGCCAAAGCGACTTTCTTTGTTACGTGAGATCGACTAAATGATGTATTACGTGTTTTGCATATATGCTGATAGATCCATCTAAATTCAGCGGTTCCAATCTAGCCAAGGGCCCGATCGACGATGAATCTCTTCCATGGGCGAATATTATTCGCAGAATGTATCGCGAAGGACACCAAGTAGCCGGCCATTCGTGAGTTGTTCTTACCTTTCTAAAAACCTTTTAACTACATTATGGACTTTGCTAACATGCTGCCTATAGTTGGACCCACCCAAACCTCCAATTCCTCTCAGAAACCGACCGCCGAAATGAAATGTATCGCTTGGAGCTAGCCCTTTCGAAGATCCTTGGCGTCATCCCAACATACATGCGCCCACCGTACTCCAGCTGCGAAGGCGCATGTCTTGCAACAATGAAGGAGCTGGGGTATCGTGTCGTATATTTCGATCTTGACACTGACGACTATAATCACGTTCTCCCTGACCAGATACATGATTCGGTTGTGATCGCTACAAAGAGTATCGAAGCTGTGGATCCGAAGAAGGGTAGCATCTTGTCCATCGCGCATGATATCCACCCGTTGACGGTTTCGAATTTGACAATAGCGATGTTAAAAGCTATAAAGAATAACGGGTTCAAGAGTAAGTTGAGTACCTCTGGTCTCTTCCCTAAGGTTTTTCTAACTGGCGGGTATTTTTTACTAGCGGCTACCGTGGGAGAGTGTCTCGGAGACGCAGCCTCTCATTGGTATCGAAAGGTCTAGATCATTTTAATCCCAACATATTTAAAGAATCGGAAAACAGCAAACCGGTTTTAAATATTAGAGATATCCAAAGACATATTACCAACCTCTGTTCTTGGGTTAACTACTCGTTTATTACCAGTTTCATTTGTATGAACCATTTTCCTTGTATTCACCAAACATTCAATTTTGTCACGTCACCGAATTCCTTGTATTTCGCTTCGAGCTCGAATCTGGAAATTTCAGGGACAAATAAATGAAAACTGTCAAAATATTTCCCAATCATCCCAACCGATGAAATGTGATTGTAGATCCAGCACGCAGGCGGGAATGCTCGCGGGATGACAACGCTCCTTGTTCTCCTTAAAATTGAAGCAGCGTTCAGGAACAAAGAATGCATGGTGCAACTCTTTCAGCTGGAAGCCGTCACTCCATTCTTCACTCGCAGAAATATTTATTTAACGGCGAAAGTATTTCGATCGCGGGAAGCATTATAAAGGGAAGCTTTCGTCTCGTTTATTGAATTTTATTTTGCCCTTATTAATTATCAATTACATCTTTCCCCGTTCCACTCAACAATCAACAATTTCACATTTTGTATACATTTAAACAGCTTAGCTACGGCGATGATAACGTTAGTGAACTTTCTATCTTTTTATTTGATAGCTGTTTCGCCCATGATGTCTTCTGCGATACCACTTATCAATGCTCCCCATCATCCGAGTAAACGCCATCCCAAAAAGGTCGGAGGCGTACCCGCACTTGGCCCCAACTTCAAGCTAGGCATAAATTACGATTCCATCACTCGGAACCCCAGCCTCACAGCAGAGCTTCTCGTTCCCGATGCTTATATTCGCGTCGATGAGGGATTCCTCACCTATTCCACGGAAGTGTCCGACGGCGTCCAGTTTGCCCTCCGGGCCGGCCATCTGACCACCGAAAGAGGCAAATCCGAAGCATATATTACAGGCCCGGAAGGTTTTACCGAGTCCTTGCCGATTCGGGTCGGAAGTCCGAATGATGCGGAAATATCTACGACATTTTCATTGTTTTATGATGGTATGCAGAATGTATTGGCGTGGGATACGAGGAGGTTTCCTGTAGGTACCGCGTCGGCGGAGTTTTGCGCGATTCCTGACCCTGAATCAGAGGGTCGCGGGAGGATTTCTGTATTCTGGGATGCGAAGGCACCCGAAGGGTGCACACAGGTTGCGGTGTTTCAAACAGGTACGTACGATATCGAATAGCCAGATCTTTATGTTTTGCCAGTATTATACTAATAAAGCTACAGGCGCTTTCTCAATGCCAATTGATGGAGCCGAGTAATATAGTACTTCCCTTCGTGCACCTAGGTCATTTGAGGAGATTGATTCCGGGATGTTGGATACGCAAAAGTTTTTTTTTTAATTTTTAATTTTCTTTTTACAATAATTGATATCAGTACGGACGAGATACCCATTTCACAAGCCACCAATTATGTTTGATAATAGACCGATTAATAGTAGCATCGAAACCGTTCTCGATCGTAATGCTAAATTAAATGAAAGTAACCTTCGGTATTACAATTTTGAGATTATTTGACTCAAGTCATTTTCGAACGTCAAATTGAGATTGGCGTCGGTGAGGGCTATGAGTTCAGTTCTTGAAAACCCATGATTCCAAGTGAGGCTATGCTATCTATTCGTTAAACGAGCTCTTATAGAGTTACTAATGCTGCTTGGGTAGTAAACAAGCGGTCGTGCGAGCAAAATTGATTCCAGGCCATGGGAATCCGGAGACTTATTTCAATTGGCTTGGCAGGGCCAACGAAAATTGAGGAACACGGATGCGAGGCCGAATGAATTTAGAATAGCGAAGTATTTAGCTTGGGAACATTCTGGATTTTTTTTGCAAACTGAGGTTGATACCTAAGCATGCAAATGACTGACTCAAACCATCGTGTTCCCCGGAACTCCGCGATAAAATAGGCCAATGGAGCTTCTAGGAGAATGTGAATTTTTTGGACGACTCCTTGTTAGAACTTGAAAACCACTATGGGGTGATAACGAAAAGGTAAATATTAAAAATAGACGCCGCAGTACTAGCTATTGAGTGACGTCTTCTAGAATTTTAGGTTGATTTCATGATTCAGTCTAGCTCAGAATAGTCAAGCCGCATTATTGTTTTTTTCTCTTTTTGAAGCAATTTAGCGTTAGACGATTGGTCAATCGAAAACTCCGTCAAAGAAAGCGGACAGGCCGGCAATCCACACCCTGGCAATAAGTCGGCTCGGATGGACTAACCTGGAAATCCGATTAATGTGCGGCTAAGCTAAGCAAGTCGTAGTGAATTAGCTATCAAGGGGGTGTTGCAGCCTCGACTGCGGCGACGTCTCGAGTCAAGACTCCTGTCTGCAAGAATTTCAGTGCCTTACTTAGCCTGTTTGGGTCTCGCAATGCGGCGTTTGGAGGTTCTGATACGGCGCTGTGCTGGATTTTTGTATGGCAGTGTTTCGCCACAGGCCGCTCGGAACGACACACACAACACAAAATCGACGAATTGCTAACGCTAAGCAAGTCTCCGTTTCCTAAAGGTTCTACATTCAGACATTGCATCCCGAACGGAGTATCGAGATACACTAGAGACAATGGAAAATAGCGTTATCATATGTTGCCGGTCAAGTAAGTCATGTATGGCGTCGTTTTAATATATAAGGGCCATCTTCCCTCTCTGTCTGTGTTTTTTCTATTCTACATCATCATAGCATCGCAGCATTCCTACAACCTCTACTACTATCTTTCTTTTCTATTATCGCCTCTGGAAGGTTGATCAAGGCTGGTCCTTATACAAAGGTCATTTCATATATTTCATTTTCTCGTATTACTAACTTTCGTCTTTCTGATCGGGCTTTTACGGTATCTTTCAATTTAACGACATCTAATCTTTTCTAATTTACCCACTACTTCTATTCTTTTTAATATCAATCTAATCAACCAGTCAAAATGAAGGTTTCTTTCGTCCTCCTTGCTGCTGTCCTTGCTTTCACTGCCTCTGCCGCTCCTTTGGATCGTCGATCGCGCCCGGCTACCACTGCCGACCTTGCTAATGTTGACGCGGCCCCAGCTGTCGGCGCTCCGGTCTACGCCCGGGAAGCTACACCAGATGTCTATGTCGAGCTCTCTAAGCGACAAGACAGCAATGCGCTGAAGAACTTGGTTGTTAACTACTTGACGCAGAACAAGACTCCTCAAATCATCATTGATCTGATCAAGACTGCCCCTGACGCCATTGTTGCCAAGATTATGAAGCTTCCTCCCAAGGACCTCCAGACAGTTGTTGATCAGCTCAAGAGTGGAAAGATTCCCACTATCCCCGGCATCACTCCTAAGCAATTGGTCGTTGGCTTCTTGACTCCTCTCAACATCCCAGCTATGACCATGGGTTATATCAACGAGGCACCTGAGAGCATGTTCGAGAAGATCACCAACTTGCCACTTGCACAGCTCGAGGCGGTCATCAACGACTTGAAGGGTGGCAAGATTCCAAGCATCGCCGGTGTCACTGATGGTCTCCCAGGAGTAGGTACCACCACCCCAGGTGCATCTGCACCTGCACCGATCGCGCCAGTGGCTTCTACTCCAGTACAAGGTGTTGCACCAGTTGCATCCGCTCCAGCCCCGGTCGCTCCGGTTGCATCTGCCGCTGCCCCGGTCGCCCCGGTTGTATCTGCCCCTGCACCTGTCGCATCCGCCGCTGCCCCGGTCGCTCCAGTAGCGGTCGCCCAGCCTGTTGTTGCTCCAATAGTCCCGGTTGCCTCCCCAGTTGTCGCAGGTGATAGCGGCCTTGCCGCACCTGCTGCTCCCAAACGCCAGAGGCGTCAGCAATACCCTGATACTGCTTACAACCCTTACGCTGCCTCTGCGGGTGCTTACTACCCTCCAGCCTCGGCTGCCTACCCTCCCGCTGGCGCAGCTTATCCTCCAGCTACTGGCGCCTACCCGCCTGCAGTTGGTGTCAATGGTCAAACCAATCAGAGCGGTGATAGCGGTCTAGCTTCTCCCGCCGCTCCCAAGCGCCAGAAGCGTCAAGACTACCCTGGTTATTACCCCCCAACTACTGGTGCTTACCCTCCTGCGGCGGCGGCTGCTGCTTACCCTCCTGCTGCCGCTGCCTATCCTCCAGCTACGGGAGCTTATCCTCCAGCTACCGGCGCTTACCCTCCTGCCGTTGGTGTCAATGGTCAGACCAATCAGAGCGGTGATAGCGGTCTAGCTTCTCCCGCCGCTCCCAAGCGCCAGAAGCGTCAAGACTACCCTGGTTATTATCCCCCAACTACTGGTGCTTACCCTCCTGCGGCGGCGGCGGCTGCTTACCCTCCTGCTGTCGCTGCCTATCCTCCAGCTACTGGAGCTTATCCTCCAGCTACAGGAGCTTATCCTCCAGCTACCGGCGCTTACCCTCCTGCCGTTGGTGTCAATGGTCAGACCAATCAGAGCGGTGATAGCGGTCTTGCTTCTCCCGCTAAGCCAAAGGCAAAGCGACAGGCCGCCACTACTCCAACTACGCCAGCAGCCGGTACCAACCCAGTTGGCACTACTCCTAACCCAAATACTCCTAACCCAAGCGTGCAAGCCGCCGCCGCCCCAGTCGATTTCCCAACATCCGGAGCCCAATTTCAACAGTTAATGGTGAGCGATTTGACCAATGGCGGAGTAGACCCTACCGTCATCGCCTTTATCAAGACCGCCCCAACTGCTACCTTTGATAAGATCCTCGCCCTGGAGAAGCAGGTTGGCGGACAAGGTGGTCAGCCACCAAACCAAGAGGTCATGGCCAAGCTCGATTCGGCCTACGGACAACTTCTCAGCAAGCAGCTTCCAACTTTCGACGCCACAGCAGCCGCTCCAGTCGCTGGAACACCAGTTGGCGCAACCCCAGCCGGCTCTCCTACCTCAGCTGGCAGCGCTCCTGTTATGCCGGCCCCCAATACTCCAGTTGCCAGCCCAATGGCCGGCACTGCCCAACCGGTAACAGCCGGTGATAGCGGCCTTGCCTCGCCAGCTGCTCCCAAGCGACAGTAAATTGTTCCAGCATATGCAAAAGAACCTAGATTGATGATTGAGATGAGCAGTAGTCATAGATAATGATGTCGATACCGAATGCCCTAGTTTGTTAGTTTTATGTTAGAGAATGAAATATTTTAATTGACCGTTTAAAACCCTTTCTCCCACTGCTATAGAAGTTCGTTGTAGAATTGTGAATGTGCCGAAGTGAACCTAAGGCACTTAACTAGTTTAAATCATTTGCTTTAGTTGGCTGTGATGTATCCACAATGAAATACTTTCTCACAACTTGAATTTGAATTAGCCTTTACAGCTTAATATAAGTTCTAGAGTGCCAAAGGTTATGATGTTAGAATGTGTCTACCGTGCTAAACGCAACCTGAGTTAGTACAAAATGTTTGTACAGGTTTGTTGATTTACCAACTAAGTATATATGTGTATGTGTTGTAGAAATACCCAATACCAAAGCAATGGCATTGCCTGGAAGCGTCCTCTATGAGATTAGAGTAATAGTAGTCTGGTAATCCGGCGAATTGGGAGGTACATACGTATGATTGATTGGAAATCGAGAATATAAAATCTGTATCTAGTCGTGATTTTAGAAATACAGCTATCAAAAATGAGTTATATAGTTCCATCGATAGGGCCACCACCCCCAACCCTTCCTCGACACATTGAAAGTTGGTACCATTCGTGCCTCGTACTTCCATGTTCGTATCCTACTTTCATCATACCATTTCGGTTTCTCGATTCCATCCCCCAAGAACGTTTCCACCGCTCGCCTATCCTCGGAGTCCCAAGCCTGCTGGATTTTCGCTCTCGCGACTTCTTTATATTCTCCCAACAGCTCCCTCAATACCTTTAAGCAATTTAAATGCCCAGCTGCAGCCGCTCCGTACACAATGGTACCTTGATCCTTTTCGAGAAATTGTACCCCGTGCTGCAAAGCCATCCTTAGATGATCTGGCCTCCCTAAGATCCCCGCTTTGATGGTTGCTTGCACGATTTTTCTACTTCCAACTGGTACCCCTTTCTTAAAATACAATTCCACCATGTCCACACCTGCATATTTCATGGCCCATTTGAATGAGACAATCAACTGCCCCTCCGTACCCAATCCTTCGAGCTCCATCAACCACCGCACCAACTCCACATTTCCGCTCTGCGTCGCCTGACACAGCGGCCTCGAGAATCTTAGTCCCCTCTGCTTCAGACCCGGCGTCGGTTGGAATCCTTTCTCCTCTACAACCCACTTGGCGATTTCTAAATTCCCATGTGTGCAAGCTGTCAGGAACACAAACTCCAACTCCATCTTGAAATTCCAAAATGTATCGTAGCCTCCCGCAAGCAATAGCTTTAGCATCTCGAATTGGGCGGCGCCGGTTGCCCATTTGGGACAGTCAGTAAAACTTAGAATCATCTCCTCATCCTGCTCACTAAAAGCCTTTATCAACTCTTCCATCATCTGGATCCTTCCATGCGTTGCTATGCACCTCAGAAAATCGGTTTGTCTCTCGCCTTCTCTTTTTGCAATAAAGGAATTGTCGTAGCACCATATTATCAGGTCTTCGTGAGAAAGTCTTGCCGCTATCAGGGGTATGCATCCAAATACCGGGTGTTCGTAGTCTAAATCTGCACCCCCTTTCCCGTGACGTTCCTTCAGTCTTGCAAAATAATAACCATGGGTGTATACGAGGCAGAGATACCAGTCTAAACACTGTTCTTCTTCGGTTTCTCGAAGTGCTTTGTTCAGCTTGTCGTGTTTCCTATTGATGCTGTTATGAGCCTCTCCTTTCCGCCAATTAAATATAGCTAACGACCCGTGCTCAAAGATTGCGGTCCAACAAAGAGCTTGCTGGATAGTGGAGATCGGAATATCCGGTTGGGATTGGTGAATCTTGTCCGTGAGGAGACGGATCCTGGGAACGAGTGGAGGGGAACGGGTCGCGGAGTCTGTTACCCGACGGTAGAGAGCTGTATATGCGAGATCATCAGAGATGCCAAGGTAGCCCAGATCGATGTGGGAGTCGCGATCTGTATCGAGAACCGAGTCGAGGACTATGATATCGAATAATTCTACGAGGAAAGGTTAGACGTGTGGACGATGTTGGAATTTGTGCGTTGTGGGCTAACGCGGTGTTGCAGGGGGACTTACTGTTGACTTGCCGGAGCTCCAAGGCCGCATAGAAGCCCGTTGAGAGAACAACCTGGTCGATGATGCTGCGGACTATCTCGACAGGGAGATCGGGTAGACCTACTGGAGGGTCTGAGAGGCTGAGCGACTCCATCTTGTTCACTTTTCTCTGTGAAGCTGCAGTTGAGAGAGAGTCATAGTTCGGACGGTTTCCAGGTGTTTGTTCAAGCTTGTTCTTATATTAATACCAAGGCAAAGGCACCGCGTAAGTGGGCAAAGGCAGCAGCGCACCCTTTCGTAATCATGTTGAAGGCCACCCACAGGATCACACAACCAATTATATCCTCAGATCTCATCGGCTACCGTTATTATTGCTACTTGGCTGCTATTTTACATCTCTAACTCGAACCAAGGCGACCAGAATCACAATCTAGCTGTGCGTCATCTCGTCCTCGTAACCTGCTTTAACCCCCTTCTTTCGCTGCCTCTCCTCAAACCTCTCCCTCGCGGCCATAATCCTCTCCATAATCGTTCCCGCGTTCACGTCAGAAAAATCATGACTCTCCACTTGCACGAATATACCCAATCCCTTCGCATCAGCATACGGATCCCCCTCGGATGGCATGAACGACGTTGGCCCGTGGTACACCGCCTGCACCTTCGCGTCGATACCATTGTATAGCGTGTTTAAGAACTCCTTGGAGGGATCGAATGGAGCATCGAGAACTATGGCATTGACATAACGGCATTGCAACACGCATAGCGACCGCTCAACCGCGTTCATTATCGGATAGTTGAGGCCCTTGTGCTTGTTTATCGTCAGGTCATCGTGGATCCCCGCGATTACGTACGGTGCAGGTAGTGATGGGTAGTTCTTTTTCTCGGTTTCGACAACTAATCGCAGGAACTCGATTTGGCCGGACGAGAAGAGGTCAAACCCGCCATCGACGTAGACTATTCGCTGTTCCGGATTGGGGTCGATGCCTGCGACGAGTTGTCGGATTGATTTTGCAGCAGGAGAGTAAGTCCAGACGTTGCTGCCTGGTGCGAGCCCCGTTGAATCGGTCGCGTACATTTCGAACCGGCCCATAGTATCCGCGTCTTTTTCTAGTAGGCCCGTAATGTCCTTCAGGTGATGCTGCTTTGTGCATAATAGCATGCGGCCAACAAGATCAGTCGTAGAAATACCGGGCGTCCGCTTGACAATCTTGAACCGGTATTCAGCCTTGACTAAACGGTAGCAATCGTTACCGTCGGCGTCGGTCGTGACATCGTCACCATGGACAACGAATTGGCAGCCGAAATGGTTCAACCAGGGAATTTGCGTAACGTAGGGAGCATATGGGATGGAGAGGTCAGCCCATTTGCAAGCGTCGACAGCGGAGATACTATGCCATATGGATTAGCACAATCATTCACTAAGATGTTTATATCAACAGAAAAAGCTTTAAATACCGTTCTTGCAGGTTCATCACGGTAGGCCCTTTATTCGCCGTGATGTCCTCATCGGAATGAATGCCAACGGCGAGGAACTTCCCGAGCTGCTTTGCCTGCAACATAGCTCCCGCATGTCCTGTTCAACCACCTCTTTAGCTCCAGCAACGGCGGAATCGTCTATTGAAGCTTACCATGATGGCTGAAATCGAAGCACCCATCGACCCAGATACGGTCGTCGGATAACGGCACGGCCGGGACGTCGGGCAGGTCAGACATTGTTGCAATGGTGCTGCGAAGATTGAGAATGCTTTAGGGTACAAGATTGGTTGGGGATATTGAAAGGAAGCTCTATGGCCCTTGCAGCTCGGAAAGTGGAGCCTGAAAATTACCACATGGTCAACACACCACTAGCGGCCGCTATGGCAAGGGGTTATGGGAGCATGCCTGCCCAAGCGCAAACATGATATCGGGAAATCACATCAAAGAAGTCTCAAGCAAGGCGAAATATATAACCAATGAAGTGCAAGATGATAACAAAGTAACCAAATAGAGCTCTAGCCTATCTAAAGAGAAGGTCGTTACCCTTAGTAGAGATCGAGCTACTGATTGTTCGTAAACTATGAGCTAATTTACTAATCCGAACTAAAAATAACCACAAATGTTGCCTGAAAATTTTCTTTACCAAATTTTCTTGACCTATTTAACATAGGAATGTATCAGTGACGTTTAGTTCTCATACATAGACTGATCAAAGGGCCTACGTACTCGATATTAAACGTTAAAGCGACTAGCAACAATCCTTTTTTATCTACCTACACACCCATTTAAAGCCTCAGATATCTCTAGATAAATCCACGTTTGTTAGGGCCTTGATTTTATTATTTTTATCTCCATTATTATCATAATCAGTTATCCTGTCCGTCAGTATATTCTTAATTTCTCCGGCTTATAGTCTGCTTCTTGTACATGGAATCCTCTTTGTCTGCCCGTTTTCAGCTATCAAGCCTTCCCATTCAAGAATCAACATCTGTTAATGATTAGAATGAGTTCCTCGTCCCCTTTTGCTCCAGATACGACAGCTACTACCTGTTGCGACGAAGACGTTATGCTCGCCCTCATTCTACAGTTGGAAGAGCTTGGGATTGAACGTGAATCCCGGAAGGGTAAAGAACGAGAAGGCGATAAGACAGATGGACAGCTGGTCCTTGAGGAATACAAAGACACTCTAGAGAATCTTTCTACTTTCTATCGCGACCGCCGAATGGCAAAGAGCATCGCGGATGCGGTGCTCCGAGATGCCCCTGAAATTGTGCGAATCGTTACTAGCGAGAACATCGCCACACGGGACCGCGAGCAAGTGCTTCGAATGGAAAATCTGATAACCACTCTACCCACAGCAACTCTGGATTTAGATGATACGGCATCTATTTTCGAAGATTACGAGCAGCACAACACCCTCCCACATTATGTTTTGGAACACTCCTCGGACGAAGAAGCCGGTCCATCCTCGCGTCCACAAGCTAAAGGTGTCAAATACTTCAATAGTCCAAGAACCGAGTGTAGCATCTGTGGGAACCGTGTCCTTGAAGTTTATCCTGCCAAATGCGTTACCAATCACACTTATTGCAGAAATTGTCTTCGCCAGTATATCTTCAAAGCGATTAAAGACGAATCGATGTATCCGCCCAAATGCTGCAAGACTAAGATTAGTTCAGAGAGCATTTTAGCAGTTCTTAGCGCAACAGAGTACGAGCAATATGCAAACGCAGGTGAAGAGTATGCAACAGAAAACAGACTTTACTGTACGAATAAACGATGCCTTAAATTCATTCCTCCGCAGAAAATTTCAAACGAAATCGGAGTTTGCGAGGTGTGCGAGACTAGGGTTTGCTCCCGTTGCAAGAATGCAGAACATAGATGCACGGTTTGTCCACCGGATAGAGACACGCAAGCATTTTTAAACACTGCCGATCAAAATGGGTGGAGGAGGTGTATCAAGTGCCGGCAAATGATCGAGCTTGGTACGGGGTGTTATCATATGACGTAAGTTTTAAAGCTCGTTCTAACTAAGCGCAAAGCACGATTTGATACGAAAGCTATATATAGCTGCTCCTGCAAAGCCGAGTTTTGTTACCTCTGCGGCGTTAGGTGGAAAAATTGTAGATGCGTTCTATGGGACGAAAACAACCTCCGCACGGAAGCTATTGCCCGCGTAGACCGTGACGCCGATGAAGACGAACACGTCCCGCCAGCTGTTCGAAACCAACGTATCCGAGACGCCCAACAAGCAATCGAACAGAATCACGACTGCGAACATCCGGGCAAGTTCGAAAGGAGAACCGCGTTTAGAAAGAGGGGTTATAAGTGTGACGTATGCGACACAAGGCATTGGAAATACATTCTAGTGTGTAGGCACTGCGACTTGATGGCATGCGAAGAATGTAGAAGGACTAGAGTGTGAGGAATCAACTATGTATGTGTCGATCAGAAAACTAATGCTGTGCTATTGGGACCATGATACTAATATGTTGACTGCTGAAGCGATCGAATAATGCTGGAGCCTAGGGATAATATATTTATGAAGTTAATAAATACTTATATGCAAAAAAATATATAGAGCTTTCATCTCGAGTCAACTCGCATGAGGCCCCTCTCTATATCGATCGTACAATCATTAGATCTTTGAAAGTATTCTCAATGGATGATAACGTTAATTTATACCACTAGAACTTCGGGTGCCCCTCTCTCTACCACCACACAAATACGCCCCTCCGGTGTAGTTTCGTATCCCCTTCCCGTAAAAACACTTTTATATTTCTTATTCTCCATGCCCTTCACTAGAAAGCAATACTCCTTCTCGTAATCTCCACCCTTATTGCTCGTCAAAACCAACACTTTCCCTCCCCCTCTCGCAAACACATACCTAACAAATGATTATGATCATCCTCCCCTAACCCACCAGCTTTACTCCTCACATCGTTCAAGATTTTTATGAAACTCCACATATCTCCAGAGGTCTCGTACCCCATCCGCCATAGACCTTCTCTATTCCCCGGGTCACCGGTACCCATATATCCCTACTCCGTACCATAATAAACAGGTCTTGGAAGTGGTTGGATTTACATAGCTAATGATATTTGCTGTCAGTCGTAGTGATATTTTCAGCATTGAAGAATCAAGGTGGAAACTCACCAATCTATCAATGTCCAATACAGCGGATAAATAAATACCGCAGGCATAACCTCCTGATATTCGGCCACATATTTCGTATCCGCGTGAAATACTTCCCCGATCGCGTACGGATTCTCAACAGCCTCTAAAACCCCTTGTAAAAGCTCTTTTCGACATGCCTGGCGGTATTGATTCTCAACCCGTCGAATCCGTATATCTTGATCATATCCGAAATCCAGGAGTTGAATATGTTTCGAACCTGCGGATCCTCGGTGTTGATATCTGGGAGCTCACCAGCGAAGCGGCATTTTTCGACTTCCTTTTGGTTGGTGCAGTCATTGATTAGACAGTACAGATGGTAGAAAGATTCGTTGGTGAATGGCGGAAGGTTGAGACGGGCCTTTGCCCATGTGGCTGACGACAACGTCGAGCATGACGTATATTCCCATGGAGTGAGATGTATTCACAAGATCTTTTAATTCTTGAAGTGTTCCGTGGTTTTGGTTCACGTTGCATATATCCTTAGCCCTAGACGAGCGGCTTGTCAGCATTGAACCGTTTACCTCTATCTCATGTGAAAATCATGGCTGGCGTTCCGAATTCACCCACCAGTAGCCGTGATAACCACCACCAGTATCTATATTTTGCGAATGTATCAATTTCAATCCGTTGAAACAAACGTAAGGATACTGTAAACACACTCTCAACGACTGGTGTTATCCAAATAGCGCCTAACCCAAGATCTCTGATATATGATAACCTATCCCGAATACCCTTCCATGTGCCGCCGCAGTAGCTTCTCACATCTGTACAAGACTCCCGACTGTCATCAGACCTTGCGAAGCGATTCGTCATAGCCTTGGGACCATACGTTAGCTGTTGCACATAAAACCATAATTTCGGTTAGCATATTAGGATAAGTCTACTTACAAAGTAAATTCTCTGGGAAACCCATTCTGAGCTACTAGCGCCATAAGCGCCATAAGCGCCATAAAGGAAAAATAGAAATGCCACAAGTATGGCACTGTTGATGGTAGTCGCATGCTTTGTGGGATGGTTGTCCGTAGTAAGCTATCGTGTTAGGACATTCGATATCCTACCCATTATATATCAATATCCGGGAGCACAGCTTCCCCATATATATGTCCTAGAATATGGGTCCGTATCTATGACAGTTTATATCCTTGTTTTAAGCTCGGTATGATTTAGTAGACGGGTACTTTAGGTCTCGATGACGGTTAGTGACCGTGAATTGCACATGCGCCCAGCGACAAGAACACCACCTTTATTGGTAGGTATAAGTCAGAGTCCGGGGTCTTGACATTTCCCCTGGAATTTCTGGGGTTGCTATCGAGCTTTTATGCTTTAGCTTGAGAGAAATGTCATCTGATTACCCCAGATTGTCACGAGAGTTTTCAGAAGCTGGTCTAGCGCAGACATGGGAATTGTGAGTATTTAATAGCGTGTTGTTTGTTGTAAGGCTGTTGGGCGCGATCTGTCTGCCAAGGCTAAGATCAGGAATAATTCGAGCCCTTACCTCACAACATTGTCGCTGGTTTGTTTGGTCGGTTAATACTTTCTGCTATCCTACACTCAAATGTGTGGCAATATATTCGCCTCCCATGTAGACATACCGCTTGAATTCAGCTGTCACCATCGCAATCAATATTGATACGAGCACTTCATACCTATGTGTGTGGAGCATGTGCGGCTGAACCATACAGAGCGGTGGCGATATCCATGCCAGTGCAAGAGGGAACCCGCCTCCCTGACTGAATCGCCATCAGATCTCGAAGCTGAAGGCGCTTAAGTGAAAGCTTCGAAAAGGGATATAACAAAACGGAAATATTTCGCTCTTCACCATAGGAGTTCAAACTCAGAACTTTAAATTTTCGAAATGTTAAAGCTTTAAGACATTTTAGGATATCCAACTTAGAAATCCTCGTTCTTTTACACAGAGTGTGGGCTTTGCGTTTGTCTGAAACCCCGTAAAATGCAGATCCAACTATTCCATCCGCGGTATCTCTGGTTCTCCACCATCTTTGTCTTATTTTGTAACCTCGGCCTCGCTGAAGCCCAAAAGGGAAATTCTTTCACTGCTCCCATACATGGGACCTGCTACAAGCAGGCTCTTCATTCGAAATCAAATGGACGAACGTTGTGGGGAGGCAGGTTACCCTTAGCTTGGTTGATGGGCCAGCGAACAGCATTTTTATCGTCCTCACTATTGCAACTAACATAGAAAATACTGGATCCTACCTTTGGAATATCCCGCAAGATATAGCGTCTTCGGTCACACTCGCGATTAAGATAGCCTACGATAGTAACCCCAACAATGACAACTATTCAGACCGATTTACCCTGGTTGAGAGCGATCTCGGTGTTCCTCCCCGGGGTACTCTCACAAGTGGTCTCGCATCAGTGTCAAGTGCAAGCAGCACTCCGTCAGGACTTCCAACCCAGGCACCACCTTCTACGATTCCAAACTCAAGCTCTAGCTCTTCGGTCACGAGTTTCACTACTCCGGAGTCTTCTACCCGCAGTTCTTCATCGTCTGGCCGAAGCTCATCCTCACCCGCCTCTTGTTCTATTACTAGCAGTTTAGATCTCCCCGAGAGCAAGCAAAGCCAAACTTCGACCCCCACGACCGATTCGGCTCCGCCCGCAAACTCGTCTGTATCATCACCGCTTGTATCTCCTAGTGGACCTAATACTGGTGTTATAGTGGGCGCTGTAATTGGCGGTGTAGCCCTCATTATCATCGGGGTTCTAATAGGGCTATGGATCGTATTCAGGGGACGAAAAGCGCAACCTGCCATACTGCAGCCGCCTCCAGACCCAAACAATCAATCCATCTGGGAAGGAAAACCTGTGTCTTCGAGTATCCGCGAAAGGATACCAGCGACGTTTTTCCCGGGCATGATGCCACGGCAGAAGCAGTTCAGGTTTAGATCCAATGCTACCGTTACCACGAGTGTGTCGCTATATCATATATTCGACTCCTCCTTGCGCTCATTCGCTGACGTTGTTATGTACCATTAATTAACTATGTTGAATTTGATATTTTCAGCGCTATCAAAATAACTGGTGATAAAGGGCAGGAGATAATAGGAATGATAATAATAATAATACATAAATGTTGAGGGGCCAGCAGCCACTTAGCCCAAATATCTCTTACGTAGCTTATCGAATTCTTCCAATCCTTTTAGCGATTAAATTTTAAAATAGACTGAATTATTTATAATGCTGGTATCAGTGTTGGGGTGATCACCTATTTAACTACCCATTCGCTCATAGTGTGATACCTTCCTTCAATTTCGATTTTATTTTATTCAATCCCATTCAAGATGGTATATGCTCCGAAGTGCCAGTCCTGTGCCTGCATGAGTGACAGCTGCAGAAGGTCGGGAACAAATTACCGAAATGTCGAATGACGGGAGAGGACCCTGGTTCGATCTTCTTGGAGAGACTCTACCTGTGGATCGCTCTCGCGAACGCTGGTCCTTTCTAGCAGCCATGTCATGCTAGTCCATGCCATGCTGGGTAGTGGGGCAGCTAGGGTTCTTATAGGTTTGACGTCAGAGCCGGGCGAGGTGGGAATGTGTTGCGGTCGTAGTCGCAGCTGGGCAGCCGTCGAAGGTTCCCGAAGGTTCCATCACCATCTTCGAAGGAGACACCGCTGACGCTGTTCACTCCCTTTAACTACCACACTCTTTCGCTCTTCTCTTCTCTTCTCATCTAGCCGTCATCAACACCATTAACAGCTTCACCACATAACAAAAGCCCTACAGGCTGCACCACATGCGCATATAAACATTCTGCGAAACCAGTACTCGGTACTGACCTCACGAGTCATTCGCATAACCACTTGCACTCTCGCACGTATCGATTCCATTACAACAATAGGACACCGGTCGGCTCTACGCGAGCTCTTTGCACTACGTTACACAAACTATTCCACCGAGGATATACATAGTCATCGATTACACCCTCTAAGCGTGGAGAAAGGACCAGATTCACACTTTCCCAGACTATCTCCTAAACACCCCCATCCACCATGGGAAAAGACTACTACAGCATCCTAGGCGTCCCTAAGACGGCCTCGGAAGATGATATCAAGAAGGCTTACAAGAAGCTCGCTCTAAAATGGTAGGTCCGACCTATCACCCTTCACTAACTCTTTCTAAAGCTCACAACCCAATTGCTAACACACAGCTCGGTATAGGCATCCGGACCGCAACCGCGACAACAAAGAAGGCGCCGAGAAGAAATTCAAAGAAATTGGTGAAGCATACGAAGTCCTCTCTGACACACAAAAACGCGCCATCTTTGACCAAGTCGGCGAAGAAGGTCTTAAAGGCGGCGTACCACCACCGCCAGGACCTGGTGGACCTGGTGGGATGCCCGGAGGTATGCCAAATATGGGGGGCTTTGGAGGCGCATTTGGTGGCATGCCTTTCGAGTCCTCCTCCTTCAGCTTTTCTTCTAGCGGCGGTCCTGGAGGCGGCGGTCGAAATGGATTCAACGGGTTCGCACCTTCCCCCGCGGATGACATTTTCTCAAAGTTCTTCAACCACACCAGAACTGGAGGATTCGATTCGGATATGCACATGGGCGGCATGGACGAGGATATGTTTAATGGTATGCACGGGATGCCAGGAGGGTTCGGCGGTATACCTAGAAGTCACACGATGCCGACACACAACCAGCAACAGCAACAGCAACAGCAACAGCAACACGCTGTACCGGCAGCTTATACCCACAATCTCACATGCACGTTAGAAGACCTTTACAAAGGCGCCACCAAGAAACTGAAATTCTCCCAACCAAACGGCGCGGAGCCGTTAATTCTCACCAACGTCATAAAACCTGGCTATAAATCTGGTACAAAAATAAAACACGCGAACGCGTTATTGTTAGCGGACGGAACCAAGCAGACGGTCGAAGTCGTAATACAAGAATCAAAACATCCAAGGTTTACAAGAGACGGTGACAACCTTAAGGTGGATTTGGATGTGAGTCTGGATGAGGCGTTGGGCGGCATTAATCGGACGATAGATCAACTTGATGGCAGGAAAGTACCTATAAAGTTGAATAAGGGAATACAACCTGGACAGGTGGTAATTAAGAAGGGCGAGGGTATGCCAAACAGCAAAACAGGAGGAAAAGGAGATTTGTTTGTGACGTTGAAGGTGAAAATCCCACCACTGACAGATAGTCAGGTAAGGAAGATACAGGAGATCTTGCGGAGCGGTTGAGAGATTATTGAGAACGAGTCTTGACGATTCACAAAAAAAAACTCACCTTTTCTTGTTGACAAGTCTCTCTTTTCCCTTTCCCTCTCAAATAATATTTCTGTTCGGTTCTCCGTATAGTTGGGTTACGCATGCGCTGGCGTGCTGGTTGGCTGACTCTTATTTTCATGCCGCATTTGATTGCACCTATTTTCTGCCTCTTGTTTCACGTTTCAATCCACGGCGTTCATGATGGGCGGGTCTAATTGTAGTTTACCTTTTTGTTCAAATGCAGCCAGTTTACGTGCATTTTCTAATTATATCTGATCATCAAGTATATAGAATCAGCCATAATAATGAAATCTCTCGATTATTCGAATACCTCGTCCTTGTCATGTAAATTCGCAATGAGGCAGATCCCCTCATCAAAAGTATTAGCAGATATTTAAATAATATATTGACTTGCTCTCGGACATTCTCAGGTATACGACGTATATCTCCGATCCAATACGTAAACTTTTTTTTTGTCAGCTTGCTCCTTGTCAAATTTATAAAATGCGTGTTGATAACGTTGACTAATTCTGTCACCCTGAATGTTAACGTTGTCGGCCCACAAGGTTGCCGGCTTCCGCTAAATCTCCATATCGATATATTGCCCACCTCTAAGATTTCAGTGGCCTGTTCCATCAACGAGACCCACATGTTAACACATGCCGCTATATTACTTCCAAGCGGAAAACTGTTATGTGCAACCACACAAGGGGAACTCGTACTAGGCTTACTTACGACCGTTGGGGAGCCACATGTTTTTGGTTGATCTGATCGCGAGGTAATAGTACACCGTATTATTAATAACTTTCCAATATGGAAATGCATGGGAAAACCTGGGCAGCTGAATGGCATTAGCTAAACTTATCTGTGGTGCACAGGTCGCTTGTTTTTCCTTTATGGCCTCCGTGGATCCAGGCTTCGCCAGTTTCCACACTCTTCAAACGTAAACACAAATCCATTTTCGAAGTGGAGAAGGGCGTAGTAGACAGAAAAAAAGACGGAGATACTGTCAGGCAGGGTTTATACAGGTATCTAGAGCAATTTTAAGAACGGCGAATAGCGGATCAAGCCTTTGGTCTTTCTTTGAGTTCATCACGATAAACAAAATACCAATTGACCAGTTTTCGCGCTTCGGAACTCGTCAACACTCCAGTCCCAGGTGTCTGCCTGTCTACTGGATAAGGGGTTGAGAGGAATCTCGCGTGGTTAACATTCAGGAGGCGAGTCCCAATCGGTGCCAGTCGGCTCAGTCCCACTAGCGCATCCCTGCTGAGTAGCCCTGAACGAGATGCTTGGCACGCCACCGCAATGGGAACTGGTGAACCGTGTTTCAACTTTTCAACGCCCAAGCCACGTCCTTCCAGGTCCACTTACGGATATTGTCAGTGCTGCTGTGATATCGTTGCAGACCGTGCGCAGAGAAACAAAAAAACCTCGTTTCTCCTGAGGCTCCCATTTACGGGCCTACCTGGGCCGGTATTTGGTAATGATCACTCTTTTATTAATGTTATCTTGCAGGCGGAAAACGTGGTGGGAGGAGGAGTAGGAATATGAGGTATAAAGCAGAAGCTTCCCCAGGATGAACTTTTTTACGGCAACCCACAGGGCTCCTCCGTTCCTTCAATATTATTTTTATATTCCCCAGCCTAGGCCTGGTGCACTTTCATCCCGTCTACACACAAGACGACACAAAGCCTACTCCTTTTGGCATCTCTCCCACGTTCCTTTTATATAATAAAGACTTTAGCATTTAGAATTTTTCTATTATTTTTATATATTAGATATATATACATTTGCTAGCATTTACCTACCAAAATGTTTTCTAAAGCTACTTCCATTCTTTTCAGCCTCTTGGCGCTAGCAGCTATCGTTACTGCCTTGCCCTTCAGCCCGATCTTTGAAAACAAAAATGCACTGGAACTCGAGAAACGTAACGTGTGTCAGAAGGATTTCCTCTTCAACTTAATCGTTGCTCAGGGAAGCTATGGAAAAGCACGCTGCCGCACTTGGCTAGGAGGAGCGGATGACGCTACTGTTACAGCAGACCCTGTATCGGGCCCGACTCAGACCGTGGTGGTCCCCACTGGCACACCCGTTACAACGTAAGTTGCAAAATGTCAATCACCTCACGAATGATTAAAGCAAATGCTAAATCTATCATCCAGAACAATTACCCAGTTTAAGGTCGTTACAACGGTGGTGTACACCACGGTACACCCCGGTACAATCACATCCACAAAGTCCATCACCACCACGGTATCAACCACCTTCACCACTACTACAACAATTTACCTCTTTAAAGCTCGCAATGTCAAGAAGGCCGATATCGTTAAGCGCGCCACCGCCAAAGCCCCCTTGACAAGATTGTTCAACTCTCCAAAGTCGAAAATCTCTTCGGCGTGCTCTTGCATTTTGACTGCTGCTACCGTTACACCGGTCGTGACGCCTACTACTACGGAATATGTTACTACCGTACCAACTGTCACCGAGACGGTAACGGTATCGTCTGTTGAAACATCTAAGGTAACGATTACGGAGGCGGGTGATTCCGTGACCACTACGGCGGTAGCTACTGTCTACAAGGGAAGCACGGTTACTGTTACTACCAAGGCCTGGGTCTCTGCTGGTGTTGGAAGCTAGAAAAGTTCTTGCCCGATGGACTTGAAGTCCTTTCGCTGCATTCTATTCTTTTTGTCTCGCTATAAACTATATGGCGTTTTCGGCTGCGCCACTCTTCTTTATAACTTAATTTAGGCCTAAGAATCTAATATCTAAATTTGCGGTGCGATTATGGTTTTATTTTGAGACAAGGGACGAAGGTATAACGTGAAATGTGATAATGTTGCATTTTAAGACTGCATATCGTATTGTTGTATTAGCTGTGTAGTGTATGAATAAAGAGCTAGACATGCTATTCGCCATCTTTAAGTTCCTCTTGTTCGTTTCTATAAGCTCCTTATCACTACCCAAGAGGCCGTGTTTGGCCCAAATATCTATCTCGGTGGGCTCCCAGTCGCGAACACCCGGAGTTTGTCTTGCGGTTATGAGGCCGAAAAGCGCACCATCCAATCGCCAGTACGATATGTAGCTGATCAACCATTCGTACGTATCGTCATCGAGAGGTGGTTGATTATCGTCAGGATTGAAAGCTCCGTTTCCTGCTTCCGAATCTTGAGAACTCGCTCCCCAGGCCATAGGAGGCTACGGTAATGTCTGTAGCGTCTCCGGTACTCCCTCATCATTGCATCTGTCGTTATCTTTTCATCTGCGCTCTCTCTATAATGTGCTCCTGTGTGTGAATATTCATGTCGGATTTCTTCACAAAGACAGAAAGGGGGCGTCTAGAAGATTTGACCGGGTTTGGGGACCAACTTGCAGTTATCGTTAACGATAACGTCTGTTTCGGTATAGATACCGACGTTTTACCAGCGACGAACTCGTTACATCCAGTCTCCAGATATCGAATGAGGACGTGGCATCTTAGCAGCCAAAGTAGGCATTTGGAGTATTTCAACTGGAAATTTAAGATCCTTAAAGCCTTCTGCGAGTATCTTTGTACGTATTCGTTGAGATTTATTAACTACTTCCGAAAGGGTACCCGGTTCGGGTTGGAAGGTGTGTTTTGTGTAGAATGCTCTCCGTCCACATTTGCGAAAAGTGTTGCCTCGTTCTGCGTGCCAGGGGTTTCCATTGTGGTTGGAATTGGGCCGGCTTGGTGGGGTTTGAGGTTGCATCGGGGAGTGTACTTCAAAGTTGCGCGATTCATTATTCGTACTGAAGATATTATTTTGTAGTATATTGGCTATTTGAAGAATTTGAAACTAGAAAATATTAAACGAGAGGATCGAAAAACCGTTATTATTACAATGTTTTCTCGAAGCTTAGATCTGACGATCTTGCTAAGTTGTCACAGCGCAGGTTCTTGTGGTGTTCTGGGAATTGACTTGTTATGTTTGCTTGGGTCGTCCTTCTTGTATTATCTCTGGATATTGCAGGGGAACGCGCTCTAAGATAGATTATCAGAGAGATTCCTTTATCAAGGCAACGTCGACTTGGCTCTATCACTAAGACCCACAAAGACATCAAAGGATGCAATTTTTCTATGAACGGTGATCCATTACTTTCCTCCTATGTAATATATTAAAGATATTATACCGACCCTAGTATGTTATAGGTTGTCTCCCAAGCCAGACATGTTATAGGTAAGTAAGACCAAGATATTACCATCTAACTCACACCTAAAAATCGTGTACTGTTTTTAAGCGACACAAAGTAGAAGATGGATAACGGCTATAGTAGTATTCTAGAGGCACCAAGTACGCTATTCGGTAATTGCCCTTCTAGTATTATCATCACACCTGCCTGGATAGCTTGCTGTGACAACTCTCGACCAAAACACCCAAAAATAAGAATCCATTTGATCAATAATTTAAATTTCTTTTTACAAAATTTTGATTATAAAAAGTCTGGAGTTGGTAAATTTAGATTATACTACTTCAGGAAAGCTACAGTTGGGGTTCAATTTAGCTACTACTATCAACTCCTAGTACTTAATATCCTAGAAAATAAATCCAAGTTCCAAAATTACGATAAAATCTATTCTAAATATGCCCTCGTATAATGTTGATGATTTCTAGTAGAATCATAATAACAGATAAAGAAAGTTCGGTTTTCTTTGTAAGGATACCGACGGTAAGCCCGGAGAGAATGGATATAGCGATCCCAAGAAGAACCCAGCCAAACAACTTTCTCTTCGAGAATGAAAGTGTCAAAATGAAAGCGTAGTGTATCGATGATGAGGGGATACCTGAAGTTTGAATGCACTCAGGGTATGTGGTTTGCAGTTGGATCAAGTCTGGGAATGGAACCCGGCCGTGGAACGCCGCTGTCAGAAGAGGATTCTCTTCCAGGTGAACGATTCGAGCTTGGTACGGGAGGTGGCCTAATAGGTCATTATTTGAGACGAGGAGCTATTTAGTGGGATTCTCAAACATATTAGTTACAAACGAAACGCTATACGATGACAGGATATAAAAATAGATTGTGGATTTACCTCCATCTGTCCAATTGCCATTTTAATGTCGCAGAACAGACAGGAAAGGGGAACGGCGTTCTTCAAAGCGGTCTTGAAAATTTCAAGAGATTGGGATGATGAGAGACTTCCTGGAATGGGTTTGTAGGAAAACTCGGCCCAATCGTGATCTGATGCTATCGCACATGCTATGAAGGACTGGGTCGTACTTGGAGGATCTCGTACCCACGCCATCTTCAGATATTCTTGCAGAGATGGCGAGATCGCTTTAGATAACGAGCTTGTTGGATTGTAGTGACAATAAACGGAAAGTCGTACTAATATCAATTCTGAAGGAAGACTTGGAAATGGAAACTTGAGGTACTCAACAATATGGCTCGTCGTATTTAAAACTAGCAATTGATCACTCTTTACCAGCCGTATTACAGCAGCCACCAACACAGGGATCGAAACTGGACTTTCAGAAATTGCATGCCTACTCCCCCCAAAGGCGCTAAAACTGGACTTTCAGATGTTTGGAGTGTAAGCCTGCTGCGGCATGGGGTTGGCTTCGCAAAATGGACTTTCGCTTCCAGTTGCATTAACAGGGGACCCCAGTAACTGCAGAATAGAAGAAGCAAAACTGTATTTTCAGATCTTGGCGCCTCAGCATCGATTCGATCTATCAACAAGGCTACAGTTGCACAGGAAGTGCTTTGAAAGTTCCAAGCATAAATAGATGGACTCCGGCATTTAGCCTTCCTGCTTTTACTAGGCAAGTTGTTCCTGCTCAGCACACTTGTTCTACCTTGTCATCTTATCATTTTAAATTCCTCTGGTCAGCTTCTAAATATTGGATCGAATATCCAGCCTTGCAACTAAAACTATTGGTTACAGCCATCGAATATCCTTATCCTGGAGAAATCGACCACAAAACAACACAACTCAAATATTTGACGTCAAAATCGAGAAGTGAGCTCACCATGACTTACAATTGGGCGGAGCATAAACCCACGTTAGAGAGGCTGTATGTTGGCCATTCCTAGAGTCATCAAATTCAACAAATATAATTTAAAGAACTAACGAATAACCATAGTCATAAGAGAGGAATTCCTCTCGAAGACATTCGTGACTATATGAGGAAGCGATTCAATTTTACGGCCAGGTATGTAGGAATACAAATACCTATGCGAACATGCGAGAAGATATATGAGGGACTAACTTTGAAATAGCAAAAATGCATACATTGAGAAATTCATGTCTTGGGGATGGAACAGGTACTCCAAGTATGCATACCATTTATATTTTGATATAGCCGCTACCGTTACTAACATCGGATAGGAGTGGTGTGAAAGGAGTTAGCAAGCGGACAAATAAATTAAAGGGTTTAGAGTTGTCTGCCCTTGACAGAATCATTGGTATTATCGAGACGGAAACCGACCTACCTAAGGAAGGGCCTTCGGATGAAATCAATGTAGACAGTATGAAAACTATTACAAACGGGATCAAAGCCACGGCATATGATGTGGACGATCTCGGGAACGATTTCAACAATTTGAGCCATGAGGAAACGGTTATACTGGGCCAAGCAATTACCGATGGGATTCTGACTATTCCAACCAAACCGAAACTAGAAAGCCAGTCTATTGAGCCTCCTCCACAACTCCACAACCGTTGGTTTCGGTGGTTCCTCGACTACAATTATTGGAAAGTCTCAACTGGGAAACCTTCAAATTTAAATGAATTCCTTCTGAGATACGATGCCAAAGTCAAATTCTGCGACCGGAGCGACCTACAAGCAATATTATTCGATCTGCGAGAGGAAACGATTCAGAAACTTGGAGCGTGTAGTCGTTCCGATTGTTTCTGGTTGGCATCTGCAGCAGCACCACCACCGCATTCTATCTGCCGATGCTGGAATCTCCTTGGAGCAAGGGAATACTGGGGAGATTTCATACTTTCTAAAGGTGTCAATCACCTGGAGAGTTTTGATGCTATTAGTCTGCTGTCTGAAGAGCGGAAAATTCAGTATGGTAGAGTGCTCCTGCAGGTGCTCAATATTAGCTTGGAAATAATGGAAATAGGAATTGACCACAGAGACAAGCGAAAGGGAAGCACGGACCAGATTTTCGAGATAACATCGACAATCGAAGATATTTTGGCCCGAATCGATTTTTTGAACGACAAACTCCGGCAATGGCCGGCAAGACAGCTCATGCTTCTGGCAAATATAAATCTCCTAATGCCAAGTCTGGTATTCTGCATTCATGACACTATTCGAACTGACCTCAAGAATAAGATGGTTTCAGTGATATCATCTATTCTTTTCTCCACAAGAAAGACTTGGCTTTCGTTCCAGAACCTCCAGCAAACTAATGCCCCTACAACCAGCTCCGCCGAAACATCTGATCCACTGTTGGGCGGTGACAATGATGAAGACCAGCCCAAAGACACAGATAACCACGATGGGGATGGTGGTGGGGATGGTAGTGGCATATTCTTACCTCCTTGGCTTTTCTACACCTCACAACTACTACAAACTTATATGGCCGTATACACAAATTCACTAGGGAAACTTGACGAGTTTGCTATTCAGGAAATTACTTATCTCGTCTTGAAATGGAAAGAGTACGGGGATTTCTTACTATTTCAAGAATTGGATAACGAAATCATCACCACAATTTTGCATGAATACGGAGTCAACGCTATGATACCAACTCTGGATGAATATCTTCAAACTGTAACAGGAGTGTCTGCATTGGAAATAGCGAACGGCCAGGTTGGCGTCAATCACAGAGTTGACACATTAGAGACGCTCTCCTATCATCTTGTTCCTCTTAATAATCAATTCCTATCCTTGGACCCGGGGAATTACGAGACCGAAATCACCGCCAAAAACTCCAGAAGCTTTGTTACAGCGTTCATTAACATTCATATGAAGCACGGTCTACTAGCAAAAGCGAATGAGTTTTTGGATGGGCATATCCAAAAAGTCGACGAGCTGTTCCCGGGTGAAGAGGATCTCGACAGTAGTGACAGTAGGAATTCTTTCCACATTTTGGTAGCAGTTCTTCGGCGGCAGGTAAAGCAGGTAGCATATATGGACGCCTACGCCGCGCTGTTATTTATATTTAAGACGGCTACCAAATTCTACCAACAGACTCATCAAAGTGAGAAAGTCGAAAAATTGATAAAACTGGGGATAGAAATTTGGAAGCGCACAGGGTCTCCAGCCCTAAGTGAGACTTTAGCAAAGGAGTTGGAGAATCTCTTCGTCGATATGGCTAGATGCTCCGCAGAATTGGGGTTACCTAATATTGGCATCGAGCTATTGGAGGCTTTTACTGAGACAGAAGAAATAAAAAAGTCTATACCTGTAGAGGCATTGTCTCAGCTCTTTGAGTTACTTCATGCGACAGGCAGAAAGAATGAGGCGTCGCGGAAACTCTATCGCTATCGGCTTTACGCGTGCACTCTCTATCGCCTGTCACACTTCTTGGGATATTGCACTAATTCGCCCACTGGTGCACCCTACCGTCAACTATACGAAGATGTAGCCAACTATCGATACAACATGGACATACGCTACAAAGTTACTGTTATCGCCAGTCGCTTTTATAAAAGTATTGGTAATTACCGGTTCGCAGCCGATATCTTGAGAGATATGCTAGAGGTAGACGTCAAGATAAGGAAGAGACACAGCTTTTATGAAGGGAAGTTTCTAGAAAATCTCCCTCGCCAAGTAGATGCTGTGATGGCTTTGGTGGATCTACGAAACCAAATGGAAGGCCCAGCAGAAGGAATGAAAACTTTGGAATGGTTCCTTGGCCACTCTATTGAACATCCTCCGACCCAATTTTACATCTCCCGAGAGATGAGCAAATATCAAAGCGACAAGCTCGGAGTCTTCATAAAGCCAAGCAGCCACGGAAAAAAACATTTAACAGAAAATGCACTCTTCCAACTTTACACTAAAGTGGCTCAGCAGTATTCGATGATCGGTAGCCATGAGTCAGCTATGTCAACAATTTTGAGTCTTTCAAAAGCCTTTAATTTCGATGAAGGTTATTTTCTCAAAGCTATAGTAGAACTTAAGAAGAATTTAGAGGGATTTTTGAGCGACGTGCAAGTAGCGTGGACTAAAAAATTGGAAGTCATCGATATTCTTGCATCAGTTGCTCTGCCAACTCTCGGAAACCTTGAGGATGACAAGGTACCTAATGAAGGTACCAGTTTCCATTTTAAATCATTAATTGAGCTCACATTGGTTCGCCGGCTGCTGAAGGAGAGAGTCCAGATTCAAATGATCGAAACGGAGAATATCAATGTCACTAGTGTTGCGGAATTTATGGAGCTGGACATCGTTCAAGATGTAATTAAAAACCTCCACCAGCTTTTCAATTAATACTGTCGGAAGATGAAAGAGGTATAATGCTAGAATATCAGTTTCAATGATCTGCGCATTCGGTGTTCTAGAAAGTTTGTGGGCATTTTATATCCTATCATTACCATCCAATATTAATTGTTCGGGCGAGGCGCACATCCAAACCAATCGTATGGTAAAAATTATACTTACCCAACTATTAGAACAATTGGAATCGGACACGACGCAATCAGTATTAGCTAAATTCACAACCTCATTCTCTATTCAGCTCTCAGCACTATTATACCTAGAGCTTTCTATCATTATGATAACACATTTACTTAGGATTACCCATCTTACCTCAATATAAGATGAAGTATCGACAAGCGGCTTTATTGATTCTGAAGGTAATGGTAATTACACTTTGTTTCTACTAGAATGTGTATGTCAAGCATATTGCTGCCCCGTAATTACGTAAATTCCAATACCTCTAATAATTAAGCTAAACCTCAATTCAGGCCTATAATTATATGTTCTGTTTCCGGGAATAGTTTTACTTTTAACTACCCAGTTGTATTTCTTTGGTAATTGAAAAAATAGTAGGTAGCTTCTATAACTATGTTACACCTGTACCAAGTGCCTTGAAGGTACTTGAATATCAAGCGCCAGCTTTAGCTTCGTCTCAGTCTATTCACTCAAAACACAATTCAGGGAATTATGTATGAGAGAGTATAATAGGACTGGCTAGTTGAGAGTCTTACGATAATAAGAGCACGCTGTATAACTAAAGGCTATATTATATTTGTGAGTTGACCGACCGACGAGGATCTAAGGAAGACTATCATCGTAAAAGCGGAGAGCTGTAGTTAACACACAATGTCCTTCTAATAGAAACATGGGAATACATTGATGCGTTGGATGGGTGGATGAGTGGATGAGTGAATAAATGCCCGACTGTTATAAGGAGGGAAAGTTAACTCCGCGAGGCGGGGTTGTATTTGTTGTATTTGTTGTATTTGTATACCTAAAAGTCAGCCGATCTCGCGTAATTTTCGTGTTTTCCTTGTAGATCTTTTCGTTTTTGTCGCGTTGGTACGTCTGCCCACACCATCAATTTGCATCCCATTAAAAAATTTATTGCTAACATCATTGCTGTCTCCATTGCTAACATCATTATTATTTCTATTTTTAGCGTCATTGCCGTCTGAATTACTAGCATTACCATATCTATCGACACGCTATATCCATATCCATATCCATAATCTATCCATATCTATATCTATATCCAAAAGGAATACCTGACACTAGTATAATGCTAGTGCCAGGTACCCCCTTTTGTGTTAGATATATTTTATGCCGTCTCAGACGTTAAAAAAAAGTTTGATGGTTGAATGCACTAGGGATAGACAGTTGTCGTCCTGATTGTCTGGGCGTCGGACGACCAGGACGACCACCTTTTTTTGCTGATAAATATTAAAATCCATGGAATCCATATATTAATAAAATGAAAGCTATGCATTGACGAAAGCCATGTATCAACCAAAGCCATACCAGGGAGGGGTTTTACAATATCCTAACGCTATTGAAGGTGTATTAAAGCTGGTTATAATGTATGAATATGCCAACAAGCTGTCTCATAATACAGTGAATCTACTTCCTAACTGCAATATTATAGCAAAGCGCAATAGTAATATTAATGGTTTCGTCGGTGTGACGCTGAAAATTAGTCATTGCTTGTGTTGGCCACTTACTTGTGGATCTCCAGTTGGTATCAATGTGGATTTTGCTGGGCGTTTGCTGTTGAAAACCTGCCGGAAAGGGCGATTGAAGCTATGGGGAACACGAATAACAGAAGCATTTCTTTGCTTCATCGAAAACACACCCCATTTGGCTATAGCCACTAGCAGCGCCTTATCAAAACTCCTTGTCAGGCTACTTTCAATATAAAAATGGGATTACTCCCGGGTAATTAAGATCGCCACCAGTTCTGTTATACGGTATTCTAGATGCCTTCATAGTCGGGTCGTGGATGCGTCCTTAAGAAGCTGTCGTATGTATTGGATCACGGGCACTGATCGAAATCAAGGTAATTCCCTCATGGCTCCTCTCCTTTTCCGATGTTCTCGTCACCCCAAATTTCCCGTCCCACTAGAATATGCGGAGCGGTGGGAGATCCCCTGCTTGCGATGTTAGCATTCTCCACGCTATGATTTAGAAATCCTATGCCGTCGAGGAGACAATTGAGGGTGCCCGGCGTTTAGAGTAGGCTGAAGCCCGCTCTATTAACTTTTAACTTCTGCAGATCCTCCCACTCAGGAAATCTTTTAGCAGCTTGTCGGATGGCTTCGAAGGTATTTCATGAGAAGGGAAGACAGTTGTCCACAATCGCATAATAGAGGGTTCTATATTTAGGGAAGGCTATTAGACCGAGCCCCAGGCTCTGTACAGGCCCGACGGAGCAAAATTCGTTTATAATTGTTCCTCTTCCCTAATTTCAACAGGATCATTTGTACTTGATGACGGTTGGCTCAGGTTGGATGACATTCTGGAAACATGGAATATGTAGTATCTTTAAATGGACAATTAGCAAGCAATAATTAAGATTCGCTCTCAAACTCGTGGACCATTCAAAAGGCACTGTCGTGATACGCCAACTTAATATATCAATGCTTGTTGAGAATTGTTGATGAAGAAGAGGACAATAATAGAGAGATACGATTCGGAAAGTAGAAAGTCCTGTTAGAAAAATAAAATATATGGAGCTGATTAATGACCAGTAGAAGGAAATCAGCGAAGAAGAAGTTAGGGACTACGACTGTTAACACGTGGCTCTATATACCACCTTCAAATATTCATCGCTGCACAGTACGACAAGTACTTCGAGAATTCCTACAACAGTAAGTACAGTAGCGAATAAACAACGCAACAGCTACTGTTTCGTTTCAATACCTTCAATAAGCTATATTTATTTCAGTCCAAAAACTGGCAATATCTTGTTGTACTGCATAGGTTTCTGGGTTTCAGCGCATATAGATAACATGAAGATTGACCGGTCGACCCCTCTTTGGGGGTGGAAAGTGGCAATTCTGCTTGTAAGTGAGTGTGTTACCCGCTATTTTAGCCTGCAACTGGGCAACACAGTTTCCGTCCTATCTACTCTAGCGACCACAATGGATCGTGATATTCAAAAACACAGCCTGGGCCTTTTACTCCAGGTGCTACAAACCTTGATATGCCGGTTTTTCTATCATAACTTTCATACGAAGATGTCAATCGTTTTCCCCCACCGGCTGGAAGATCAACGATAAATTGCGGCATAAGAAACCCAGCAATTGTACCTCTAATATTTTGTTCTAATTCTAGACTTTGATGTAGGGGCGTCCTTAGGTCTTCCACCCCTCGAACCATATCTCCCTGGTAGACATAGTACTATCCAAGCCATGAGTTAGTTACCCTCTGGCTCTAACCTCCTTCTAAGGTAACAGTAAACTTACAGGTTGGATGTTGATGTTTGCCAGATCGTGAATTAAAGCTTGCATGGTTACGCAATTGTCGTTCACACCTCTTAGTAAAACGGTTTGGTTTCTGACAGTCACACCGTTCTCGTATAGTCTTTGTGCCGCCGCTTGAGTAACCCATGAAATCTCGTTGGGATGATTGAAATGTGTGTGTAAGGCTACGGCCTTGCCTTGTTTCCTACCCTGAGCCACAACCTCGATCAATGCATTCGCCCATGAATCTGTGGGATCAATCATTCGACTAGGGCATACAGCCAACCCTTTGCTCGCGTAGCGGAAACGCCGAATGTGAGGAATGGATAGCAGCCTCTTCCCAATCTCAAATATATGCTCCGGCTCGAGATAGTACGTATCGCCACCAGATATAACAATATCGTGTATTGCCGGGGTCTGTTCTATATATTTGAAGACTTTCTCCCAGCGTTTTCGCGTAGGCAGAAATCTCGCCTTTGTAACAGAATCCGTTTCCGCCCCTACGGAATAGGAACGGGTGCAAAACCGACAGTAGACAGGGCATACGGATGTTGCTACATTATTTAGAGCCGAAGTCAACAAATGCAAAATTTTAAATTGACAATTTAAATCGATATGTTACCTAAGAAGAGTGCTTTGTCCGGATACCGGTGTACCAAACCTGGCACCGGCGAATCATGAGTTTCGTTGAGAGAATCAAGAGACAGCATCGGGTGATCCGGTAATAGACTTGATTTCATTGGTATAAATTGTTTCCGCAAGGGATCATTTAGGGGATCGTTCCAGTCAATGCGGCTCAAGATGTGGGGCGTTAGACGCGTTGACATAGGGGCCACCTTGATGCCATCTATAACATCAACGATAAAATCACCTCTAGTGGAGATATGCTCTTGAGAAAGCAACACCCCATTTCGAGGAAGTCGTTCCGGTAACACATCCTCTAGAAATTTGAATAAACTCGGCGCGCCTTGTATAGTATTTGCTACCTGTTGGCCAATCAGATCATAAGCTGTCAATACTCCGTGAAGAATCGGTTGGTACATAATAGCACAAAACCTACCTGCCAACGATAACTAAAAAAATCTTCTTCTTTAACATATTTCCACCGACTTATCCTTTGCCAATACGGTTCCCGTTCACTAAGCACGGAACCTACCACTGTTGTTAACGCAGCTTGGCTGCTTGCTCTGGAAGAGTTAAAATAGCGCAAAGAACACGCGGCTCGATTTCGGATTCCGGGATTCGAAAACATGATAGCGCAAATTTCTGACTTGTCCGTTAAATTTTATAGACCAGAAGGTCAATGGTTACGTCTTTAAAGAAGGGCCGTTCTCGCTTTTCTTAATTTTGAGACTTTCACCTCAATCCGGAATCAGTTATTTTTTGGCAAATCTTGATTACATAGTTCCAAGCTTTACAAGCTCATATAGTATACTTCAGTGTGACTGCAACCTTGCTGAAGATCACTAGGATCTGGGCCATGACTGAAACATTCCTGCTAATTTAAGACATTCAATGGTAACTTAAATGAGGGACTTTTGCGTTAGCGATGAAGTTCCATTGGTCCCTCCGACTGGAATTAATCTCGAAGACTCGTGAGCTTGGACTTGAAAGCGCTTCAAGACTATGATCTGGGCTCCACAGCTGGTTAGCTGTGCTGAGTTACAGTTACATACCCTTTGCATTATGCATTTCGCGATTTTGAGATCTCAGCTAGTCCAGGGCCAGTCCACTTAGCCGAGCGTGTCGGGCCGAGAGGAGATTTCCGTTTTCAGGGTTTTCTTTTTCGTGGAAAGTTGAACTAACTGGAGGAAACGCACGGTATGCCATCTAAGCAACCTTCAGTAGATCGAGCGAATAATATCAAGACACGTGTTTAACTTATATTTTTCCCTCCGGAATTTTAGATTTTAGGACATATAGTTAGTATTTCTGCAGCCTCTCAGAGTTAGCAAAAGCGTTTCTCGGAAATATTATGAAGAGCTTTAGGCGTATGCCGTCCACGCTGATCTAAGTTGCACTACTTCTTACAAGAGCGTCACTTGCATATCTTGCTTTCCAGATCTGTAGTGCATACTGCCTTTGCTCTATGGACCTGGGCGCTTTCCATCACAATTGATCACTTTTGTTGGCGTTCTTGACTCGGAATATGTGCAAGAATCAAAATAGTTGTATCGGAAATACTTTCTTGATCATCCCGATAATAATTAGGACTTTAAACACGGTTTAGATTCGACGTCCTTAACAACCACGGACAATAATAATGGAGGATGAAAAAGATGAGATGTCTAGAATAAAGAGGAGATGGAAGTTGAAAGATATTAAAGGCTGATCAAAGCGTACCCATGAGAATTAACTTGAAGATTCTTGAAGAATTGAATTTATTTAACCAACATGCTAGCAGCCTTTTACTTCTAAAAATCCATCAAACAAGTTGAATTCTTGACATGGGCAGGTGGATACTGCCATCCCGAATGCCTGGGTTCTTACCATCTAGAAATTCTGGTGAAGAGAAGCGAGCCTTATCAATTTTGGTGGCCTCAGATTTTACCAGTCCTAGTTCACCTCGAACCAGGTTGGGTGCTAATCCATCAATAGCATCAAGGGCAAAGCTGTCCAGTTCTCCCAGGTCGTCGCGAATCATACGTCTACTTTGTAATGTCTCTAGGATCTCGAGCTCATCTGTGGCAAGATGTTTGGGTATATCATTAAGCGTCTCAATGGCGGCCACGCCATCATTTCCAGATTCTGAGCCAAGAAGCTTCAGTTTCTGTAATACCTGGTCTTTCTTTTCTGGTGGAACATAGGTGAATGCCTTGAAACAAAATTCCAAAACCTTCGAAATTCCAGATTGGGTTAATTTGCCTGTAGTGTCGGTGTCGACGGTACCTTGAATGACTAAAGCAGAACATTCGGTTAAATCAAGAACTGGAACTAAAACTGGTATGCATTGGCTAAAGGTGGGGCTTACTGGGCCGAAAGAGATCAAAGGCTCTTTGGAACCCTTCCTCATTCAAGTCTTGGAGAATTGGCTCATGCTGCTGACGAATCTGCCTTGTAGCACTGCTGACCGCTAAAAAAAATCGAGTATAACTCTCAACTGTTTTTTTAGAGTGCCACGAGCCCGCTGTCTGCTCGTCGCAGTCGCCTCTGATTGAAGCTGCAATAGTAGCTGCAGCGGAGAGGCCACCGGTTACAGCGAGGTGAACGCCCGAGGAGAATAATGGGTCGATAAAGCTGCCGGCGTCTCCACAAATGCGTGCATAAGGTAAATGGTAAGTTGAGGCGGTATAAGACCAGTCTGAAGCTGATTTAATATCCGTAACTAACTCTGCCTCTGAGAGGAGCTTGTTGATATTTGGGGCCATTTGGAGACATTGTTTATAGAATTCTACGGTTGAAGGACGCCCTAGGCTTTTCTTCTTTTCGGTTGCCATCTGTTGGTTTTGAACAATACCCACAGAGCGAGTGCCGTCGTGGAGTGGTATGAACCAAGCCCAACCACTAGTATCTATTCATTCAATGCAATTCCAAGTCAACAACGCTAAAAAATCACCTTGAAATTCGTAATGAATATTATGACTGACCCTCTAGTGCTTCAAAGTAAGGTGAGCCTTTTCGTGTTCCAGCACCATAAACAGCATCAGTTTTCCAATAACCCCAATTAGCGGCATTTTTAAGAGTGTCGTTGAATTTCCGATTTTTAAGATATTTTGTGCTCAGTATACCGCGCCTTCCACTGGCATCCACGAGGTAATCGAACGTGATAGACCCAGTAGTGCCATCTCTGCGCACCCAGTTGGCAGAAACCGGTCGGGCGGGCTGTAACACCCCATTGCTATTGTCGCTCGGTTCTGGGTTTGTTCCCCTGGTATCTACGTCAAACTTAATATCTTGAACTTTAGTTTCATCAAAAATATGAGCGCCACAAGTGCCTGCGTGCCTAAAGAGTAGCTCATCAGATTCGGATCGGATCAGGTTCCAGGCATATCCGTTGGGACCGTTTTCCTCAAGAAAGTCGGTGTCTTGGAAAATATTAGCCAAAACATGTAGATCGAGGAGCGGTAGAGAAGGGAGTAGAGAAGATAATGAATAGACCTACAGGCATCGGGTTGAGTTTGGGCAAGACGGAACACTGCTCCATTCTAGAAGAGGTATTAGCTTGTTTCTTCGCAATTCAAGAATTACATGGCTACTTATGTACCTTATGGTAGAATCCATGAGCATTAAAAGTATTATAAAAGTCTATGAATTGGAAGAAATGGCGGAGGGAAGGGATGGTGCTTTCACCAATATGATACCTGCCACAAATTTTATAAACCTACTAGAACAAATCATTCCATGGCTGGTATTGGAAAGCTTGTTTTAGTCACGAACCTGGGGAATTTATCTGCCTCAAGTAACACGGTATCGATCCCCTCCCGTGCCAAAACAGCTGACGCGTACGAGCCAGCGGGGCCTCCTCCAATGACCAGCACAGTGCAGCTTTGCGGGACGTCCATGAAGGGCCGGATAGAACAGTGGGTGGCCGGTTTTATTATATAGATTCAAAAGTCGTGACTTAGTTGGACTCAAAGTTCAATAGAGTTGTTCAGTAGTTTATATACGACAATGGATTGGGCCGCTATTGAGAATTTATATCTCAATCTTGTCCTTTCTAAAGACTATATATTTCGTGTACACGATCGAGCAGCTCATTAGCGACGGAGGCAATACCGGATTTAGGTTATCAGGGTTGCAATTTTGTAACCTTCACCTCACATACATACATGCAGCTCAAACCCCTTAGCACATCGGCCGTGCTTGCGAATAAGATTGCAAGGGCCGAAGTTCTTGACGCTACAATAAAACTAGCTATTAAAGCGTAATAGAAGACAAACGTAGATAATTTCATTATCTACAAATATCTTTGCTATGCCTAGATAAATATATAAATCTCCCAAACGCGGCGTTCAACAATGTCATTTTTCAACCGAGATTTCAGCTGAAATCGACGATTCCAAAAAAAAAAAAAAAAACAATTGCATTCGTTTGGTTCGTTCTGAGGAGAGCCACTAGTCCTAATTTAGCGAATGTGATGTTCTTTCTTCGCTGCAGTCCAGCCGCTTTGATTTTGGGAATATCATAGTTACGTCACACACGCGACACCGACCAACAGTCCACGCCGTCTCGAGATCCATAATACAACCTTGTAACCATATAATCCAGCTGAGCGCATAAAATGTCCAGTTGCAGTACATTCTATCGCTGAAGGTCAAAGGTGTTACTTGATACTCTAGTTGATTTGTAGTTACAGTGGTAACACTAATGGGGACTCACTTACTTTTGTGATGCGGGATGACTGCGAGCAAAATTATGGAATGCTTTCATGCGGATGGTGCTAAATCGCTCGTTGTAAGTACAATGAAGATCTTCGTGATGCATATCGTTCATGCTAATTAGGATGCTGTGGATGCTTAGCTTCCAGAGTCCTGAGCCAATCGATCGCATGCTTTAGTTTCCAAGACGGCTGGTGGGATGCCCTAGAACGGATAACAACGCTAAATCGACTTCCACCAGGCACAGTCGGGAGAACTCAATGCAATGCAGGTTTGCTTGCTACCCTCGCGGCTCCTGCCGAAAGTAAACATAGGGACTCTTTGGTGTCGGAGAATAGTCAACCGATTTATCAAAAAATGAATTGAGAAGTTTTTGTTGACTCCAAGTTCCTCTGTTAAGGCTGGCAGGCACGTGGCAGGGTCTAGACCGGGTACTAGCTTTTCACGTACATGTACAATCAATCACACAAGAATGCATGTCGAGCTGGCAGCGCTGGCATACATGAACCCAGCTCGAGGCTAGTTCTTTGATGGCTGGGATTACCAGCAATCGGAGATCTCACCGGATTCCCAGTTCGTTTATCTAGAATGAAATTGGCCGATCAAGTGGGGTTACCTCGTATGCCAAGAAGTATTGCGATTGGCCATTAAAAATACATGCGGGCAACAGACGGCAAAATCAACCGATTAAAGCTATAGTAGGGGTGCATATCGGATTTCTACATATATTAAATCCCTCTCAATTCTTATGGCGCACTTCACCGTTTCAAATCCGATGCCCGCATACATGCATATGCATACTTCCGTTGCAATCTCCGAACTTTCAGCTGGCAGTCTAGCTCCTATTGATTATAAATCGAGCTGGATGATAGCCTGAGGACGTGATCTTGTCGCCTGCTTAATTGAAATATCGTGAGGTATTAGCCATAGGGCGATCTAACCATTGGGGAACAAAATATCATCTGAGAATTCCAACATTGATCCTCTTGATATCCTGACCCGAAACCTACCACCAGAGTCTGACAATCATGCCCCAACAACCTCTTCGAATAGCTTACATATGGGAGAGTAGGCAGCAATATCAGTCTCGGGGCTACTCGTTCGAGCAATGTTGTGAATTAACAGACGACGGCACTACAGCCGCTATAATTTCGGCCCTCGAAAGTCTGGGACACACCGTTGAACAGGTCGGGGATATACAGTCCTTGGTCAAAGCTCTCGCCATTGCGGATCACGAAGGTTCGTTTGGAAAATGGGATCTTGTCTACAATGGAAGTGAAGGTTTTATTGGGACCGCCAGGCAATCGCAAGTCCCGGGATTGCTCGAAGCGTACGATATTCCATTCACATTTTCGAGTGCGCAATCTATTATGAGTTGCATAAATAAAGGCTTGGCAAAGGTGTATTCAATATGCCGACTGATAAGCTTTACAAGTTGAAGCGCACGCGATCAAGACCTTGACTAACTGCAACTGCTCTCGCCCAGATGACGATGGACCTCTATGGTGTACCAACCGCTCCGTTCGCTATCGTGCCCCATCTTGACTACGGCACGAACGACATAAAAACAAAGAAGCAAATCTTAGCAGCGATTGAGCAATCTAAATATTCCACAAAATTACTAAACTCATTTCCTCTTTTTATTAAACCGGTATCCGAGGGTACCTCTAAAGGGATCACAAAAGCCAATAAGATTAACAATACCAGTGATTTGGAAAAAAATGTCGAAATCCTCTTTCACCAGTATCCAGGGCAGGACATTCTTATCGAAACTTTCCTATGCGGTCGGGAATTTACTGTCGGTATTATTGGAACTGGGGACAAGGCAAGGGTTATTGGAGCTTGGGAGTACTGCTGGCACGCCCGGCACACCGTTGACGTTGCAAAAAGTCAGGATGCGCTTGGCATGAGTAGAGTCAAGCTCACTCCGGGAGACATGGTCGATTTCTTAACCCACGATCTCAAGACAGGGCGCGGCACAAAAGGCTTCCAATCTGCCGCGGACCCAAATGATCCGAGGTCAAAAGATCTTGTGAAATTGCGTTACAAGCTTGGCGCCTTTTCAAATGTCGGGATATGGGAAGGGTTGATGTACGCTCCGATAAATTTGGCCCGGATGCCGTACCGTGCATTATCGAGGTATGGACGCCGTTCAGCTATATTTGAAAAAAAAGAAATGCTAACATGTCCGAAAGGTCAACCCATTAGCTGGCATTATTCCAAATGGCTCCGCATTCTGTTTCATCGCAAAAAACGCTGGGCTCTCGTACCAAGATATAATAGAGGCAATAATCGATAGTGCACTAGAACGTATACCAGATAGTCAATAGGGCTACATATTCTTAGACTCACGGTGCCATTCCATGTGTATTCACCGTTTGGAGTTTCTCTTATAACAATAGCACGTGTTAGTTAGATCTAGAAACTGCTGGCTTCAACCTCATACAGATGAAATCGAAACATATATAAATACAGCCTTTGAGACTGAAGTATGTAGCCTTCTAAATTACTATTAGGTCTGTCGTCTAGCATTGCCGTAAAATTCCTGCAATGGAAAGCTCCAGTTAATGAAAATAAACAAAAAATACGTATAAAAAATGAAATTGAGGACTTTTAGGTTCGTGGGTTGCACGCTGAGAAGTTACGGTGCGCATATATTGTTGAATGGCTCCATCGTTCTACACCGTTGTCTGCCAGTAGTAGCCGCCAGTGTTGGTCACTAGCGTTAACTGCTACTCGGACCAACGGCTACACCAGACGAGCTACTAGATGAGTGCCTACGGCTACGCAATATCCATCCTATAGAGCTCGGTTAAACTCTATAAAAGATCTTCGCCTCAGAAATCCATATTGCCATTGTCGACGGTCAACGACCGTGAAAATGGTAAGACATATATCGTATATATAAGCTATGGCAAGAAGTCAGCGTAGCGTATAAAAGGTAGACGAAAGTTAGACAACTAAATAGACAATAAACTACATAGTCTCCTACTTAATATATTTACCGCCGCCTCCACGGTAAATACCACTAAATCAGCTCAGTAGGTTATAAGCCTAGATAGCTTACTATCTACTTAACACCTCACGACCGAGCCATACTTGCGGGTATCAATGTAAGTATACCAGAGAGAATAAGGGTAAAACTTTATCGCACCCAGAAGGCCAGTGATACCTTCACATTATTATTAAGATACTAGATTCAAATCTTAAATATTGGAATAATAAAATTAAATGCGGATGTCAAAAATTCCATATATAATTATGAGAAATCTATAATTAGAAAGCTTTAATATCAATAAATAATATCGTTAGCATTGAGGCTTTTCAGGACAACTTTTATACAGAAAGTAAGCACGTCGCTGAAATTACCACCAATGTGTCCTTTTTTCGATAAAATCAGTTGTTAATATTTTTACAGCACCATGTTGCCTCAGCTGAATTTTAAAAGCGAGAATAGCGCTGGTATTATTACTGCACATTATTATTACCACAGCTATTTCAGTTATATACATGGTATTCCCCTATGGGAAATTCCTGTGACAATTAAGAAGCTCGCCGCATTTAGCTTTGCCCGCATTGAGGTTTGCTTACCCTAATTTAATACTACAACATTTATCGTTAATTCTAGCAGTAGAAATTATATTTATATAACATGGCTTCTGCTAACACCCTAGCCCTCACAAGTACCGTAATTATATAGTTATAAAGACTAGAGTACACCAACACACCAACAGCTTGATGGCAACAACAGAAGTAGTTTACTTCACAATATTGCTATGGCTAATATAATTTAGCCATTATTCAGCGTGGAAAAGCATACAGTCGATGGTTTTGATCTAAATATTAACGATTTATACGGTCAGAGCCCGCCCTATCGGCTAATGTCTCTTTTAGATGGTCATTTAGAACCAGTATCCTTGGTTGTTGCGATGTGAATAACGGCCTCAAATACATTACACCCCTAAGACATATTTATTACGCCTTGAGATGTCATAAATTCAACATTACTGATGTTCAAATTGACTAAAGGGCCAAACTCGAATTTTATCCGAAAGGAATCAACTCTGGAACGCATACCAGCATCCTATTGACCGACTAGAAAACTCATAAGTGTGCATGAAAAAGTTCTTCTGGAATATCCGACCTGGTAGTAGTTTCCTTGATAAATTAACCATAGGGATCCTGGAATACAAATCGCTAAATATATAGCAAAACGGTGTTGTTTATAACGTTGTGGTATGGGATCTGAAAATACAAAGCTCGGGAGCCGGCTTTATATATTACGGCCACGGCCAATTAACCGCGCAAGGCAGAATCAACCATCAGGCAGAACGATCGGGCAGATTTGGGCCCTTGTCACGACAATAAGAATTCTTTATTGTTTCTAACGCGATTTCGCTGGCTTCAGCAAACCCTCGACCAGCCTAGTCTCGTTAACCAGACGACACAAAGTATTTACTTAGGAAAGGCCGTGGTTTTCGAGACCAGACCAGCCCGTTTATTAATTAGCCTTCCCCAGGCAACACCGCCACCACCGCGCGTGGTTCCTTCACCAACATCTTGTACGACGTTGGATTCAAACAAAAACATTGTGGAAAGGTTGAGGGGAAGGTTAATGGTGCCCCCTTCATGTGGCCTAGCGGCGCGCCCCTTCCTAACACACTGGCTTTTTCAGTTTGCGATCTCGCGATCTCTTGGTAAATAATTCGAAAAGATCTTCGGAATATGTAACGAAATTAGCATCGAGCGACCTACTGCTGTGGACGTCCACGTAGAGATCCGGTGGTGCTGTAGAAACCAATTTTAATGGCGGATATACGCCGTGGCACGCACGAGATACCTCTGAAAAACGAGAGTTGGTGAATAATAATCAATCATATACTGGTGAAAAGCACGGGGTGGCGGAAATGATGGTTACATTAAGCGATAGTTTCGGTAGATGGCTATAGCGATAATTGCTAAATCATAGTCGGGCCTTAATTAAGACCCCGTTCGGCTAGGCTTGTCCCACAAGGCTGACGCAACACTTTCTACGATCTAGTGATTTTGCAACATTCAGCACGCTCCGCATCGATTAAAACATTGCAATTTTTTCTCTCAAATTACACTTTTAGATTTACTGAAAAGCTATGCATTAGGTTAAGCAGGTAGAAATAATCTGTAGAAAGAATAATACTTCATTATCGAATGTTGCTGTTTCGCCATCGTCAGGGCCATGTTATTTTAAAATATATATCAAGTACGCCATCCATAAACCTCCATCGCTAAAATAGCGCTTCAATAAACCATATCCACTCAAACCGCAACCACGAAAAATCAACTCATTTAGATACGACACTATATGCCACCCTCCTCATCAGGCGTGATCGAAATAGCTCGTTACACAATTACGAAAACCACTAAAGGATAGTCCTTCGCCCACAGAAGCCGAAAACCTCTGATAAAAGGACAACGAGGCTACCGTATAGTCACTGCCGTAATGAATTCTCCGTTCCAAACATACTTTTAATCAACTCCAAGAATTCACGGTTGCCGACGTCCCGCTCGCCATCTCTCTGCGCCAAGGATTTTCTCGTCTTTCTTAGCTCTTCTTTCAGTGCCTCCTTTTCCGCGGTTAACGATTCGACTTTGGCAGTCAATTGAACGATGATATTTCGGCCGGCGTCGGGACTGAGAACGAGGGGACCATTCTCATCGACAGACTCTTGTAGTAACGGTGTGAGGATTTCGGGGGGCTTTTGTTGTTGGATAAGCTGTGAGCGACGCGCTTCGTTTGATCGGTTGACCTGTGCGTCTTTCTCAGAGTTCTTGGGCCTAGCTAACGAAGCTATTCGGATCGGTACCGAGTTTGCAGTTGATGTTAAGACTGTAGGGATCGAGGTTGTTGATACGGGAGTCGAGATGGGAGCCGGAGGCGCCGGGAGAGTCCGCGTGCTCACTCGTTGGCGTTTTGATGGCCTAGCCATAACAACAGCAGTCCTTGTTGAGACAGAAGAACACTTGACTTCCGGTTGTCCTTTGCTCTTGGCTGTCGTGGGAGATGAAAAACGGAGTCTGTCTGTTGGAGCCATTCCGTCACAAGTTCGGTAGTGGCTTGTGAGATTGTCGTGTCTGGTGACTCGAGTATCGCAATAGGGACATTTGAAACCTTGGGCCTTGTGGATATCTCGTATATGGGCACCGAGCTTCTTAAGGTTCCTAATCGTATACGGGCACCCCGGCTCGGTGCAACAGTACTTCTGAAACCGGCTGCGCGTTGGTGAAGGAGACCGTTGTTGTAAGAATTGTTGTGGAGCTGAGATTTGGTGTGGTGGTGCGAAAGCGATAAAAGCTTGTCGATTATTGAATTCGGCATCATGAGCGCTTTGGTAAGGTTTGGGAGTTGGGTGGTCTCCGTTGGTTTCGCTATTTATTCGCGGGCTCTGTGGGGCTGTTGTTTCGTGACAGAGATCAACCGGGTTGATAGTTTCTTGTAGCTCAGGTTGAAAGAGGATGGAGGTTGCCGGTGTGGAAAAAGAGGTTCCGGCAGCTGAGAATTTGTTGTTAACATCATCGTTCGGAGCGCTGACAACAACAAGGCTTTGAAAAAAAATACAAGTTGCACGTACACTGAGAGCATGAAGATTGCTGTTCCCAAAAAGTGTCAAGAAAACTACGAAACGAATCTAAAGAGATGAATAATCTCGTCAGCTGGAGCGGTCGTAGAGACTTTACTAGAAGGTTGGCAAAGGAAGTCATACCATCAGTCAAAATGGTGTCGTTGTCGCTGAGGTAAGGACTGATAAAGTTGAATGAACCAGAGGTAGCAGTGATGGTAGAATCAGCCATGGCGCACGGCAAACGGGCTTCAAAAAAAAAGAGTAGAAATCGAACAAAGGATTTGAGTGGTGTATGATCGAATACCAGCTAGCTAGGTAGGAGAGCGTTCCGAGGTGGAGTTGAAGTTAGGATAAGTTCAAGAGAGTGCAAACAAGGTCGTCAGTGTTGGGTTCCCCCCAGTTTCCCCATTGCATCGCAGAGGGGAGCCTGATTGACTATCCGCATACATCGTGTTGTACAAACGAACTTGAATGTGTTGTTGCGTTGCGATCTTGCTAAACTTTGTCTGACTAAGCTGGAAATCAGGCCCGTTTGCCAAGAGTTCGCGAATGTTGACTAGGGTCGAAGTTGAGGGTTCAAATTGAGGCTCTTTGCTGTAGTCGCTTAGCCTTTCCTTCTAGCGGACGCGAAATCTACCCCGTAAATTGACCGCCCTACCCACCCTTTTCGAATAGTCTAAATTCGAAAGCCAGACATCTCCGACCGGTTTGTAAGTTCAGCTACCACGCGACGATATGTATATATATATATATATATATATGTATATATGTATATATGTATATGAGCTTTCCCTCGGTTGTCAGGCTTGGGCGTAAGTATTGACGACAACGCATTACCATTTCTTGTTATTCCCCTTCAAACACCGAATTCTCATTGCTGTCAAAAATGTTCGTATGCTGCTGCCACGGATCCATCGATTCTCGATCCTACGCCATGGTGATGACCATGGCAGTCGAGTAGACGACGGAGTTATATCTCTCTTTATAGTTGGGTAAGAGTGAACTTTCTCGCTGGCTCCTCAACCTAGTCTGAGGTCCGTTTAGATTTGCTGGATGATGTCGTCAAGATAGGTTATGCGATCAAAAAGATGATTTTTCATTTGGCAGACGGCGGTTCATAATAGGCAATTTTCTGTAAGTTGTGATGATTAAAGAAATAGTAGAAAGATTCATTCCCTCGAGTGCTTTCATTGTCAAAATGAAAAATTATGCGGCTCAAAAATTCAGATGCATTCAGCCCGACTCGGGGAGTCCGAATTCTCAAGGGGGGTTCAAAGTGGGTCAAGGCAGATTCAGGTGCTGTGCGGGATTTCCGGCCCTGTGCTGCTTTTTCTTCGGCTGGCGCTTCCAATATGTTGTCCTGAGTTGGTCCTGCGTTGGTCCTGAGTCGATCCTGTGTTGGTCCTGTGTTGGTCCTGCGTTGGTCCTGCGCTGACCTGGTCTCGCGTATTGGTCCTGTGTTGATCCTACGATGGGCTTGTGTTGATCTTGTCTTGATCCTGCGTTCAGTCTCGGATGCGTGTGAGGCCTGGCTGATGCCGTGCATGCGACACTTGAGGCTCTTTATACTCAAAACGGTCACTTCGATGCCTTCAGTCAGTATTGAATTTCGAGACTGTAGACCAAGTATATTTTTATTATCAAACTTTGGTAGAATTTGAATGATAGAATTGAAGTCGTCATTGCAACCAAAGGATGCCTCGCAAGCCAAAGGATGGCATAAAGGCGACATGTAGATACGCTGGAGAAGCGGGTCTAAAATTATTTTTTTTTTTTTGCCTTAATAAGCCTATTCCAGGCTTGGCAATAATTACCGTAAAGATTGGCGAATTATTTGGTAACCATGTTATCTTTGATACCGTGTTATATTTCATAGTCAAGGCACTTTCTGCACTTCCTATCCTTTGGTATATTCTATAATCTAATAGGGGGTCACCTCTCTTTTTTTTTGGTGGCAAGGTCTATAAATTCGCATGATCAACACCTACCAGGATAATGCGATTGATACCCCGCTTACCATTATATGACGATATTTTTACCGTAAGATGCAGTCCATGGTTGCTTCTTCTTCTATTCAACATCCATTTGCTTCGGGACTAGTTGTAGAATTGATCATTCTAGTGTTTCAATGCTATAGAGTAGTAGACAAGTTTCTGCCCTCTCAAAATTTATGTTATTGTGTTGTATTTAGTAATAGAAACAGCCTCTTGCTACCAATAGCTTCCTATACAATCTTTGCTACCATATTATCTTTGATACCGTGTTATATTTCATACAAATTTTTTTGCCGTTCGCACGCGTGTTCCGTGTTACATTATATAATAATTCGCCAATCTTTACGGTATATCAATTAGACTACCACTAATGCACTATCTCTAAACTTAACTTCGTTAAGTACAATAGAATCGAATTTTGCAACCAATAATGTCTCCTCTTTCCACTTTGAAAGTAGGACATTGTGCCAGTGCGTGCATTTCAGTTTCCAGAACATCACAATAAGGACATAACCTATTTTCCTTCGAAATTCCTTCTCTCCTTCCAGTCTCGATTCGGTTAACCTAACCAATCTAACCCCAACCTAACCTAACCTAAATTTTAAATGCATAAAATCTCTATGTTCTGCAGGGTGATGCAAAGCATGATGATAGTGAATATTGCCATTATTGACAGCGAGATCAACCACAACACCAACAACAAATGTCCCTCGTTCGAGAATACAAGGACTTTGTTGGCGGAAGCGACAGGATGATTGATCATACAGGCCATGGATCTGCAGGATCAAGGGAGAAGCTGAGGTCAAAGGTTGTTAAGGGTCGCTCTCGGTGGGCCTGGCGGATAAGCAAACGTCGTGCCCAATGGCGCCAATGCAACTGATATACTGCTTACGTTGTTGCGTTGCCCCATACCAAATAGTTATTCTACTCCCAGCCGGTTCTCTCAGCCAGTCCCGCTTGGCTTCTGTATTCTATTGCGTTGCCTCGGCTTGTACTGACTAATCCTCCTTTGGTGCCATAGATGGGCTTTTTTAGAGTAGTTGGTATCCATGGCTCATTTCAATGCTGTTTCACTGTTGCGATTCTCGATCAATGAATCTACGCTCCGGCTAAGGCAACTTTGTTTGGTGGCTTGCGAGGCCCCTAAATAGCTTCAACATCGGCCTCGAGACAAAAACTCTACCAGTTTAGTCCCTGGGCACTCGGCAGCATTGAATAAGCTTTGCGCATTCGGTTTAGCTGGTAACCGACCGTTAAGGCTTTTACTCAAGAGAAAAGACCCCCTCATAAACTTATGCTTTTGTAATAAATAGCCGGGTGAGAGGGGGTGTACCCGTCGTCCGTTACAGCTAAAATGTCCGCTCAATAATTCAACAACAATTAAATTCCTTCAGTGTCTCTGTCAAAGGATGTGACAGCGTGAAGAGGGTGAAGTTTATCTTTATCAGCAATCTCTACCGAAATCCGGTCTTTCGAAAGGAGCAACTGCGCTACCTTGCTGAAATCCAGCGAAACCATGTGGTGAAAAAGTGGTGTTTTGGCCTGATATTTAAATTTATAATGGGCTAGGTTGTACAAGTCGCGTTTCTGCGTCCGCATTGCCCGATTCTACAGCCTCCAATAGATCATATAGCCGCTTGTCTACAACCTTTTGACTTGAGGCGAACAGTAGAGCTACATCACCCTCATTTAACAGTCATGATGACGGAATAACGGGCAAATACTCTGCAATATCCACTTGCTGTAGCCCGTAATGTAGGTAATAACTGAATAGCGCTTCGGAATAATCACAAAAGTTCTTTTTATTTTACGCTCGGAATTGATAAGGCGAGGGAGCCCCCGATCCTTTTTCGACCGTTATGACGAGGGTATGGTTATGCAAAGTAGGTTAGAGATACTTCGTTTCTGTATTCGATCCATCAAGCTCCGTGACTTGTCCGAGGCGTTAAGGTTTGGAGAGACGAAATTGTATCTGGATAGGAAATCCTTTGCGTTCGTGTAAAAAAACAGTATTAGCATATCCTTGAAGCCTGGAGGGGTCTGTATGGCGCACACATCGTAGTCTAAGGGCCACCAGACAGGTGTCATCTTCCTAGCCTACATCAGAAGGGTGACATTACTTGTTTGCACCTTTTAAGGAATTGGCTGTTTCTCGACCGATTTCCAGTTTAGCTGGGGAATCTTTTTTATATATGTACCTTTTGACGATCCAATTGGTTGAAAACTCTGCCTATTAACAAGAACTAAATTGGGAGTGGGCATGCTCGAATATCACCTGTTCATTCTTCAAGGTTTGATGATTTGATCATCATTTTGCATTAAAATTCCTGCATGAAGTATCATGCAGCCGTTTCAATTACGTCATTTGATCATGAACTGATTTCTCGCTTGCACCTCGGCCATTCTTAAAGCTGATCACTTAGAAAGCAATTTAACGTTCTATAATTTGGTATTTATATTATGACGGTATCTACAGCCTGAGTCATGGTCCAGTTAACCTGCCATCTACGATCGAATCTGGCAGCTATATCAAGATTTTGTCTATAAGAGCATCTCCCTTCCATAATTGAATCTCGGATATATGATCCACATATTTGGTCCAATCAGAGGGCGTCGCAAGCTATAGTACCTTCGCCGACATCTTCGCGTTCTGTGGAGACGTAAATTTCCACAAAAGCAAGAAATTTTCGCTTCGGACGCCTCATCAAGGTTAGGTGTTTTCCCTGCATGGAATATTATTAGGACGATGAGCCTGCAATATTTACTTTTATATCCTTGGCTTGGCTCTTGGTAGGAACTGGTACCGGAAATCGACCCGATCCGTGAGACATTCTCGCTTACGATCGCATGAGATACCTGAACTGATCATAAAACTTCCCTCCGTGGCTAGCTTCTGGTTTACGACAACGTAAACCAGTGGACATCATAGCTTAAACTTAAACTTAGTCGGCCGTTGTATGTGACTGGAAATACTGGCAGGTCAACCCGGGGCCAGCTTAGCGGTTTGTAACTTATACGAAGATTCGTGCAGCATAATATTTCTCCAACATTTTGATTTTGTGTTGGCGTCCATGGCGGTGTGCCGAAGGCATCCTGCTATGTCGAATTTTTCTCAGAAGACCCTCAGAGACCCTGTGGACTATCCAAACTATATATACTAAGAATTGAAAGAAAGATGCGCCCAAAAAAGTATAAACAGGTTGTTGATGGCCTAATCGTCTCTCTTCCACCAGCATCGCCTTCAGCAGCAGTCTCTCCTTCCTTCTCAGTCTTTCTTTTTCGAAGTTTTCTTCAACTGGTCTCTCGTTATCATCAAAAAATTCTTTCATCATGCATCTCAACTCAGCTCTGCTGTTGCTGTCCTTGCCTTGACTCCAGAAATTTCGGGAGCATTGCCTGGAAATCATTCCGTTGGGAGGGAACGCTCAAACAATTTCCTCTGACGATCAATATCCCGAAAAACCTCAAGTGTAACGGAATTTTTGGAAGTTTGAAGAATATTTGCATGATGCGCTGCGAAAACTACGCGACAAACGGCCCCTTCGGAGGATGTGTTCCGTTCCAGCTCCTGGTACCCCCAGCACCGCCACCACCGCCACCACCGCCACCACCGCCACCAAAGCCGTACGCTGTCAAACCAGCCAAGCCGATACCGACTAAGGATACCGAGGAGCCAGAGGCTCCTGACACGAAGCAGAAAGAGGATGACACCGACGATCCGGAAGGCGACCCTACCGAGTACGACTATGGCGACAACAAAAATAAATAAGCCCACGACGATCAAGGATGACAAGGCTAGCAATCAGGCTGGGTGGAAGAGAATTATACGGGTATCCGGCGGTTCTTCTAGCAAAGGTTCATTACTCTGCCCTGACACGATTATCTGAGCTTGACACCCTTCCTTGTTAGCATTTGTCAAATAAACGAGCTGTTGGTGATTAGGTGTGATTTTGAGGGAGGTCGTAGGAGGTCGTGGTTTCGACACTTAGATGTGGCTGTTTGATTTGGTGGGTACGAGCATTCTAACTATCTCATGTGAATTCACATATAGACTAGTTTTGTTGATCTTCTACCTTCAACTTTGGAGCGCCATTTCATGTTATAGAAAATAGAAAGAGCTAGAGAATTAAGTCCTTAAATTTGCAAAATGCCTTTGTAAGCAACCTGCGGTTATGGAGGACGAGGTGGGGCCCTTGTGTGCGGTATGAATATTAAATCGATATAGCAGTGCGGTAAACTAAAGTTGGAAAGTTTTATCACTTCTGTGCAAACACAAGAAATGGTTACAGGGCTAAAATCAAGCTCCAGATCCTGAATTACCCTCTCTTGTATCAATTTGGCGAAACCATTGTGATTCCCCACGCCAATAAGGGGCTGTTCTTTACCTTTGGCCTCGAGTTCCTTGATAAGAGTGTCCTATCAATGTTGATTTTCCTATGGAGGTCAAAGATAAGACTGAGACTTCCAATTCTTCTGAGGCGACTTGCACCAGAGCCTGCCACGAATCACCAATATGGGATATAGCAGTTTCGTAGAAAAACCTGGTAATAATTAGTATACCAAGCAAGAATCGTTTGGACTGCGAGAAGGATAACAACAGTTGCGTACCCTAGAGGGAAATCGCTGTGGCGTGTGCCGTATGCGCCACCTGGAGACGAAACGTTCTGAAAGGTTGTGATCATCAAGTTCTCGAGTCGGTTGAATCTCCCCAAATCGGTATAATACGTTTTGCTAGCAACAGCCGTCAAAACAGCCTGTGACGCCAGTGCTGGGCTCCCCTTGGAATGTTCTTTGGTGGCAACGTAGAGGTCACCGATCCAGGTGCTATCTGCTGTCAGATAATCATCTGCATCCCCATTGAACCTATCTGAAAAAATATGGACGCATTCTCATAGACTTGGAATGGCTGTCCAGGGGGGTGATGTTCTTAAGTTTAGAAAATTCATGAGAAAAGTCTCCGAACTGACGGCCGTAGCATTAGTGGAATTGAAAAGAATCCAAGGCCCATCTGATCATCCGCAGCCGGATCAAAACGATTCCCAAGAGAGAAAATCGGAGTTGCCGTAAAGTTGAGGCTACCCACAGGATCATACCACTCCCACGCCTGGCGTATGCTCCATGTTTTACACTGATTTTGTGTAATAAAGTTACCAAACCATCCCAGTCTGCTCACGTTATACCATTCCATCTTGTCATCTACTGTAATATTCTGTCCGCGTACATCATGGCCATCAGTGCAAGTGACTTTCTCAATAGAAAGCGGAAACTCCGTTAGTTGCTGCCGTGTGCTTGGTGTTTTCGAGGTTTTTTTGGCATCTACGTCAAGAAAGGCTTCGATTTTCCAATCTGAAGGATTGGTAGGAACGACCACCTCCTCGAGAGCAACTAGAAACTCTGGTCAAACTCTCCAAATACCGTTGGGCGGAGATTATCGAAATATTATCAAACAACGGCTATTTCCCTAAAGATCAATCGGAACTCGTTTTCAAAAGATTCATACAAAAAATAAGCTTTATTGAGGGTCCGAAACACTTGTTATGCTGAGGTGTTGCTTCAGCTTTCAAGCATGCTGTCCGTTATTTCCAGAATAGAATACTTCCGGACGCTGGCGCCCGCTGCGAGAGTGAAAAACGTATATTCTAGCCCATGTAAAGTCGCCGCTGTGTTTCAGAGTATTATAGACCTTTTTTTTTTTTGTATGATTAAACGTTCCTCTTCTGTATCATTATGCTACAATAAGGGGTTTCAAAATAGCATCCAGATTAAGGCGGGATCAACACTTTCTCGGAGTATTAAAGGACCAGAACATTTTTTCTCCCAGCCATCTTCATATTCCTCAAACGCTCGCCCGGATCCTTTTGAGAAAGATAGCAGAAATATGCCTCTTGCCAGTATATTCTCGTGTCCTACAGAGATTTTGCTCTTAGTGTTTGAATCTCTAAGCGTGCGAGATCTCAGCAAGTTTTCTTTGTGCTCGAAACGATGCGAAAGCCTCTCCCGGCCGGTTATTTTTAAGAAGCTGAAATTAACCGAGGCATCAATCGCAGCGTTTAACGGTGGCAACTTAGCACATCTCAAAAACAGCGTACAGTAGGTACATATATGATTTCTCATGAGTAATCATACGATTGAAAACTATTGTACTAATGATATTTTGCCTTCTTTATCTGAAGACACGTGAGCTTTGGGGACACACTTACTTTTGACAGGAACAATAGTCTCCGCTTGGCCCGTATTTACAGTGATTCGATATGCCTGTTTCCAAACACCTCCAGTATCCACATCGCCTTCGCCTGTTACACGTTCGATCAACATTTGGAAGAGGTTCTTCTGATAGGAGTCTTTACTATTCTGCAAAGGAAATGCCCAGTGATATACCGCAATCTCAAGATGATACATTTGGACCGTGTAATGCCACGAGGAAACCCGCCCAATGGGTTTCGAGCAGACGAGAAATTAGACTTAAACCAGCTTTTCCCGGGCGCTGACAGTAATGACACCGCCGCCGCCAGACAGGCAAACGCGAAGATTTTTACCACGCCGCCAACAGAATATCCGACAAAGATTGAGGAAATCACCATCAGAACTGATTTTTTCCAAGTGATCCCGCAGACAGCCAGAGGCAGATCTCTTCCGTGTGCGCTTGTAAGCGGGTGCGCGGGAACGCTTAAACGGTTGAAGATTTTTGAGGATCTGGAAAACAAGACTGTACCGCGAGATAGTGAAGGCAAGAGAGCGGATTTTGATCTCTTACCGGTCTATTCACTGGTCGAGGAATTCGAACTCGCCATTAACGGACACATTACACCAGGGATGTACCTCGATATTGTGAAAATGTTTCCTAATTTAAGAGTGCTAAGGGTGGATGGTCTGTCAGAGAATAGCTACTACAGCGGGAAAGAAGAAATGGTTTATCCGGAACTGATGGGCTTGAAGGGATTGAAGAGCTTGAGGGTTCTGTGGCCTGGTTTGAGAACCGGCCACCAGATGGAGACGGCGCAGGTGAAGATGTCGGTCAAGCAGTGGGTCGAAAATGGGTTGGGGAAGCTGGAAAAAGTGGAATTTTGGAGGAAGAAAGACAGCCTGTTCAACTTTCAGATCGAATCGCTGGAATGTGATGTGATGGAGAAATGATGCGAGCGTGAGCTCAGGTGGGGTCAATGGATCGATATCTCGGATGGATTTTCCCAGCAAATGCTTGTATATAAACACCACGGTCTAAACGGGTGGCCATCTGGGCTGCGGCATCATCAGAAGAGAGGTGTTACGTTAGTTCTTTGATTCTTTCGCTGTAGCTTTAAAGAAGAGTTGCTGCTATCCATATGCGCCAAACATTACCAGTTCTAAGTTTTCAAGCTCTTCTGGTCTTTAGTTCACTAACCCTCTTATGCTCTCAGTGTTTGTAATAGTGTTTTGATCTGTCTTATTGGATCACATAGGTAGCGCGATTGTTCCGACTTCGGTGAGCGCTTAATTGAAATTCTCATGAAGGTTGAGGTTAAAAAATGCAGCAATGTGGAGCCACAATAGCACAATCAATGACTCGAAGCCTCCAGAGCGAAATATGACTTCGAATTGAAATGTAAAGGACTCATTTTCATATTGTTCAGCTATTTATTCAACTGAAGTCTTGCAGCATCAAGTGTTTAAAATCGAGCAATAATATCTATTTCTATTTGTAGTACTTACACGTGTCCATCTATGACAGCACCGTTTCTTTGTTGACGCTTCACGCCTTCCAGCTACATTCTTACATCAGCGTTTCAAAGTCTACTACAATATTCTCATGATGTTAAATTGGCTCCAACCCCCTTTAAGTTCTGAATACTCTTTAATTAATTCTTCCATACAATGACTTGTACCTTACATGGAAACTCGCAGTTTATAATCATTCTTCAACAGACCCAGCAAGTCAATAAAATAAAAGTGTACATCCCCTAGGTCAACAATCTCTCACTTTTTTAGACTAGTGTCACGAGCCAAACCCTTCCTTTTGTAAACCTTGTAAGTTTAAGTATGAACTACACTGAGCGAGCCACCCAGTTGTTATCGCCAAAGCTGCTACTAAACCATCATAAAAAGCATAACTCTGAGACACCAAACTCCTTTGCCCATGTAAAGCATTAATATTGATATTAGATACTACGAGAGATTGTAAAGATTAATTTCGGTATATTTTAACTCTACGTAAGAATATGTGCAGAGCTATATAACTAAGTGTATAGGTTTACAACACGTCTATGCGAGCAATCTGCAGTCTGCGGAGAGAAAATAACGAAAATACGGAGCAAGGTTATCATGCCAAGCGCTACAATGCACCCACATCCCGATAAATCGAGGATTTGATCCCGCGATTATACGCCTGAACCCTCCAGGAGCTCATGGTTTGGTCTTGGCGGCTACAGCTGAACTCCAATTTGGTGCTGGTGGCTGCGGCAAACTAAAACTCTGATTGGTTCGCACTTCGGAATACCACCAAAGGCGCGCCTTTGCTCTCAAGTTAGGGGTTTAGTGTGCTTTCTCTCGAGTTCTAGACCAAATTAATTAAGCTTTCGCAGAATAACTTAGAGGGAAATAAGAGAGGCAAATACTCCGGATACCTCTAATAGATTGAGCCGCAAATCTCCACAAAATCCCCACATACGCAAAATAGGCTCAGCTTCTACAACTGTTCAGCTCTGCAGTGGCGCCAAGGGCGTAATCGTTTATGGCTTGGAATGTATTCAACTGGAAATAAATGCCGAAGAAAGGTTGCTAGAATGGATATAATAAGATGTTGAGGAGAAGTACAAGATTTTACCTATTCCTCTGAGCCATCGAAAGACTTATCCTCAGATCATTTCAACACGAAACAAGACTAAGCTTTAGCAAGTTTTGAAAACAGCAGAGATGAAGATTTTACTGACCTGCTTGACGGCGTTATTAGCGTCGTTTCCCGCCGGTGCCGTACCGACAACTTCTAATGTATCCGCGTCACAAAAATGCTCCCCAGTGCCCGCTACGGCCACAGCCTCTGGTCTAGTGTGCAAGAAGACTGGAGATGTTAACGGTGTGAAGCGCAAATCAATTCGAACGTTTCGTTCCAAATCAACCCCGCTGGGTTGCGACTGCATAACGGAATGCTTCAAGGACACCACCTGCCTGAGTTACTCGTACGACCAGTCCAAGGCCGAGTGTCGTCTCATGCGGAAGTCCGTTGTTAATCAGCAATTCAATCCGGGGAACACTAATATTGTTTGGTGGGACCGCTCGTGCTGGGTTATTCCTACGTCTTGTCCGCAGCCCTCTCCATCATCCACGACCACCATTAAGTCTACCATCATACCTTTTAAATGCAACCGAGATATGGTTTTGAGAACGTTGATGCGTGCAGGTGCCGCCGCTACTTCGTTCTGCCAGGCGTATACAGTTACACCTACCACGGCCGGACAATCATATCCTGCATATCTTAAGTCTTACACCGCCGCCCCTTCGCGGGTGTCGAGTGCGTGCATATGTTTGATTGTCTCTCCAGATGTAGCATCAACATCATCGACGACTACCACGGCGAGGCAAATTACTTCTAGTACCACAGTTTCTACTACTACCCGTACCAGCACGACTCCTACTACTTCTTCTTCTTCTTCTTCTTCTTCTTCTTCTTCTTCTTCTTCTTCTTCTTCTTCTTCTTCTTCTTCTTCTTCTTCTTCTTCTTCTTCTTCTTCTTCTCTTACTACCACGAGTACCCCAAGCAGCCCAAGCACCAGCACTTCCACTACAAGTTCTACAAGCTCTATTTCTACTACTACTTCCACCTCTACCTCTACCTCTACCTCTACCTCATCAACCACCTCCTCGACTACTTTTTCTTCGACTACTCCTTCGACTACTCCTTCAACTACTTCTTTATCCACCGATTCATCCACTGATCCATCCACTGATCCATCCACTGATTCAGCTCCCACCTCATCAAACGACCCGACAGATACCGCTTGGTTGGCAAGCTACACATGGACTGAAGAATCTCTCCCAACTTTTGCGACGCTTGAGGACTTCATTGATTCCCCAATTGAGGAGCCACCTTGGCCGTCGGTTACAGAAACCGAATCTGTGCCTAAGTTTACCCCAATACCAGATGATTCTTGTTCTTTCGATCCTCAAAATCTCGATCAGATATATGTGCGCCTATCCATCCCTGACTCTCACTAGTATCTACTAATGGATTTATGATCAAGGAAATCACGTTAAACAATGCGGGCGGCTCGGTGATTGATTTCGTTGTCGCCAAAAGCTCAAGCTTTTCAGTATTAGGAGGGTTTGAGACGGAGGAAGAAGCAAAAGCTTGGACTGCGCCGCTGTTCAAATTCTCGCATCCTGCGGGAGCACAATCTGGGTAATTGGCCTTTATTTTTCCCTCTTCTTTTTCCTTTTTCTCTCTCTCTAAACATACTCTTTGAAAGTTGGCTCACACTCTAGCGATCTAGGTTTTATGATCTAATTATCAAAACAGCCTCGGGCGACCTTTTCATTGCAATGGACACGGGTAGCGATGATTTATGGTTGACGGATCAAAGTTCCAACGGTTTTACATCTTATAAGAGCTCTACCCTGGATAAAGATCTCATCACGACGATATTTACAGTCTCATGTAAAGGAGAGGTCGCTGCCGCACTTTCATCAGGTCAATTTACTTGGGGTGTCTCGGCAGATGGTAATATCCAGAAAAGCCTAGGTTCAATCGGAGAACCACCATTTCTTCAAGCTCAGCCACACGTCGACAAGACGGACCTACGACGCCGTTACTATGGTAACGATGGATCGAATCCCCGTTGTCCGAATCTCTCCGGCGCAATTTCTATACTGCGAACAAACGCAAGAGGCGCAACAACTATCAAAAATTGCGGCGAAGGAAATACAGCAGGACTTTCGAATGACGATAGTTCAACGTCATATCCTTGTCGAGACTTACACAACTGTTATGGTAAAACTCCCTGAGCGGAGATTCTTGCTTAGAGGCTTTAAAACGCTGATTTTATCGCACGTATAGAGGATTGCACCAAAACTTGGGAACAGTGCAATGAACAATTCCGCGATACTTGTTACGATTTCTGCTCGAATCGTAACTGGAAAACCGGCGCCCGGGCTATATGTTATAGTAAGTTTATTGCACACTAGATCCCTTATTCAAAATCTACTAAAGATCACTCAATCTAGAAACTATCGACAACTTGTACACTATTTTAACTGGACCTGTCGGGAAAAACAACTTTAACAAAGCTAACTCGGAAAGGTTCTACCGCCATCCTTAAATGGAGTGAGCCCTGGAAGCTCGTGTGCTGACCTAGTCATATAATAGGTGCACGTGCACGTGTGGATTCCCACAAGCAACCATCTGTGGTGGTGACACTTGCTATGCTCTTTACCAGTACAGTAATAGCTGGAGTTGCGGAGCATGTGGTCGGGCTTGCCCTGCACATTCCAGGTGCAAAGAACAAAACCCTTCTGATTGCCCTATAAATAAGATTTGCCCCTGGACTCGGTATAACTGCGAATGCGATTTGGGTAGTCTTGACGAGAACGACAATTGGAACTGTGGTACTTGCGGCCGAAGGGTAATGCATCATTCTTGCTCATTAACCGCGATCATTACCTCTAATTAATTTTGATTAGTGTGACCTGGAAAGAGGGCTCGTTTGCTCCAAAGGGAAGTGTATATGTCCGAAGGATATAATGAATGACAGCAACAACTGTGGTGGTTGCCAGAATATCTGTCCTTCTGGAACGCACTGCGATGGCGGACGCTGTGTTTGTAACCAAGATCAATGCGGGTAAATTGCGTCCCTCGTCCCCTGAAACCCCTTCCATTAAAGCGCTCCTCATAAACTAAAAATCACTTGTAGGAATACTTGCTTGAGCCTTAAAGTCAATCCAAGAAATTGCGGGACCTGTGGGAACGTTTGTGATAGCGGGATCTGCAAAGATGGAACTTGCTGGAGCCCTCCTACAGCTGGAGCTGTTTGCATTCCTGATGAGGTTGTTATCAATCCTGGCTTCTTCGAACATTACCCAAATTTCGCGCCGTGGTATGGACCAACGAGTAGTACAGGCACAGGTACTCTGGCTTATCTCGTAAAGGATAATCTCTACAAGAATATTATTGTCGAGACCGCGCTGTAAGTTTTTGACCAACAAATAAAATGCTTTATGGTAGGTAGTTAATCTATTATTTTTAAATAGAGAAATGATCCTTCCCAAAGTTGATTCCCCAGAGGTCCAATCAGCGGACATGTACCAAACCGCGACTCTTTGCATTGGCGCTACGTATACTGTCAACTACAAAGCAAAGATTCATGTACCCAATAATCACTTGGCAACCTGCGATTTCCTTGTTCTCGTCCCGGGCCAACGCCGTTGGGAGAGATTAACCCTAGTACGTTTTTCTTTCTTTCTTTCATTTAATTCTCTACAAAGAGGGCTAGCCTTATTTTCTTCCTTTATTTTTATCTTTATAAAAACTCGTTTCTGACTATCACTAACCCCCCCTTTTTTTTTTCGCAATCTATATAGATTCCTTTCGATCGGAGCATGGACCCCTACGGCTGGCGTAGTGGATATTTCGAATTTACAGCCGACCAGGGGGTTGTATCTGTGAACAATTCACCTGGGTGGTATGATATTGCTACATCGGATGGCGCCTCTGGCACTTTCAATATCGCATTCCGGTTTAGCTGCCCTTATGGAAGTTTGAATAATGATGAACAGACCCTAACTGGAAAGTATAGAGTCTCTGAATTCCATATTTCCCCTCTCTAGGCCTCGTTGCTTTCTTTTTCTTCCTTTCTATAAACCATCCCAAAAAAGGTTATCTGCGAATACTTAATGTCTATTCCTATTGGTATATAATTGCATTGGCTCCCTGTAAACGATATCTTGTTTACCTTGTCCCACAATATCAGCTTGTAAATATGTAGATGACAAATTCTAGAATCATGAAATTTGTGGAGACCGATGTAAATATTAACATGCCATTTGAGACGGTTGGCTTATAATCCCTTCGGGTGGCACTATCTACGAAATGACGCCTTACATGCGTTTTAAATATAGCCCCAAAAAATAAAGCAAAATGCCTTACCAAACCGATCGTTTTTGAAAGTTTGCGGCCGAGAAGGGAAGAAGGAATCTTTGGCTTCTTAGCTAGTTTGTCACTGATAATCCTAAATATCGAACTAGGGTCATATTGACAGACGCTAGCATTAAAAGATTAGTTAGGTAGTTAGAAGGGCAAGACCACCGTGTTATATTCCTAGCTTTCAGATACAATACTATCAACCGATTCTTCTGCAAGTTATCATCACATTCAAGATAACTATCATATAATATCTGGACTGATTGACTGGTTGATTGGCTATGGATCTGCTTTGCCAGTCCGTCTCAGGATGGGGGGTCGCTCGACGGCTAGTATAAATATCATTCCATTGAATTCGAAGATTTAGGCAACCACATCTATAGTCAGGAATATGTATTCGCCATCATGGTATATACTTCAAGATATTACTACGCTCGAGCAGACTGTCCAAAGCGGCCTCTCTCCTAAGCTTTTTTGATCGTGAGGAAGACGAATTAGTGCTAGTTGTTTGCCAGGCATAAGGGCCTTCAGTCTTAAATGTTCTTTGAATAAAAGCTATTATCGAATGTTACTTAAGAGAACTAGCATATTCTAGCTATACACTTCGCGGTCCAAGCTTCAATGATAGAACCATCGGCACCAAGACTCATCTTGAAACACGAGGTCTAATTTATTCAAAAATCCCTACGGAGGGAGAGCATTAGCATGTAATTTATTAGAACTTTTTTTGACTGGAATGTAGCGGTCTCGGCCAAGCCCAGTTGTTTCCAGCATCGATACCTATCATGAATAGCCTCCTAGGCCTATATATGTATGTATATGTAATTCAACCGATACCTAGATTAATGATTATATATCTCCCGTTTGCGTTGCGAGGCGACGATATTTCATTCCTGCAGTACAGTCCAATACGATAATCTTGGCTGCCACTGTGCTGTTGCGTTCCTTGTTTCTCAAATCTACTATACATGGACGTGTAAAGCCGTCAGAATATACATTGCTATTCTACAGTTCTCGCAATCCGTTGGTATCTCTAATTAGGTCTGCAATAATAGTTGATCGATTGATCTAGTCTGATAGATTTGCCTGTTCGAGGCTGGAGCTCTTAGTGATGAAATGTCACCATCGTTGTTGGAGAATTGTCTCGTACACAATGTTACTAGACTGTACACCTCTACGAGACACGTGTAGCTATTACAAACGCCCTTATTGATTATAAGTAAAATAATAAATGAATAAATATCCTGAATATATCCAGAGAATGAAAGTGGACACCTTTAAAACAATCATTATCATTATGAAAAAAAACCTGTACGCTCGTTGAAGCAAATACATGCCCATATCAGTCTCCACGCCTAATGTATATACCTCCGAAATGCAGAAAAGAGTCTTGATAGATGGAGAATAAACCAGCCCTATGTTAACGTGTAATCAACTAAGTGAAGGAAGAAATTAACCACTGATTCGAAACCTAAATGTAAATAACCTGCTCCCTTGAGCCTAAACAAATCAATTATAATCGTACTCCTTCCGCTGGGCCGGCGTCGGGTCAGGCGGCGGGGGAATAAACGGCTGTTCCGCCACTGGCATCTCTGCTCGACTGATGGGATCGCCCTCGATTTCCTGTGAAGGTGTTGGCACAACCTCTTGCACACCCACGCTCAAATTAGCGTTATTCGATGGCTCGCCACCTTTTATCTCTTTCTCATTGTATGCACCAGCGGCTGTTGGTATCGGTTGCGGAGCATAGACTGGTTCTTGTTGCTGGTTTGGGTAGTATTGCTCAGGAGCGGAATAATATTGTCCTTGTGCTTGCTGATCCGGAGCCATTGGTGGAACGGGCATGCTTTCAGCATCTCCCTGGGGTTGTTGCTTATTCTTCTTTCTACGACCAAATAGAACAGCGCCAAAGCCTGCGAATCCGGCAGCGATTGATGTGCCGACCGTTTGTGCAGTAGTCAAGCCACCACCTGTACCTGCGACTGTAGCGGTAGCGCCTGGAGCAGCTGATGCGGCACCTGGAGCCAGAGCACCAGCTGTGCCTACACCCGTGGCTGCTGCGGTATTAAGACCTCCCGCTGTTGCGGCTGTATTTAGGCCAGCTGTTGCCGCCGTGTTAAGACCGCCAGCGGTTGCAGCTGTGTTGAAACCAGCGGCGGTAGCACCTGGGGCTTGTGTGATTGCTCCTTCGGCACCGGGAACGTATACCGGTGGGGGTACACCGCTTGCACCGGCGGCTGATGCCGCGCCTGCTGCAGAAGTAGGATCAACTGGTGGGATGGCGCCTGAAAATGCTGCTGTGGTACCAGCATCCGTCGGTGGCGGTACGGCTGCAGAAGCAGAGGAGATTCCATGTGTCGCTTGTGCTGCCCCGGTACCTGCTTGGCCGGCGGCGTGGCCCGCCGCGTGTTCTGCCACGCCGGGAACGTACCCTGCTGCTGCTGCCGCTTTACCCTCGATACCAGTAGGGACGTATCCAGTGATTGCTGCTGCTGCTTTACCTTCCACACCTGTGGGGACGTACATCGCTCCTGAAGCCCCAGCAGCACCCGAAGCACCTCCTCCGCCTCCAGCGGCAGAAGAACCTCCGATTCCAGCGGCAGCCGCGACCTTGGCTCCCAAAGCTGTTTTTGTTACTGCCAAAAACCCAAGCGAACCGAGGGCTGCGACACCAACGATGGCTCCGAGGACTCCGCCAGCAACTGCGCCTGACGAAGTTTGTTTTAAGACACCACCACCGCCGTTCTCATACCTACAAGCGGAATTACATCCATCGCCATCTTTTGTGTTCCCGTCATCGCACTCCTCGCCGGGATCTAACTTTCCGTTTCCACAGCCGATTGGACTGGCTCCTCTAACCAAGATATAGGGAATACCACTTGTACCATCACTGAAGTCTAGCGAGCCAGCACCAGGAACACCCTGGGCGATCGCCAAGGGTACAAAACTCTGGCCACCGGTACTAGGAAACTGCGTGAAAGCTTCGTGTACGGAACATGACCAATTGCTCAAGATTGCGTCTGTTATGCCATCCAAGACCTGATTTTTAGCTACAATGTGCACATCATCGTAGCAACCTTCTGATTCCACGACGCTCAGGTCGCCACGGACTTGGAAATTGCCAAAGATGTCGAGGATGGGGACTGATGTTTGGTTTCGGGTGCCGTAGTACTTTGAAAGGGAGAAGTAGAAACCTGTGCCTTTACCAGTCGCCGCGAAGGAGATACCGTTGTACATTAGAGTTTTGGCGTTACCGAGATGATTTGATGTGTCCGTTCCTATTAAATACGTATTAGCTCACCACGCTCCAAGATAGAATGAGGTTGCCGTCGAGTAAAAAGCGATATTGCGTTGTTCGTGTGGCACTTTTTGTAAGGGGCTGCGCAGGTACACACCTATCAGAATAACGTTGCCCTCAATGGCGGCGCCCCAAGTTTTCCTGCTTGCCATCAACGGTTCCAAAAAATCCGGATCGGTTTCGATCGGATCACCGAAAACTATAGCTTTGTATTTCTTGAAGTCATTGGTGGTCATCGAATTCCATTCTTCAGCAGTGACACTTTTATAGGTCCAGTTATAATCAAAATCGGTGCTCAATAGGTAGGAGCCCTCGGCAACATAATCCTCATAGCCAACAAAGTCTTCGTGAAAGAGGAGGTCTTCGGCGCAAATGAGACCAGCCAGAGAGAGAAGAATTCCGAATCCTAACCTCATGGTTGGAAATATTTTGGTGTTGACAAGCGAGATCGCGAGTTATCGGATTGATTTGCGACAGCCAGGGGGTCGCTGATATCAACGACGTCGCAGGGTAGGCGAAGAGGAGCGATATGGATACGAAAAGCATCATGCAATAAGAAGGGGAGGGGTTCTGTTTATAAGTCTTCGCGGAACCTTCCCACATTTTCAGCCTCCGTCCCCTGCTGCGATTTGATCCTTCGTCGCGGGATTTCGCTAGAGTGCAGCACTAGCTTCAGCCTCTGGAAATATCGGCAAAAACTGTCAAAAAAGTCCTGCCCTGAGTACTTCGGCATGTCGGCAGCCAGGTGCTGTGCTAGTTTCGGGGAGGCAGGATGGGGCAGTCCTTTGTTCAGGGTTTCCAGTTTTTACAACCAATAACAGCCTGTGATCAGGCTGCACCTGTAGAGGCCTTCTTGACTCTAGGCCCGCCCCAAACGGAGGCTGGCTCATTTTGGTTGCACGAGGAAGGATGGGACGAGAGATGGTGATTCTAGGCCAAAGGTATCAACCGGCTGAATGCAGTGGCCACCCCCAACTAAAGCGGGGTCTCGTATGTAGATCCTGCGATATCGATCTCGCATAGATTGCCACCTATCTCTCTTAGCTTCGAACGAAAACGCTCCTCGGAATTGAAGCCAACGTGTACCCAAAATTTGTTGCCCAGAGTTGGTTGACAAATATTAAAAATCGTGACTCCAACTTGCTGCTGTTGGTGTGACAACACACGTGTTGCAGCTAGCGAAATTAGTGCTCCCTTTGCATCGAAAGAATATTCTACTAAAAGTGCTAGCTTTGGTACATTTTCTTGTAAATACGGTTTACAGCCTGAATTGTTTATCACCACTGGAAAAAATCTATAACTGTTGGATTTCTGCTTGCAGGGAGGCTGCGTATGCAAATATCGACCTGTCCATATCGGGTGATTCAATTTTGGTTAGATAACTTGCAACAAGGAGAAATTGGTACATCCGATACGCGCGTTCACACCTTATCAACTAAAATTCCAACGGCAAGCCACTAATTTAAACCAAGGCTCGGAGGTATTGTTATAGAAAGTTTGTGATATCAAAGTCCGGCCGACGTTGCAGCTATTGATCCCGTGCAACAAAGCCAGGGAGAAAAATTCAAGCTTTTCATTTGTTCCAGTGGAGATATCTAACAGGGATTGGCTGGCAATGCTGCACAGTGGCTTCTAGCGGCTGATCTAAATACAGATGTGTGACTGCCAACCGTTTTTCCCTTGTGCGGACGGCAGAAACCGTCTACATAGCAACCACATCTTTGTGCAACTATTGAAGCACGGAATTGATGAGGCTCTAGTGCAGTGTTTCGAGATTTGAAATTGCAAACTGTGGCTTGGGAGGAATGTTGGGCATGCAGATTTCACCAAGACCCGCATCAACAAATGATTCGATGCAAGATGTTAGCCAAGGAATGTATGAAGAGAATTTCTCCTTGGAAGTTATTCTATCAAATGTTGAAGGAGGTATCTATACCTGTAATCTCTGGATTTCTCACACTAATTATATTCCTATCCAGTCGAAAAACATGATTTTCTTGTTCAAAATGAACCAGCGATCGAGCTGAACCATTACAAGACAGCTTCCCCTCTCTGCCGATATCCAAATTTCCCACCCTGCCAGCTAGGCGAATCAAATTCAAAATTCAGACCAACGAATTATCAGTACCTCCAGATAACAAACGTCCTATCTCCGTTCCTCTTGTATGCATGAGCCAGCTGTACCATCATACTTTACTGTTTATAAACAGCCGAAAACGGGCAATACTTTATCCGAGATTGATTTGAGAAGCTGGAATCCATTCATTGTGAAAGACTCTTACCTAACCGTCCACTACCGATGGGGCCGGGACACAAATGTACATGTACACCAAAGGTGTTCTATTTTAGGGTAGTTTTAAACTTGTAGTACTCCTACAGTTTATCTACCTAACTTCGTTGGATCCTTTTTGAATTTAGTGACTCTGAACTTAGGCATTCCTGCCATAATGATATTATTCTCACTGCCTCAGAGACTTTTGGTGTTTGCATGAACTAAGCCTCGAACCAAGAATCCTTCTATTATCAAATATTTCTACCGCCTAGTGCGCTTTTAGATGTGTTCTGTAGGTCGTCACATCTAAATATTTTGAATCTCAGTAACACAGCTATCAGAGGATCAACGAAGATTCAGTATAGTTCACTACCTGAGTTGAGATTTATTGGTTCCAAAACTATGTTACGTAAATAGTGATTAAGGCATCTCAATATGTCGCTGGGTTTATATATTTAGATCTTGCTAGATCCCCAGATTGAATCTGTAGAAATGCGTTAAAGATCGGTTCATATAATAGAAATTTAGCAATACCTATATTGATATCTAGGTAAGATTAGTACTAGTACCAGCCATTTTCAGGATCCAGCGAAAGAGGATCTTTACGAATCTGCACAAATTAAGAAGGTCCGGGTATATTATATCCATTGCTGTTAGAGCACCATCACTCTAGCTTACGCTATCATCTAATTTTAGCAACTAGTTAGATATATTTGGTTTTACTCTTCAGTTAAATAGTGAACAATCATGATCCTATGACACTAACTCAAACGCCAGGCTTCATGGTAAATCTTAGATTCTATAACACCCGATATGACGTCTCCTTTGTGAGTTTACCTTTCCATTTTAATAAATGATGCCCTAGGTAGTCATGATCGCTTGATCATCGCGAAGGTTTCAGTAGAATTTGATAAAAAAAATAGGCCAAAGATCAACTCCGAGACATAGTGTTGTAGAACCAAACTTATAGAAACGAATTCTTCGAATATTTTGGTGGCAATTCAAGCATAAATTTAGCGAAAGGCTTTTAATGCAATTTAGATCTAATGAATAGTACTCTTACACTGACTTCATCAGAATTTTCTTTAGTGTAGTATCGGTTATATCTTCTTCTCGCTTCTCTTCTTGTTGCTGCAATCCTAACTTTCGTCCGGTACATGACCGAGTTGGCTGTTTCTTATTTCCACCTTATCCTTTGGCAGTCTCGAGAGGTAAATAAGATAAAAAGAGCGTTATATCTATGTAAAAACCAAAGACAGATATAAACAAGAGGTAGCAGCATGCGTCGTTGTTTGTGTCCTTCTTGATAGCAGTGAAATGAAGCGCATATATACGATGAAACGATGATAGCTTGAAGTATATTGACTTTGGAGATAACGAAGAGTCTGAGGAATATCGGAATCACACATACTAGATCGTCCAGTAATTTTACATATGCCTTTTTAATAGGTTTAGGGCTTCGCTTGGTTTTTATTCTCACCGGTCATCTGGCCATTTGATTGATAAAGGCGATCGGGAATCCATGATATTGCCATCTTCCGGTTTGATCATTTACTCGTGATAGTTTCGCTTCGCGAAATACCTATTTTGACGTGGTAGTAGCGAGGAATGCATATAGACCTCGATTCTAAACCAAAGCATCCATATAATGATATTTTCAATGTAGAATACTTTTATTTCATGCATTGCTGGCGAATGGGACCCTATCCCATATATTCAACTGATAAATAGACCTTGCTAGAACTCTAGCCATGTAATTTTTAGTTTTGCTTCTAAGCTTGAACTTCATTGCATCTTAAAATCTCTAATAATTCGTGGATGTCAACTTTTCTTCTGACTCAAATTTCATCAAGGTTAAAAACTTTATTATATTTGCTCTAAGTTATCGATATATCATAACATAGTAAAGGTAGGACCTGGAAATTCCGGTTTTCAGATGGGCTTTATAGTGTAGTGTTTGGGATAATCTCTGAATCTTGATCATGGCAGAGCACCAATGTTTTTATTTGACAATATTTGATACTTCGGAGATAGATATTAGTACTAATTAGTAACACGAATATTAGAAACTGATGTGTTTTGGGGAGGAAATCAAAATTGGTGTTATTCACCTGTTCTAGAATGGTTGTGAAGGCATTCGTGAGGAAAATCATGCCGATCGCGGACGGGGCTGTCCATATAGCTGTGAAAATAGTGCTACTTAAAAACTCCTTTATTAAAAATATATCTGGTAGAATGTATATATGATTGCTTGGTGAGGTAGGACAATCGAGAAATGAAACTATTTTGTGGAGGTATGCGAAAAGAGGAGAGAGATTGTGCTTAAATAACAGATCCCTGAATCAGATAGGACACGAATAAATGACAGAATAACAATAAAATTAAACACCTATTCAATAGTTGATCAAAGGCCACATTGAGCTTTCATCGGGCATTTTAATATCCATCTATGCATTTGTTGGAACACAGAAATATGAAAAGAGGGAAAGGCAAGCTACTTGAGGTTGTCAAATACAGAATTGGGACATCTTCACTTAAATTCTACAATGTCGCTACATTTTTCATCTGACTAGCGAGCCGTCCAAAATAATAACTGGTAGCGAGACTTATATTATATAAAGTGGAGTTTCTACTTACACACTACTCTTGAGATCACATCTATACATCAACCACTCACAATCTAATGACCGGTAACAGGACGATCAACGTACAGCTCCTCTAAATACTTCTCTTCCTCCGGCGTCAGCTCCTTCCCGTTGGCCTCCAACGCCTCTTCCAACCTTTCGACGCTGCTGAACCCGATGATCGGCGACGAAATCCTCTTGTTGATCCATGCCAATGCAACATGGCTCATCTTCCAACCTCTCTTTTCCGCGATCTCCAAAACCCTCTTCACGATTTCCTTGTCAGCTTCTTCGGCACCGATCCTGTGGAATGGAAGGAAGCTTAATCTCTTCTCTTGAGCGGAGCGGTTCGTTGTTCCGAAGTTTGCAGGTTGCCGGGCGAGATGGCCGCGGGCGAGGGGTGCCCATGGGATAATACCGACGCCAGTATCGTTACAGAAGCGGTTCTACGAAGATAAGTTTTGTTAGCTCCTATATTTCCTCGTCCAAGGTAAATGAAACATCATGTGAGTATAATCCTACCATTTCTCTCTCCTCTTCTCTGTACAACAGATTGTACTGGTTTTGCATGCTAATAAACTTGGTCCATCCGTTCTTCTCGGCCACAAACTGCATTCTGGCAAACTGTGTCGCCCACATGCTGCTAGCACCGATATATCGGACTTTCCCACTTTCTACCAAATCATGAAGCGCCTTCATAGTCTCTTCTAACGGAACAGTAGGATCGAACCGATGGATTTGCAAAAGATCAATATAGTCGGTCTCCAACCTCTTAAGCGATGCGTTAACAGCGTTGAAGATGGCTTGGCGAGACAACCCAGCCTGGTTGACGTAATCCTTACTCTTATCCAAAGCATCTTTGTAAAACCACGCGGCGCCCTCTGGCGTCTCGAGAACATGGCCCCAGCATTTGGTCAAGATGACTAGCTTTTGACGAGGAATCTCGTACTTCTTTATCGCTTTCGCGATCACAGCCTCGGAGTAACCGTTGGAATAAGTGTTCGCAGTATCCCAAGTGTTCACGCCCCTGTCGAAGGCGGCCTTGAGAAGTGGGAGGGCGGTCTCTTCATCGATGACCCAATCTTGCCATTTGGGAGTTCCGAGCGACATGGCGCCCAAGATGGGGACGGAGACGCGGAGACCTGAATTTCCGAGTTGTTTGTAGGTGGCTTTGGTAGCTTCTACAGAAGCCTGGAGAGACTCTGGCATAGGTGGCATCGACATCTTGGAGGGTCTTTTGATGCAATTTATTCTTTAAATCAAGTGGATGTCTCTAATAATGCTGTGAGGCGAGTATCTCGAATTGGTAGTAAATTATGCGTTGGTGTTGGAAAGTGTATCTTGGATGCCGATATAATTGACTAGAGAACAGAGAAAAGGGGCCATTGAAGCGGCTTCAATCGAAGCATTTATACTCCTTCTGAGCAGCTACACGAGCTACATCTCCGCATAATTTAGTGGTAAACCGAATACGTCGATATTCATCCGTCTCTTTTTGTTGCACAATCAAAGCTTTTTCCGCGTATCCACTTCAGAGTTTCCACCTCGAACTTTAGCACCGGAGATGTTGCTAAACCCCGTAACCGCACCAAAAGTTTGACGGTTAAACCCGCCAGCTGGTATACCAAGGCAAGTTTCTTTTGAAACGCCCGTATTTTGCTTAAAAATCACGAAACAAATCTAGATTCGCTTATTACCCTGTGGAATTGGCTTACATCCCTAGCATATTGATTTCCGTAAAGGGACGACTTTCCCGCTACCGCATTGCAAGAGGTCCCGATACCCGATGCTTATTAACATACCCTTTGCGGAACTGCATAACCAATGCATCTTGTACCGCATTTGTCGGAGCTGCGTATCACATTGTTACCATATGCGAATCTGGTCATGCACTAGAATCAGATTTTAGGTCCATGGGGTCGAAATTTTGGTCCACTTTGGTATTCTACGGAGACGTACCAACGTCATTTTGAAGTTTATAGTTCAAAGTTGTCGCAGCGCTACCATATAAATATATGCGAGTTTACGTGGCTGCATTTCAAAATTGAATTCAAAATTGCGAAAGAAATTATAATCTTAAAGAAACGTAACTCAAAAGTATGAAGTATCGAACTTCGCAGCAGCGCTAGAGGGTTCAGTCTGGTTTCACGAGACATCTTCGAAATCATGGAGTGAATATCACCACGACTAGCAATTGCGCAATGGAATCTAACTAGGCAAAATATCAAATCTGCACTGCACTGTTAACAGATACACTGCCCGGCTTAGCCGATGGCTCCACTGTGCTTCAGGCTTGATGCGAGGCTTCATTCTATCCAAGGAAACCCAAAGTCAAAGCTTTTTTTTGCTTAACAACCAAGTGTAACTTCGGCCCGTAACTTCGGGACCTTGCAGGCCTTGAGGGAGCATCACATCAATTAGAAATCGTTTATACCCACGTACAATTGGCTTACATCCTGTCATACTTCTGCATCTGGTTTACGAGATAAATCCTGCTACTGTCTCTAATAGGCAATTAATCAATTTAACCTGAACGATTGTAGAAAGACAGGGACGCCTTGGTTGTGTGGTATATTCGTGGTAGGTTCGCATAAATACGTGTACGACAATTATAAGAATAGAAGTAGCCTATCATCACATCTTTATAGGTAACCCAGCATGCAAACCCTTGTTCGATACTTAGATCGGTAGAGTTCGTCTTCACTGCAGGAATTCGGGTAGGGATAGATGTGTATGGTGGCCTTCGTCAGACTGGCTTTCAAAGCCAGGTATATGAGTTTTTTTGATCGAGTTTAGGAAATATTAGCTCGAGTTACTAGAGATTTGGCTCCATTTCTTTTGCTAATAGGGTATCCCACAAAGCAAATCTGGCTGATGAACATGCGGCACTTTATTATTGTGTTTCAGATATATACGATTATTCGTTGCTGTAAATGCTCTTGGAAAGAAGGGTATATGCGATTTCTCCATCTCTCTAGCTCCTATTATTATTACACATTAAACCAACCCAATATCTTCCCACGACTATACCAAATAACGATACAGTAAAAAGCCGCGATTCCATGCAATGAATGACTAAATGTAAAAAGACTTTCTGTCGAGTAGCCTGCCTCAAAGGAATACATCCGTATCCGTACAAAACCATCATCTCTGTTCCTCATCGAGCCACCGCCCAGTCTCCTCCAGCAACCCGGGATTATGTCTAATCTCATCAATCCACTCTCTACACCACCCTTCAATCCTCTGCGTTACATCTCCCAATAACCGTTCGTAAGCTCCTCCGGCAAACCCAGTTCCCTTAACTTCTTCGCTATCACTAATTGGTGACACAATTCCAGACCCAGATGACATTGTCGTCGACAATGGGTAATGTTGTTGATCAGGGTCCTCCGCGACAGCAGGAGGAGTTTCAACGCCCGGCACGCCATTTATAAAAAACAAACCGCAATGCGCACCGACTTCGTCCACGTTTTCCATCTTGACTTTAACCCAACACGTATCTTCTTCCCTTGGGATTATACAAAACGTCTTTTCCTTTTTCCTCAGGTCGGCATAGCTTTCCTTTACGGGTTCCGTGTTCGGTGTAGACGGCCTCAGCGGAGACGCCGTGGCACTATGCGCAGATTTATCATCGTCTGGAATGTGCGAGCTATAATCTCCGGCGGTATACGCCGGTGGTGGCGGCGTGGTACTACCCTCCGCCACAATAATCGGAATCACAGGTTCAGATGGCGATGCTACCGGAGTTATCCCCGGCATATCTCCCTCTATACCTCGAGGTGTACCACTATTACTCTTCTCCCGCTTTGGCCGTCCCGTGCTAACCGTGAAATAATTCACAAACCTAACTCTAGGAATCCAAACCCCATGTTCTCTTCCCGAATTCCCAAACAACCACCGTCGTCTATCGAGTAGATCGGGTTTCTCCAACGCTCTAATCTGCTGATAACGCCGCTTCATACCGCCGAAATCTAGCATCGCACCCGAAAACTCCAAGTGGCCGTTAACGTAAGCCAAAGCGGCCCGTTGTACACCTCCGTGATGTTTTTTCAAAAATTCCATCCCGGACTGCCAAACCGATTTCTTCGGTTTCGGTGTCGGCATGGTAAACGTTGATTTCGATGCGTTGCTTTGGGCGCTGTGGCCGCTGTGGCCGCTGAACACACTTGCGGTTTCGTTGGAATCCCAGCCGTCTTCGTCGTCCCAGCTCGTTCGGGGGCTTCCGTAGAGGTTGTCTGGGATCTGTGGGTCTTCGGCGGGCTTCTCGCCGGGTTTGAATAGGGAGGCTAGGCCGGATTTTACGACGCCTGGGTGGATGCCCATAAATGGAGTGTCGAAGGAAATTGTACCGAGGAGTCGGTGACGGCCTGGTGCGAAGGGGTTCATTAAGGCTACGTCGGCAGCAACGAGGCCGCCCATGCTGTGGCCGAGGAGGATAACGTCTGTCGTCGAAGATTCGAATTGGGAGAGCCTGGAAGGAATATAGTTGTTAGTATTATAATAGACTTTTTTTTCTTCTGGTAGGGAAAGCATAAAAAAAAATAGAAAATCTTGATTTTCAAAAAAGCATAGAAATTTCTTACCATCGACTGAAATTCTCCACCGCAATCGCCATCTTATCGCGAGTTTTGAACCTCGGGTACACCTTTGTATGAACGACATGCGTATCCTCCACCAATATCGTAAGTAATTCGTGAAAATGGGCAGGGAAGCTGCGAAAGCTAGTCTCATCGCCCACGAATCCGTGGATGAACACACAGAGTAAGGTACGTTGGGTGGATTGGCCGGTGCGGATTGCTTCGACGGCCGAAGGCGGGGGTAGGAGAGAAGCGGTAGACGAGGTACGGGTATCGTCTGGCGATTGGTAAGGATGCAGGTAGGGATTAGTGGTATTTGGGACAGATGACGAAGCTGGTGACAGATGCGTCCAGCGGCGTTGAAGGTCGCCTTTCATGATTGATGGCTGGTTGATGTTTGAAAGATGGAGATGGAGGAGGAGGAGTTGGATAGGAATGCGGGAAAGTGTTGAGGTGAGGAGGGGTCTTTTTGGTTACACAGATTGCGGTGGGACAAAGAGAACGACGACTGGGAAAGCTAAACCAGCAGCTGAAAGATTGAAAGATTGAAAGACAGAATCAAGTTATTCTTCACTGATTAGAATTGCCAAATGCAATGGACTGTAGGCGCTACTTATATAACTGGTCATCGGTGATCGTCCCCCGTATATTATAGGCTAATTGCTGCCTGTAAACTTGCGAAAATTTATCGAGTAGCGTCGCATTGAACCTCAGTGTCAGCCATCAGCCAAGCGCAGATGCGAAAGGTGACGCAGGTTAGCTCAACACTCGATATGTGTCGAGGGCCACCCCTTGTCGATGTTGCAGATCGAAACTGCCTGCATCCAGGAACGCAGGCAGGTGCTAAATTACGTTATTCGTTATAAGTTATACCTTTAGAGCGTTTCGCTGGGGTTCGGTAGAAACGAAAGTCAGCATGGGGCATAACTACAACTAACTATAAAATACAGAATATAAAGGCATTCCATGACTTTGATGGCAGTATACCGGTCGGCCCGTTCGGAAAAGACGACACCCGTATGCTTGCTGACTACGGCTGACAATTGGGAAGCATTCTACTGATATTGGACTGGTTACTTTTTGCTTCATACTTAAATGTATTCATCGCCTTCTATTGAGAATATAGAGAAAAGGAAAGAAAAGAAAAGAAAAGGGAAAGGCGCTAAAAGGGCTCGAGTGATAAAACGAAAAAGAAAATGGCCATCCAGTTTGATAAGCTGTAAGGGGAATTGATGGTCTAACTAACACTCGCGGATGGTCGGATTGAGGGGGGGAAAGAAAAAGGCACGAAACAGAGTATAAAATTTTTAAGAAGAGGCGCACCCTGCTGACGACTGCGGAGAATAGAATCGGGAATGTCGAAGAGAGAATGCAGCAGGAGAACAAGGAACAAAATTAAACTTTGCAAAACAACACCAGACCCAGGAACGATGGCTGGAACCGATAAGCAGAATATCGAGCCCGAAACGTTGAAGAAAAAAAGGAAAACAGACCTGGTTTTGAGAAGGGGATAGGTTTTGAGATTTCGTGCTTTTGTGCTATTCGAATTCAATATCGAATAAGGAAAGAAGAGAAAAACATGCGTACGTAACGCAACAATCAATGAGAAGAGACATGCAGCATGAGATGAGATATTACGAATCGTTTAGAGCGTTGTTGGAAACAAAGGATAAAAGAAAAAGCATATGCTTGTGCGCCGGTGCTCGAGTGTGTGCGCGAGTGAATTTTGAGCTCTGACTGGATCACGATTTCGGTTCAAACCAGTAGAAAGAAATAAGGAAAATGAAAGGAATAACGCATGCATCCTGAAGCAAATGTATACCCCCACCGCCCACCGTGTAAAGCAAAACCAAATCCTCGCGTTAAACAAAAAAGAATGCGCTCTGTAAACCGGGAAACCCCTTTTTCCTGAACCAAATGCTGGCGAACTCGCTATGCCGTCGCTGTGGTCTTATGTTGTATGATAACCTGTAGTCTCGTATAAACCCCTTCCCGCTTGATATCGTCGGCAAGGGTTTGAAATACAGATCTCACGGCATCTCATATCCGATGGCACGTTTCTTTCAAATGTCTAGAAGATCTAACCTTCTTCAACCTCCACAATTCTCTCCTTTATATCTCTCTTTTCGCCTTCCCTGGGCATCATAACCTGCGTTCTCAGCTGTTCCTTCGCAACCATCACATCATCCTCCCACTCCGCATAGTCCAAATTCCCTCTCTTCATAAACAGACTCTCCGAATAAAAGCTAAAATTATCCAGCCCCCTCACCTTTCGCATTTCATCCAGCATGCACAGTCGCCACACTCGCGTCGATCTGATAGACACGCTATCACCGTACGCGTAGAATCTCAGGTCTTTCAGACCGGGCATATCTTCGGATATTATCCGCCAGACTTCCTTCCACGTCTTGTTGTCATACGGCGGGTATAACGGGATTTTCCGGCTCTTTTTGCGCTCCGAGACGAATTGTTCAAAGTGTGTAACGTTGTGCGAGACCTGGAGGTGTTTTATCAGCTGGAAGTGCCGCGGGGATATGGAGTTGCGAAGGTGGAGGAGCATGTCGAGGGTGTTCACGCAGAACATGTTGGTGGAGTAGAGGTAGTCGGACGCTTCCATGTAGACCTGGCGGCAGGTGAATATTAAGCCAATGTAAGTTGCGAAGATGGAGAGACGTTGCATACGGTCCGGGTCGTCGTAGGCCGTCGAGCGACTGAAACCGGCCGGGAGGCACTGGCGGTCGTAGTCGGCGCTGACCTCAGGCTTGCAGGCCCACAGCCGGCTGTCGTCGCTTGGGTTGAAGGGCATGCTACAGCAAACATGGCTGAGCGAATTTTTGGTATTGATGAGGTGGAAAGTGTTACCGCCTAGGGCGTACTTATAGATGAGATTCCGAATCTCACCGGGGAGCTGGAGGAGTTTGGAGCCCAGCTGGGTTTCTGGGCATCTGATGCCGACATCCTTTGGCGATCTTTTGGATATGAGGGGGAAATGTATCTTTGGCTTTTTCGGTTCGGGAGGCGCCAGCGATTTTCGAATTTTGTACTTTTTTCGTTCCTCGTAGAGTTTCTTCTGGACTTTCGTTTCGTCTCTCGCGAGTTCCCATAGCGCTTCGCCGGAGATCCAGACGAGACCGAAGGGGACGAATATACAAAATCCGATCGCGTTGATGACCTTCCGCGTCCGGGTTCGTCTGACCATCTTGCTGGAAGGGAGCTTTTCCCTGGGGCAGAAACCTAGTTGAAAAGGCTGACCCCTCTTCGGCTAACCTATCTATCGAATTTCGATTCCGGTTCCGATTTCCAGGGAATTTTTCGAATCCAAAGGAACCTAGTTGTAGTTTCGCGCGACCCAAAGCTGGCAACTCCCTCGCGAAAGGTTTCTAGGATGACATCCGGCCGGTCGTACTAGAGCGGAACGCACAGAAAATAAAACAAAAATCAACCGCAAAAGAAATCCAAACGAAGGCGGTACTTTTTAAGTATATATAAGAAGCAAGAAGAAGCGGTCGAAAGGCCGGGTGGGGGTGTGTGTCGTTTTGCAGTGTTGAATGAATATCGCGAGTGATTCCTACTTTCTGGTGCTGTGACCCACCAGTTGCTTTATCCCTGTCAGCCTGGCTGAATGCCGAGTTTCCTTTGATTCTGGCTGCTCGTCGGGTTGCGTTCCAAGTTCCAGCCCACCGTCCAGCCTCAGGTGGAATGTAGCAAAAGGCCTGTCAAGGATCTCCCGCTGCTCCGGAAGATTTAGCGAAGGGAAGGAGGAGTGAAAGTTGAAGGCCAGCGGGTGACTTTTTCCTGAGATATTTTTTTTTAGTTTGAAAAAAAAAGGTTCCACTTGTACGGCAAAGGCGGTGTTGCTAAAGCATCTGCAACGACGGGAGCCCAGGTTTTGGGAGGAGGAGCGAGAAACCGGATTTTTCGTTCGAGAATGGCAAGGCTAAGAAGGAACTGCGATATAGGCAATGCAGGCGATGGGCTATAACGACGGTCAGAAGGAGGAGGAGGATGGTAACGACGGAGTCGGTTCTTTTCGAATGGCAACAATGGCGGCGGTGGTTAGGATAATGATGACAAGGAAGAGCGAGGGGATTATAAATTGACGATGATGGATTGGTGATGGTGATGATGATGTTGACACTGATGATGATGATTGTGGTTCAGGGGGCCGAGACAGACATACGCAGAGGGAGCTAGTTCGAAGTGTATTCGCCCCCAACCGCCGCCGACGCCTCGCTATCCCCAGTTGCTATACCCTCTTCTATTCTATTAATGATCCGGATATGCTTCTTATGGCTCCACATGGACTATTGCTTCAAGCACTTGATATTGTTTGTATTCCATCGTATTCTACAAGATACATTCCACTGCATTGTGTACTTCTGTGCTATCACGGTATTCTGCTGCGTTTCACAAACACAAAGTATCATCTCCTGCTCGCTTGCTTGTGGGTTTTTGTGGTGAGGTTGGACGGCTTTCTGGCTGCCACGTTTTTTGCCATCCGACCAATCGACGAGATATCAGCAGCAGCAGATCAGCCTCGAATTCCCAACTGGTCTGTGTTTGTCTGTGTTTGTCTGTGCATATCCCTCGAAGCACCTCTAGAGCTCTCTCTGTTTCTCTCTCGCGCTTGACTCTCTTTCAACCCTCTTGACTTTCGCGACTCTCGAGCTCCTTTGACTTTCTTGACTCTCTCTCTCTCGATTCGACTCTTCTCTCCTTCAAGGCCTCTTCGGAAGGCTTCCAACAGGCTCTGTTTCGAATAGACTCTTAGTGCGTTTTGTAACTGGAGAGTCTTGTTGAGTCCTGTTACCCGTCGTCGCTCGGAGCAAAAGCGCAGTTGCCCAATTGCATTCCCCGACCCGCTGCAGCAGGAGGACGCGAGTACCAACAGGAAGGAAAAATGCACAGACGGAGAGGCTACCAGAACGCCCTTCAACCGCCTTTCCAGTTCTGGTATGGAGCAGTTTCTAGTGGCGAGCCGAAAGTCATGCGATATCAAAAACAATATCATACTATACATCGTAGGGATCAAGCGTCAAAATCCTGCCATGCATGGGTTACTTTTCGACTTCAAAATTGAAGAGGTCGGACCGAATTTCTCTAAGTCGAAAGTTATAATATGCCAACTTGAAATAAAATAAATTTAACTTAGAATCCATCAGCAACGAAGTTTATATTCGGATCGCTGATAACCAACTTGATATTGATAGTTGATAAATGAGTAAGTGAGCAGTTCATGGTACAACTAGCGACTCCTTTCCAACATATGCTCATACTTTTGCATCTTGCTGGATCTCCACCTTAGGCTTTCCTGTGCCGGACAAGCGGGGCTTGTCTTCTGAGAGGTTGCATCCTTCGCTAGAGGTCATGTCTTAACGAAGCCGACGTCTTGCCCAAGACGTGAAGTTATAGACGATAGGTTGGTCTACTAGCCTTGGCTCTGCAACTGAGCAACTGATATCATATGCCTGACATCATGCATGGTTATGTGAACGACGCGACCCTCATCGCTGTTCAGTTTCAGTTTTGAGACAGTTAACCCATATAATTTTCGTGTATTGTGACATATTCTTAAAGTGAAAGAGGAAGAGATATTTCCATTTAAGTAATGTGGGCGATGCTTGACGATTCCCATAGACATCTCAAATATATTCAAACTGATAGACCCTTGGAGAGGTTGGTGCCCTCTCGCTAGTGCTATTGTGCAGCAAAGTGGGCGGCTTGGCATATCAACGGTAGAAGTTGCAGTCCTATTTACCCCTCCTTCGCAACCTTGGGAAATCGGTTTTAATGATACTTTGTTTCAAAAATAAACGGTGTAACCGACCTCTGTCTTCTGGTTGCATCTGCAAGGTGACAATTTTGGTATCTTTGGCATCGTCGTTTGTTTTCGGATGGTGTGGAGTTGCCTACCCCCACAACCCAACGACACACCACCAGACATGAACCGAAGAGCACAAGACCTGGTGGCCTGACGGTTTGCATTTCAATGTGGCATTTACCACATCTTGTATTGGGGCCAAAATCAATAGGTGAAGTATTATCGCTTCTCTAGATATTGACACATATTGATCAGATTGTAGTTAGTTAGTTAGTTAACTAAAAGATTGGGATACAAGAAGATTAAGTAAGCGCATCCCCTCGCTTCGTACTTTTGATGGCTGATATTGCTGGCGCAGGTGCCAAGCCTCACTTCCACATGTATTTCCCTCAATATACACCAAATACGAACCGCTCGTGATTCGGCCTTCAAATCAAATGAGAACTCCGAGTCGAAACGAAAAGGAATCGGTTTCATCGGGCTAGCTGTATATTTTAATTGCATAGCATGGCATTCAACTCAGCCTTTGGTAATTAAATGGTAGCCTGTACAGCTGTCTTATATAAGAAATACCTCCTATCCTCAAATTTGAGGCTCGAGCTTCCCTAGTTAATCGCACGCGTGATAAAATTTTCGTGAATTCATCTAATCAATAAACTACTTTGTATGGATGAAATATGGATCGTCCCGCGCTGACATGGTACCGGATTGGCGGTTCGTCTAGATTAAGACCCGAGCTCCTCTCTAGCCACAATTCGCAGTTTCAGAACACCGTTATTTTCTATTTAAAAGATAGGTTGCTACTAAGTGTAGACCTTGCTGCAGCTTACGTCGCATGTCAGATCTCACAACGGTCAAGCGGCGTTGCAGCTCCCTCCATTTAATCCCTGCTGATTATTCAACCTACTGTTCAACCCCGCCCGCCATATTTATAACACAACCGCGCACAACACACTTCTGCTTACTACTTTCCAACGGCGGTCCCCATAACTGCCTACCAGACTCCATTGAGGCATTGCTCCACAAGATGCAAGCAGTGTCTGTCTTTATTCCTGAGGTTTCAAGATATGCAGGAACCAGGCCAAATATGCTGTTTCCACATGGCAGACCCTCTCACCCTATAATCTACTCGGCTATTACCTACTTGTACTCCCAGGTTTCCGTGTCAAGCTAGCAAAGGCTTAGGCGCTATAATTTTTATCTCTGAGAATAGGTACTCTACACTTCTTATATACCGAAAAATGCCAATGATAACGTACTAGAATTCTCCGACAGAGTGGATACATCTATCAAACCGTCAGCACGGCTCCTTCTATGCTGTTTGCTGCGGAATATCGAATTAATGCGAATGCGTCAACGACACCGTATCCACTGCTCTTCCTATGGATCTTGAAGCCCAAAAACCTGGTACCCTCTGCCAGATCTGTCGTCAGGCATACCTTGGCTGCATCGCATCATAAGCCTCTAACCTAGCAAGGGAGTAATTGCCCACGCGATGAGTAAATTTATATAGTAAGTCCCCCGTCCGGTCGATCTTGCCTGTTCCCTCCGATATTCTTTGCTCCTCAAGCTACTTTCTTTACTCCCTGCTATATCCTCCGGTTTAGTTATTGTCTTACTGTGTGTATCAATCGTTATAATCATTTATTACCTTTCGTTATATATCAACTATTATCTTCATTTCCAGCAACCCTCCTCCAAGTTTCTTTGATAGATATTAGAGGAGAGTATTTATTTTCGATCTTTATGCTTTCCCGCACGATTTAAACTCTCTTCTTGTTGGGGGCATCCACCGCACCGTCGGAGCCTTAGTTTCCCATAATGCAGTTCTCAAAGCTTCTCCCGCTTTTGTTTCTTGCTTCTTCCGTTATTGCTCTGTCGGACATACCAGAACATGGCATTCAAGAGGCAAATACCGGCGCAGGCGTCGCTGCGGCATCTCTCGAAGTATCAAAACGACAAAACAATTCCCTGAATCCTGCCCAAAGCCACCCCATCCCTCCAAGTGCTGCCTTGACTCCTAAAAAGTCATATCCTGAGAAGGTCCGCGAACCGCTTCACGGAGACCCTGTGGCTATTTACCAGGGCACAAATCCTAACAATGGCCCTTTGGATGGCAGCATCCTAGCCAATCCTCCTTCCCAAAGCATTTCTGATCCAGACACGATCAACCCAGACCATATGCAGCCGCTTTCTATTCCTACTAATCCTGATGCAGGCAAGGTGGAAGGTCTTAAAAAACGCCAAGAATTACCTGCACCTGGCGAAAGTAGCCCCAAGTCTACAATCCGGATCATTGATGAATCGAAAAACCTACCTCTCCCACCTCCTCGTTTGAACCTCAAAGGATGGATAAACAAAATAGTCTCCACAATCACCAATGCTAAATGGAAAAAGCCCACCAATGGAGGTGCTAATGAACTGCCCCTCGTCAAAGCTCGACACTACAAAGATGTTCCAGAGGTAGATGGCGACAGTTTTGTCAGCAAGTGGTCATCACCCGGTCGTCAGGATCCAACCGAGCTTCGGCTCCTCCAGAAAGACTGGGGCTGGAATAACAAGCCGCATAAGAGCAAGCCGTTCGAAGCAGAGTCGTATGGAGGTGATGAACCCGCGGGTAAAAAGGTGCGACGTAAAGTTCCAGAACCTGAGGTTCCAAAAGTGCAGGGCGAAAACATCGATAGCAAGTGGAAAGTAGCTGGCGGCGGTGATCCAGACGGATTTCGGCTCGGCCACGGCTCGAGCGATCCTGCCGATGATGATCCTCTAGGGGATAAACGCCCTAAGGATAAATCTGGAGGCAAGAACCCGCCTGAGAAGCAATCCGGAGAAGATGGCGAGCCCACAGATCAAAAAGCACGACGTGGTGTGACTTCCGCAAGTTCTACGAGCGATAAAGTCGCCAAAAGGCATATAAAGGATCTCGGCGAGATTCTCGAGGCCGCCGAGAAGAGAGAATCGTCAGAACTTAATATCGTCCAGATCGACTATTCGGACCTTGAGACCCGTGGCCGAGCCTTCTTTAAACCCCTTAGAATCATACGCCTCCTAGGGATCCCCTCAAAAGGGCTCGCTAGGGAAATAATCAAGAGCCTCTTTGATCTCTCGGATTCAGAGATGGGGGATAGAAAGGCCCGTCGGTACAAAAGAGGCTGGCCGGACAATTTGGGCAATTGGCGTAACGTTAAAGACGTCTTCAGGCAAGGTCTGCCGATCGACCAGACACCACCGACCGTTCAATTGATCGTAGCCCGTCTCTTCGGACTCAAACAGCTGAAAGACGCTCCGGTAAAAGAAAAACGGGATTCTGAAGAAGCGGCAGATTTTTCAGAGCCGAAAGCAGGTTTCATGAGGCGCGGATACTCTTACTACCCACCTTCCAAGAGAGGAATCATCGCCCATCTTTTCGGATTAAGACTGATGCAGAAGATGAAACGAGACATCGACCTTGAAGTTCCAACCATGTTATCAAAGCTTAAGAAACGTCAGTCTCTAGAAGATTTGATTTCTCACACGAACAACAGACTCCGCGATCCTTTTTTACCCCCCGATGACTCTCCAGTGGAAATAAAAAGTCGTGAACCTCACCACTTCGACAATACTAACGGCCCTGATGGAATTATCAAACTGGATCCGAAATGGAAACACGAGGCCAAAAAAGCTGGGCAAAAGCGTAGCCTGACTCATCGCACAGGAATCAACCCCTCGTCAAAACTACATCGTAGAACCGACATCTTTGCGAGTAGTCCACAATGGCTTCAGGACATGGTAAACAGGTACATCAAAGCTTTCAGACCGGTTGAGCTTGATGAGAACGGTGTTCCAATTCAAGATACCACTAGCAACCCTCCAGTTGATCCTGCAGTTGATACTCCTCCAACCTCTCAAGAACAAGTAGACCAAGAAGAATTCAACTCATCCCTCGTTCCAGGGTGGAAACTAAACCGTAGAACCGACTTCTTTGGTAATAGTCCACAATGGCTTCAGGACTTGATAAACAGATACATCAAAGCTTTCAGACCAGTAGAGCTTGATGAGAACGGTGTTCCGATTAAAGATACCACTAGCGACCCTCCAGTTGATACTCCAGCTGATCCTACAGTTGATACTCCTCCAACCTCTCAAGAACAAGTAGACCAAGAAGAATTCAACACATCACTCGTCCCAGGGTGGAAACTAAACCGTAGAACCGACTTCTTTGGTAATAGTCCGCAATGGCTTCAGGACATGATAAACAGGTATCTCAAAGCTTTCAGACCAGTCCAACTTGACGAGAACGGTGTTCCGATTAAAGATACCACTACAGCTGATCCTACAGTTGACACTTCAACCCCTCAAGAGCAAGAAGAACAAGAAGAATTCAACTCAGTCCTCGTCCCAGGGTGGAAACGCAATGTATCTCCCAGCATGCTCAATAAGCGCATCGAGGGCTGGGAACCCAGCCCCCACTGGAGACAGCTAAAAGGCAAGGCCATCACAGTCTTTAGACCATCATGGCTAGGGCTCGATGGACCTCCCTCACAACAAAACCAAGGGACAAAACTCTATCCCATCGCAACCCCGCCATCGATTAATGGTGATACCACCATCAAACTTTCGAAAAGGTCGGATCCATCGCTTCGTAAGCGCGATTGGTGGGGCGATTTCAGCCAGAGCGTACAGGATATGACGTTGAGAACCATCCACTACGTTAGGCCTGTAAACTACGATATATACGGCAACGAGATAACCTCGGACAACAGTGATAGCGCTTCCAAGAAACGTGATTTGCCTTCCAAAACGCTGAGCCGGAGATCATCGGACCCTGCTGTTCCACCGTATTGTTGTATTGGGATATTACGCCTCACGTGGGGCTGTTCTAAGGAGGATCCAAAGGACCGTAAACACAAAAAGAAAGACCCGAAGGACTCTAAATACGAGAAGCGAGCGTCAAGCACTTGGGCGCAGGGTAAAGTCCGCGGTATGGATCGAAAGACGTTGGTAAAGGATACCGTAGAGAGTGTAAAAATGTTGGCAGAAAATCTTAAGGAGAAAAGAACTACCTCAGATATCAATAATCTACGACTCGAACTCGCCAAAAACATGAAACGCTCGACTGATGCGGAACTAAGGGTTACGATATCTTTCCCAAAATTTCCCAACGGCATCCACCGAAAAGCCAAACGACAACCGAGCCCTAAACCATTCGATGGACTAGACCTCCCGGACTGGAAGCCCGTGCGAAACTTCCGGTGGAATAGTAACCGTCTAGTATCTCCCCAGGTAACAGAAATCAGCCAACAGCCTTCGTACGCACCCTCTGGTTCACAGTCGAAGGAAGGCGAGAAGGGTGGCGGGAAACACGGGGGGAAACACAGGGAGAAGCACGGACATCATAACCACGATAAGAGGGACTGGCCGTGTCCACTTCCCTTTCGAATTGGAATTGATATCGGTGTTATTAAAGACCCTTAGAGGTCTTTGGATAAGGGTAATGCAATATCTGAAACTAGTGTATACGAAGATATGAATTGAGAATGTTTGAGTTTAGGGATGTTATAGATGGGTGCACCTGAGTTGAAGATATTGTGCGTGCGTCCTCTCGTTATTGGGACACTTTTTGTACTTATAATCAAGGATGTATGGTATTTCAGGACTAATCATTGCAATTGTACTTGTTATTATTTCCTCCCTTTTCCTTAAAGCCTATCGAAATTGTAATTACTACTTGGTACCCTCTCGCGTTATTGTATTTTTCAGCAGGCCTAAGTGGAATAGCCGGGATCGATCGTTGACTGGGGCTAAGTTGACGATATATATATCGTCAATATTGAGGGGATCCTGATCGTGGAGGTTTAAATTCCAATAATTTTCGTTAGTAGCACTTCAGATGTTGAATTGCAGCTGCTATAATTACCGTATTGATAGTTGTTACAGAAATAGTCTTGGCGTCAGAGGAGGAATATAGCAGAACTATCGAAACGATTCTTCCACAAGCGAGTTCAAAAGATCAGAATGTATTATAGCCTCGCAAACACTTTAGATGGCGAGCTCTCCCTATGCTGTGTGCCCTCCCGTTATCGAACTAGCAGAGAGTTTGGGCTCTGGAAGTGCATTGTGATTTTCTGGAAGCTCAATAAGAGGTTAATTAGCGAGAGGCTCTAAGATTTCGTTTAGACAAGCAGGAGGAGGATGATGGATTCCTGCTCCTCCATGGATCCACGATTGATATCTAAGTAATGGAAAGAAGTTCGAGCGGCAAATTTAAAGGGGTTAAATTCGAGTACGACTTTTGTATGATTGGAAGATGAAAATGAAAATTTGTCGCTCCCTAGGTCTTAATCATTTCAGGGTCTGACTTAAGGACTGGGCCCATTGTCAACATGATGGCTGATATATCAATACTGGGTCGCTCGCAAGTTCCGAAGCGTGTCAGTTTTGAATACAAGAGGGAAATGGAACACGAAGAGGAATGTTGAAAAGCGTAGTTAAGAGAGAGTGTGGTTATATGTCTAATTATATCCATAAAGGTTTGACACGAAGTATAGGAAATGCAAAGAAAGAAAGGTACCTCAACTAGGTTACTAGAGCCCTTGTCCTCGGCATTCATTAGAATGCTTGAGCTCGAGATGTTTTTATCTAGTCCTTTCAGATCTAGGGAAGGAGGCATCCTTAATTACCACTAGCTAACTAGACCACGCGGCGTTTAGTCCAATTTAAACAATTGGTTCCTACTTACTATCAATACACAACAAATATAAATATAAATCAGAGTTAGGCTAGTGAGAAATCGTCAATTGCAAAGCATGTCTTCAATAAATAATGGCAATGAAGGACACCAAAGACCAGGACGTTGTATTTTATGCGTGGAATGATGTCATTGGCTGCAAATGGCATTTTAGCTCCGAACTTAGCGATCTCGATCGTAACGAAGTACAATAACTATTGTCATCTCGACTACCGAATTAGCTTCTAGTAGAGTCTTAAGTTGTTTTGATTGGCGAAATCGACTCAGCAATCGCGATGAGGCATTTACATCCATACATACATGCAAGATACTCAAAGACTGGCAAAGCGCCTTACCACAATGACTAGCTTTGTTGGTATTAGAACGATCAGCGGAGTTTGCGCCCACACCAAAAGCGCAACGCACGCCAGACGAGACAAACCTGCAGGCAGAATATGTCTCGATCTTAGAAACCAATTTATCTACCTATAAGCGACGCATAGATCCTGGGAGTTGAATTCGAGTTCTGACATCTATAAAATCTTCAATTTCCATGTTGTAGATGACTCAAGGCTAAAACGCTCAAAGTCCAAATCCAAGATCCAAAATCTAAACATTCCTTAACATTCAATATTCTCCTCGGCAGACCTGATCCCAGAATGCCATCACCAAAAGTAAAACCAGGGATAACCCGCCTCTCGGTCGAACTGTTCATCCAGATCAGCAACGATCTTGATGAGGATGACTTGCTGGCCTTACGTATGACGTGCCAAGCTCTCAATACCCTCCTCAAAGAACCTCATCTATCAGCCATTTATGAGACCCGAACACTATACCTTGTCCCAACGAGCATTGACAACCTGGTAAAGATTTCGAGATCGGAAATGAACGTTAAAGTTCGGGTTATAATAATATGTACCTCCTCGCCTTATATAAACCCAGAACGCAGTATTCGCAAACAGCTAGAGATCAAGGAAAAATATCCACAAACAAGAGATACATCTGCCGGACCCATACTTAGAATGTATGAGCAATCGAAGGCCGACTGGCCTGGGGTGGAACACATGTCTAAATTTGAATCGGCGGGCTACGGTCTCACTCTCGCATTTCTAAACCTCCCGAACCTTCGGAGTATCAAACTTGACTGGAGGGAGCGTTCTCAAATAACTCGTTCCACATTCAACCTTTTTTACCCATCCGTCGGTTTAGGGCCTGGTAAACGCCTTAGGAACCAATTAATCTCAGCAATTTCCGTTCATATGGTTCCCTCACAATATGACCACACTGGACTTTGGAGCTCTGTGGTACTCCCGTTGATGAACTCTGGACCGTCGCGCCTCGAAAGCCTAAATGACACCTTTTTGGGTAGGGGAAGGCCTAAAGGAGTGAAGGTTGACTGGTTTAATATGTCCGAGCATCAATTAATGTTAATGAAGTCAAATTTCTCGAACTTACAGACTCTTCATCTTACAATTGCGGACGTCTACGACGATCCCCTCTCACGCTCGTACGCCAACGATGTTCGCTACTCAGGCCATGGGGCACGCGGTACTCGGCGGCAGGGGCCACCCTGGAGAAAACATGTTTCAAATTGGATTACTACACTAGGTGCGAACCTCAGAGAACTACGGGTGGAATGTATGGATATCAATCCCATAGGACTTTTAGGTGACAGGTGCATCATGCCCCTGCTGCCAAAATTGAAAGTGCTGAAGTTACTTAACTACACGTTGGTACCAGCTAGCTGGAAAGAATTTTTATCCGTTTCCAAAGGCTTGAAGGAGGTGGTATTGTTAAGGTGTTTAACTGACGAACCAAAGCATGCGTGGTTTGAAATGCTGAAAGCTTTGAAGGAGGAGGCTACCAACCTGCAGAAGTTATTAATTGATATGAAATATGGCAGGGCTTCCCCCGGGCCCCCTACCTTGACTAATTACCATCTTCCGAATTTATACGTTAATGGTAACTGGGCGGCGGAAGACACAGTTTGCAAAGTTACAGTTCTGGGTAATAAAATGCGTGCGGGGATGCCTCATGGGTTTGCAAATAAGTATGCATTTGACGAATACAATAGCACTTTGACAAAAAACATATCTAGGGAACTTGACGAGAATGATCAAGTCGATATGTTCTGGGATTCTTTAACAGATGGCAACTGGAAACAGGGCATCGAGGAGCCCAGAGGTCCAGTTCCCCACAGAAGAAGTTTCACGTTTGACGACGATTCTGATAGTGCACCTGAATCGGAACCTAATACATATGTAGGTGTCTCCAGTGGCCAACGCGTAATTTCCAGGGAAAGGAATTCAATGCTGACGCAATTTGAACATTAGCACACCCCAACGATGCCTGGAATATGGCCACCGACTCATCCTCGTCACGGAAGACATGACAGTCCTGACCCCTATGATTGATAGAAATATAGTTCTGAAGGCTCAACGTATCTTCGAACTCGTTTAGATCCGAGTATACAGGAAATATCTAAATTTCGAAACCACACCAGATTAGCAATCTATAGATAATATAGTTATTATTAACTTGAATTTATTGGATCATGTGAAGACTTGACAAAACTTTGAGTTTTACGTAGTTGTAGTCATTCGAACTCTTTTTTTTCAATAAACCTATACCCTGTATTTTTCTGGTTCATCATGTGTACATAATAAGATATCAGTTAATTGCTCATAACACTCTTTAACTTCGGGTGCTGTAAGGGTTCATGAATATCGGCCAGCTAGCCGTCATTCAAACCGTTAGTTATCTATCTTCAGTTTATCCACACTACTAAAACATGGCTTATTCACCACAGAGATCTTGATACTACAGGCTACTTATGCTCTTCTTATAAGCAGCCCTGCACGTACAAAATTATATCTCATAACAGTATAATTTCAATCCGTTATCTACTATATAAATAATCTAAATTCTTTCAATATTCTAACTAAAATTCCATGGATTTAGCTTCAACTCATGAGCGCATTGATCATAATAGTTGACTCTATGCAAATATATACGTATAGATTCTTTTTAAGTCCTTCTATGCATTAAGGCTATGACCCGTCTCAACCTCTCACCGACAGTTCTTCGCGAAGTGGTCTGGATATTGCTGCTGATAAACGGGTGTGCAATACTTCGCCTTATAATCCGCCATGCTTCCACTAAAAGGAGCCTGCCCTCCTCCGGGAGCTGCTTGTGCAGATACTCCACCGCAGTTCTGCGCATAGTGCTGGGGGTAATATTGCTTGTAAGCGGCCGTGCAGTATTGCTGTTGATATTGAGTCATAGATCCCGAGAACGGAGCTCCCTGATTCTGGCTCTGGTTCTGGTTCGGCGTCCCGTTGCCTGCCACAGGCCTCGGTCCTTGGTTTGGCTGAGTCGGCTGGTTTGGCTGAGTCGGTTGATTATTGACAGGCCGACTAATGGGTTGAGCGATTGGTCGACCAGACGTATTTTGTCGTTTTTCCATGTTGGTGCCTTGCCCGTCAAACCGATCGATTGGACGAGGAATCTTAGGGTCCCAGGCGTGTCCGGGTCCGGTGGGAGCTGCAAATGTTGTGGGAATAGCCACCATGCTCAAAAGTAGAGCAGTGGAGAAAATAGTAACCTTCATCTTCGGAATTTGGTGGTGAGAATTGACTTTAAATGGGTGAATAAATTAATGAAACTTCCAACTGAAGATGTTTAAATCGTCCAGCGATTTCGAGCTCTGCAGTCGAGGTAAAATTTTAAATAAATGTAATGTAATCGGTAAGAGAAGTGAGTTTTTCGCTCACGACCAGCGCGTTAGAAGATATATGTTGATATCTAGAAGATTCGAATGTTGCAAACAAGAGACGATTTGTGGGTGAGTTCCATGAATCGGTTAGATCCTTTATATTGAAAGCTAGTTCTACTACTTTGCTGCTAAAGGGTTAACAGGTTTTTGGTTTCGCCAAACTCAGGGTCTCTCACGAGGCTGCCTGAAGCAAGTCCTGAATTTTTGGCACGTTGTTTGAAAACTTAACCGGGACGCCGGCGTCGTTTAATGTTCTAGAATCGTATCCTAGATGGGGTTCGTGGAACTCATAATATTACCTTGTCCGGAAGGCGGAATCTTTGTAACACCACAAAAACGTGGCGCTCGTGAACCAGTAATATAATACGCATATCTATGCTAATTAGCTACCTAGCTCTTTACCCTGATCCGCCTTGATAATAACCCTTGAGGAATTTTAAATTAATGCATTTTGTGAGATATCAGCAGCCGGCGAAAACTTCGTCAACAGGCTATCAGCTATTGTGTTAGAAAGCCATCCAAAAAGCATGGGGCGTTCAGAATTCTGTGCGCTCAAAGATTTGCTTCATCCTGTGGCACTCGGCGTACAAAGGGTTTGGTAATTTTTTACGTTCATTAAGTCAAAAAATTATACCTTCCCCTAGAAGTAATATATTCCGAATTTCATGATTGACGCAGCTGTCTTTCAAGAGGCAAGTTTCATCTTGTTCTATTTTGCTGCTCGTCTCAAGCCAAGTCAATTTTTGGCACCCTAACACCAAGAAATAAATTTAGCGAATTATGTTGCCGTTTTGGGACGCCGGCCCACTTGCGCCACCAGCACCTCAAACCCAATACACGTCATGCCGTTCTGCTCTCAAAGGCAATTGCCCGAGCTCGTATGCAGCCATCTTTCAATGAGTTTTTGTCAACAAACATCTTTGAGACTTGAATTCGCCTACCCACAGTAAGATTTCTGAGGCGTTAGTCCGAGAGCTTTCTAGAAGTACCTCCGGCAACAACCCAGAAAGATACCACTTCCATCTTGCTCCTCACCTTTTCAAACCCCCTCAGCACCTCTCCCTATACGTATAAACTTTCAATGGCCCAAAGTAGTTAGTGCAATTCACGCGTCCGTAACAAAAATTCTCCCATCATGCATATATAAGATTGCAATTTGTCGGTCAACTGCTTCTTAGATTAGCTTCATCGGCATGTTTCCAAAACGCTAGTCTGAATATAAGTATTATTTTCATGTACTTGCCACTATAGTTATATAGTACTGGCTTGTAGTTTCTAATCTGGCAGATACATCCTGGTTAAATTTTTGGCAGCAACTAAATGCGGGGTATAGAGGGCATACACTGTCTAAACCACGAGCGAGATGCTAGCTTTTCACATCATCTGAACATAATATTAGTATTAACTCGACCCGACAAGCTGGCGTGCCGCAAATACAAACATTTGCCCAAGCTAATCAATTGATCTGTTAATTATAACGTTAGCCAACTAACGTTAGCCAAATCATACGTGCACTAGCGCTACATAGCGCTTCAAAAAGAAGATGGGAACTGATAACTCGGCAACACCTAAATTATTCACCACCGCATATCAAAACGCACGCGTGAAATTTTCAGAGGCGACAAAAAAGCTTTTAGGAAATGACTCTAGCCAATTAAAAACATTGAATACTTTCTTGTCTCCAATTGGCGGTGATGATGAATTTGATAAACTACGGAATACTTGCCAAGAGCTATCAGACCAGGCTCAAGGGGAAGATCAGAAGGAGAAGACCACGAAATTACTGGAGACCCTCGGCAGTATCAAACAAGTTGGAGATGGGATTATTTCAGCAGCTCCGGAGACGGTCTCCATAGTTTGGTTTGGCATATCGTCTCTCATCTCAGTGAGTATTTCCTCACAAAAGAGACTTGACCTAGACAGTACTATCATTTCGGTGGCCTTCAACTAACCTTTTTTGGGATATGTGTGATTACAGATAGCTACGATTAAGCTTGAGATCCGAATATTAATATGCGATACTTGTGAAAGCATCAGCGAAATGATTCAAGATTGTTTGAAATGGGAAGGTCGAACCTACGAATCTTCGCCAAGTGCTATTTCAACAACTGGCGACCAGCAAGCTACCAAAATAGACATCTGGGAATCTGCTGTCCCAGATCTTCTTTTCAATATTTTTGATTTCCTGTGGCATGCAAAGCCTCATAGGGATGCAAGCCGGCTCCAAAGTAACACCAGCTCTACTCTACCCTAGCTAACCTTGAATCTTTCCGATTTATTATACAAGCCGTCGGAACTATAATAAAACAAAACTGACACTTTTGGTTGATTAGGAGCTAAATCGACCATCAAGGAAGCTTTCACCAAAGATTTGCAACAAAGAGTCGAGAATCTGCTGCGATCGCACGAACGACTCATTCTACTAGTTCAAACTCATTTTGAGGATGCAGTTTTGGAAAACACAAAAAGTATATATATTCAGCCTTTTCTGGCGTAAGAAATGCTAACGAAAGTTTTCGTTATAGAAACTGAGGAGAGACTCCAACAAATTAGCGAGAATATGAAATGTATACATTGAGCTCTAACTAAGGCCTACAAATCATTAACTTTGAACAGGCAACCCCTGCTAACCTTTACTTAACCGCTTTGTTTAACCAGACTCTGTTTCGGCTATTACAACTATGCTCGATCAACTTGAATTCGACCGACTCTGCACAGAACTAACTCGTCAAAGAGATAAAATGGTCAGAACAGATGCCTATATCCTTCATTTCCAATCTCTCAACGATAGGGCCAGTTTAATCCTAGAACAACGCAAGAGCCATGTGGCAGCCTGGTTTTTCGATAAAGAAGAGGCGTATAAAAATTGGAAAGCGGGGGAACAGAACTCGGGTTTACCGATGTTATGTCTGGAGAGCCCTCGGGGACATGGCAAAAGCATGTTGATGTTGTGCCTCAAACAGCGGCTTGAGAAAGAATCATATGGTTCTCACAAAGCCGTGGTCCTCCACTTCTTTTTCAAACAAGGTGATCAGAACCTCCAAAATTCAAGGATTGCTCTTCAAACTATTCTACGTCAACTTCTGGAGAGAGATGAGCTCTCTATCAACGCCGATATCCTTAGCCAATGTGTCGAGATTTTGAATCCTAGGTTCGGTAAACACGGAGAAGTCATGGAAAATCAACTGGTCAATGACCTCACGGAGATCAGCTCACTTTGTGAGACTATCCGAAGGATTTCGGCTCTGCTCCCTCGTGTTTATGTAATGCTCGACGCATTAGATGAATGTGTGGACCGACAAGAAAAGAATCTGGTCCAATTTATACTGTCAATGGCAAACCCAAAAAACAAAAATCTACGAATAATAATTTCTGCGCGAGACAATATAGGAGTTGCAGCCGAAATAGGTCATCACGACAATGACAAAGAGCAACCGTCTGATAGAAGCATAGGCCCTGCTAGCCAGTGCGTGAAGATAATACAAATTACTTCACAGAAAAACGCGTCAGATCTAGGGGTATATCTTACCCACGAAGTCGGCGACCTCCTGAAGCATCGGATCCGCCCAGATTTATATCGAGAGTATTACAACACAGAAGTCAAACGTATAGTGGGAGTTATTCACAAGAGAGCAAAAGGCGACTTCTCTCTGGCTCGAATTATTGTCGCAAATCTTCAACAACCATCTAAGTTACCATTAGAAGAAAAGATCAAACGACTGCCAGATGCTATCGGAGAAATGTACATGACTGCTCTTGAGTCCTTAACGGACGATCAACAAGAGCTGATCGTAACAGCTTTGAAATGGATTGTCTGGGGTATCTCTGGGTTAACTGCGGTTGAAATTTCAGATCATTACCGCGAGGTCTACAGAGATCCCAATGATAGATCTTGGAATGTTTTAACAGAGCAGAGCGAGCATGACACGGGTGATTCTGAAAGTGAGAATGAATGTGAAAATATGGATAAAAAGAAGAATTTCTCTCGTCCCAAGGTGGGCGATAGCGAAGACCCTGAAGTTAGGGAGGTCATTCATCACCTAGAGACTACTGGGAGGGATTTCTTCAAGTACGACAGTAACACTGGTTTCGTGGGCGTCGATATTTCCATACGAGAATGGATACAAGGAGCAAGCAAATCGACCTCTAAATCACAATCAGTAGCCAAAGAGGCTAAGGGGTTTCGAAAACAAAAGACACAAGCAGGATATACCGTTTTCTCTTTCACGCTTACTCGTAAGGCCTTAATTTCGCTTTGATGCGTATTACTTTGACACTTCCGATTTGGCAGGATAAATCCCACTAACTGAGACGTACCCATCCTAGCTTCTTTCATCCGCTATGGAGATAGTCTATCGGACCTTTTCAACGAAAAAGAAGCTCAAATGTCTATTACTCTCGATACCTGTAGGAGATCATTATGACTTGAGTTACTCCTTAATTGAGCTAACATAAATTGGCTATAGTTCGAGCTTTAAACAATTCGGAATTTCAACAAAAGTATATGCCTTGGGACCCATGGCAGACTCAACGCAGCGAAGAAAGATATGAAATAAACTACTGGCAAAGCCATATGAAGATTTTAAACAAATGGTGGGATCGAAGCTGTCTAGAAGAAAGTTGGTGGTCTGAACTACTCGGTCAGGCTGCAATGTTCCTACAGCCGAAGAGCTGGTTTCGTTGGAAAATCCAGCCAAGAAAGTACACCGAATTGCACTATTTTGATGAGCAAACGCTGGAAAAATTTATTATCGATGATGAAGATGAGGATGATAAGCCTTCCGATGACAGAAGCAACACCGTAAACGAAGGTAGTGAACTGCCACTACACCACGCCTGCGAACTCGGGCTCAATATATTAGTCGATTATCTCTTAAACGCCCACACGAACGCATATATTTCAGCCTACTGCGATAGCCTTGATGGCATAAATCGCAACATCAAAGATCTGCGCTTGAGGAAGAGACTCGGAGAATATCGAGAACGTATATCAACATTACCGCATGCCGAGGTCGCATCAAGTGACGGTTTCACGCCACTATATTGCGCTGCGAGACATCCAGACACCGTCCGGCGTCTAATTGATCATGGTGCTAAAGTGAACGTGCGGATAGAGCCTCCTCCAACGGTCTATTGTGGCGGTCCAATACTGCTTGCGATTCTATGTCGCGCGGCAGAAACAAGTAGCCGGGAAGACCCGGCCCCATTATTAGAAACTACGAGGATTCTAATAGGACAAGGAGCTAACTTGACAGAGACTGATCATAATGATGCTACGGCTCTGCATTACGCTGCAAAAGTTCAGAATGCGGAATTTTTTAAATTTATCTGCTTTTCCGCTGACTGGGATGTGAGGGCGGCGGATTCGGCTGGTCGGACACCCCTCCATTACCTACTCTCACGCCTTCCGCCAAGTTCCGACAAGATACAAGAGGCTCTCAATATTTGCAACATTCTTGTAAAGATGGACCGGAAAGAGTCAGATGGAACGAAGCTTGTCGACGCGCAAGATAATAAAAGCACAGGCCCTCTCATGCAGGCGGTCATCAACGGTTTCACTGAAGGGGTCATCCAATTAATGGACCTCGGAGTTGATATTCATGACGACGATTTACAAAAAAGGAATTGTTTTCATTTTTTGGTGGTCCCCTCAACCGCTTCTCAATCCTCGCGTATGAATATCGCAGAGATGTTGTTTTCTAAAGGCCTCGATATGACAACACAGAATGAAGATGGGGATACCCCGTTGACTGATGCGTATAACAGAGGAGATATACCTATGATTGAGTTTTTCCTACAAAAGTATGGGCAGCATAAAAACAAAGTTGGTGAAACTCACCCTCTTTTGAGACTGGTTAGAGGCGGGGAAACTTTTCTTCATGTGATGGTGTGCATGCCTCCTGAGGTCGCAGAGGACGACATGAAGCAGTTCCTGGTTCATTGCCGCGAGCTAGTTAAAAAGCACATCCCGCATTCGATTATACGCGATGGCCTGACTACGATGGGAAAAGTTAAAGATACGCCCCTCGATCTTGCAGGGTCCTTCGGAACCAATTCTCTACTAAGTTGGATGCTAGATTTTGATCCCATAGTTTCGACACGCCTACCAAGCGGTCGCTCAGTGCTGTGGGCATATGCAGATCGCATTATGGGTTGGGTTAAAAGGAACAGTGGAATGACATACCAGATGATTCAAAATTTTAAGAGGCTTTATCACTGCACGGTACTTGATATAGCATTTGAAATTTTTGAACACAGTATTTTCAAGATTTATGTTGACCTAGCGACGAGACTTTTCGACGAAATTCTGCCGACCATGCATCATAAAGAGCTAAAGGACCGGCATAACTGGTGCGTCAAGGATATTCTCGTAGCTTGCGACCATCCTATTCTTAGCCCTTTAATAGAGCATTGTGTTGAAAGTGAAAACATACTCAAGCCGGTACGTTTTGTCCCTTCGACAGTACTATGGCCAGTTGTTGGATCAATTGATTGCTTTGGGCGTGGCCTGTATAATTCTGAATTATATGGTGAGTTGATTTGCTGCTCATGTTGTGTTGTCAATACTAAGCGCCTGCGGTATGCAATACAGAATTCGGGTACGACTTCGACGAGAGTTGCACTTTATTCGCAGATCATCCGTTTCCTTTATACGAATCTTTCTATTTTGAAGCGACATTTTCGGCACACGATTGTGATGGAGAATGTACAATTGGCATATGTCTAAGTGGCAATGGGAGTTCCCAAATCATCTTCGATCGCTCACTTGACGATGATGATTTTGAGGCGGCAAATTTCAAAGCGCAAAAAGCTGTAAATCTCGGCCTTGGAATCAACGTTAAAATGCGGCAAGTATTTTTTACGTTGAATGGTAAAAGGTCCTCCGGGCTCTATGGAATTCCTGCGGGGCGCTATTTTCCCGTAATTCGACTAGGCTCCGGTACCAAATGCTCCCCCAATTTCGGAAAATGTTCCTTCCAGTTCAGTGACGCAAATTCACCAAATTGGAGCGCGCACGAATTTACTGTACTAGGACAAAAAGATTTCAACAAACACTTGTTTTTTCAATTTACGCGTTCACCACCACAACCACCACGATCGCTGCAGCAATCGCTGCACCACCACCACCACCCCAATGGCATCGAAACAACCGTTAATCGCACTGCTAGGACCTCGGGTACCTCATCAAACCCTCAATCCTATGTAACGTGGTGCCATCATCACATTACGCTCACGTGGAGAGAGTAATACTGCTACGGCACGCGTTTTCCAGCTTGACAAGACTACCACCCATAAATTCATGAAAACTACTATTGAACGTAGCAGTACCACCGCGCAAGAGTCACCCGGGCGCCCAAGGAAGACTAGTGAGCGAACTGACAGGCTATTACACCGGTCAGCTAAGCTGGACAGGCGACAACCACTAGGTGAATTGAATGCCAATATCACCAACAACGCTATTAGCAGGCGCACTATTCAGCGACGTCTTTCAGAAGCTAATATTCGGAAATGGGTAGCCAAACAGCGCCCCAGGCTCAAGCCAGAGCATACCCACAAGCAATTAACCTAGGCACACCTATACAAAAACTGGACAATTGATCAATAGCGCAAAATCATCTAAAGTAATAAATGTTAGGTGGAGCGGAGTAAGGACCCCAAAACTGTGTGGGTATTTAGGATACCAGTTGAAAAATGGACCCAGGACTGCATTAATCCTAAATGGAAGGGGTCTGATGCCAAAATAATAATTTGGGCCATATTTGCAGGGTGTAAAAAGGGCCCAATCCACATAATTAAGCAAACTATAACTGGCAAATACTACACTAATGATATGTTAGCTGAATACCTACCTCAGTTTTACGAGCAGCTGGTTGAGGAGCTGGCAACTACACCTATATTTATACATAATAATGCCCTAATGCATACAGCGCGTGTGGCCCGTGAATAGCTGGCTAACTCTGACATAACTGTGATGGAGTAGCCGCCATACAGTCCTGATCTTAATCCTATTGAGCACGTTTGGCGTTATGTCAAAGACAGGCTGCATAGGATGTACCCCAAGCTCAAGGATATTGGATCAAAAACCCAGGCTGTGGAGCACCTGAAGGCTGTTATCGAAGAGGTATGGCAATCTGTGGCAGAGGAGTACTTTGAGGCGTTGGTAGCATCGATGCCTGCTCGTTGTGCAGCTGTGATTGCAGCGAATGGCTGGTACACTAAGTACTAGTGATGTCTATGCTTCAAAACTATTGCTTTTGCGCTAGCGAATGGTGCTATTTCCATATTATTACTGTTATTATTGCATGTACTATTAATAATTGAATTCGAACGCTTTTTTTTGTCGTGGTGTTGCGTTTGACTTTTGTTGAAATCATTTTGTCGTCTTACTGTATATCAGACTCTTGTCTCCCAAGTGAGCTAGATTCCTCAAAACCAACACCATCAAAAATTTCTAAAAGAGGCACTGTTTACGAACTCTTTGATAGCTACATCATCATTGATATTGATGAATCGAGCAGCAGCAGCAGCAGCAGCAAGGATAGAGTTCCCCACCCTGAGCACTTTAGAGTCAACGATTTGGATGATGATAATTCTGATGAGATGCGAGGCATTGGTGAACGTGACAATATCAGGCGTCGGCTAGTCAGTGAACGTTTAATAGGTAGCTTATATTCCTATGATTCTGATAGCACAACAGCAGAGGGTCACTCGGCGGGACTAGATTCTGATAAATCACGCGAGAATTTACCACCCAGGATAATCATAGTTGAGGATGATTAAAGCCTTTATTCCTTAATATCATACTATCTCAAAGTATACGATGGAAGCAGGAAATTGATATACCTCAGCTCCGATAATGTAATAATTGGGATTAATGTTTGTCTAACACAGCCTAGCTATTATCTCTCACCAATGCACTGTCATGTATTCCCTGCGAATAATACCATCTGGTTCCTAGCAGAAAGCTTAAGCTGATCAAAGGTTTGTACGTATTAACGACTTGACGCGAACTTATTAATACGGCCAGCAAATTATTACGTAAATTCTCCCAAGACTGCCCACCTTGCGTCTCAAATCCACCTAGATTCTCGCCTCTGATATCTGATTTCTTTTTTTTTTGGAGTATGTCAGCAATCTAGCAACGCAAAAAACACAACAGCGGAGGCTTACGGATTCCCACCAAACCAAATACTAGTCTGATTAGTAAACCCATAATCCCTACATTTTCGAAGACAAATCCGTCGAGAAACCATGCAAACTAAACTTAACTATGCATCAAGGAAGCCAAGGAGGTCGCTTCGACCTATGGGAGCTCTTTCATTTGCAATGAGCAACAGGGTCGCAGTAGTAAAGTGGGGCAAATAAACCTCAATTACCCCACCGGCATCGTTCCTCTGTTTCGGCCTACCGGCATTCCAACGATAAGGGCGTGTGCAAAGCGAGGCTATCATAACCAAGACTGGGACGATGGCGACAAAAGCTTGCTTTCCCCGCAATCAGGCAGCGAAGTAAGATTCTGGCTGCCGTGAGATTCTGTTACCGCCGGATAAGATAGGGTCAGTCTATCAACTTGAGGGGCTAGGTTGTGAAGTACAAGTATATAAAGAGGGCCGATGACCCTCGATCAAGGACTCAGATGGACCCGCAGACCACTAGTATTCCTTAAAATATATCAGCTAGAATCTCTCACTCAATCAATTGAGCATACTTACTGTCAAGATGCCTCTTTCAACCAGCGAACAGGTCAACGGGACCGCCCAAAAGCTTGTAGACGGCCTCCACGGCGCCTTTGGTGAATTCCCAGGCTATAGACCAGGTAAGGCAGCCCTCGGAATCGCGATTGATACAATTTGGTCAACCTTCTGACGTTACTCTCTTAATTAGCCCATGCTAAAGGCACTCTCGTCACCGGTACCTTCACACCTACCCCCGAAGCCGCCCGCCTAAGCAAAGCCCAGCACTTCACCGAACCCTCCACCCCCATAACCGTCCGTTTCTCAAATTCTACAGGAATTCCTGTAATTCCAGACCAGAACGAAAACGCGGCCCCTCGTGGCATGGGTATTCGCTTCAACCTCGGCGGCCGCAAACACACCGACATTGTCACCCACTCGACCCCGTTTTTCCCCGTGAAGACAGGCGAGGGCTTTCTCGGCTTACTAGGCGCGCTCGGTGCCGGCGGGGACACTCTCAATGAATTCTTCGCGAGCAATCCTAGTGCATTAGCCTTTGTCCAAGCACCGAAGCCAACATACGAGAGTTTTGTTGGACACTCGTTCTTTGGAATTAACGCCTTCAAATTTATTTCGGCGGAGGGGAAAGAAAATTTTGTGAGGTATCAAGTGCTTCCGACCACCGGCACCCGGGTTCTCACTTTTGAGGAGATGGACCCCAAATCCCCAAACTTTCTTCTCGAAGAGTTGGCTGAGAGGTTTAAGAGTGGACCCGCAGTGATGAAACTTGTAGCACAAGTTGCCGAGGAAGGAGACCCTACTGATGATGCTACAGTGCATTGGCCAGAAGATAGAAAGGTTGTGGAGCTTGGAACTTTGTCGTTAGAGGCCGTGGTGGAGGAACCAAAGAATTCTGCAGATATGAAGTACATCATATTAGACCCAATTCCAAGGGTCGAGGGCATTGAACCATCGGAGGATCCGTTGCTGGATATGAGAGCGGCGATTTATTTGCTCAGTGGAAGGCAGAGAAGAGCGGCTCCTGCCCTTGAGTAGACACAAATTGTTTCTAAAGTATTTTGCGTAGTCGTTAGCTAATAGTATTACAGTATTTATAGTGTTACTTATTTTCAATTACACGGCTACTCTATAGTAATAATTGATGACACCAGTAATGATTGAGTGGTATAAGGTTTTATACTATGATTACAAATGAGTGTCTAGTTTAAATTTTAAAAGAATAAAATGAATAAAATTTGCGTATAGATATCGAGAAAAGCAGGAGCAAAGGGTTTTTAAATAAAGTCTCGATGAGTATATATAGGTCAGAGTGTCATTACTTAATTATCATGAGTGATCATAAAGCCGGAGATATACTCTAGCAACCCAAAAGCAGCCTCTACTAGCATGGAAATCGCTTCGGGGATTGCTATAGATTCTCTCAACAGCTATAATCACTGAGTAATCCGCTCATCGCTACTCATCTCGATGTTGTACTCCTTCGAGGCCGCCCTTCTTGCGGCATAGCTAGCCTCAAAGCAGATACCTGGATGGAAGACGTTCAACAATAGAACAGCCAAGATGACCATACTATAAAAAACATCGAATCAACAGTTAGCTACATAATTCCAAAATAAGTAGTTAGGGTTTTAGGAGAATGGTTGTCTTACAGGCCCTCGAGCGTCAAGAAATAAGTTTCGTTGACCATCAGCCTTCCACCCCACCCGTCCGTCAATTCCGCAACTCTGTAAACGCATCTGATATAGATAAACAGAGTCGCACCCCCAAGGGCGAAGAGGAAATATTTGAAGCTCTTGCTCTGTCTCAACCCTGCCTGGGTAGAATCGAAGCTGCCTCGTCGCTGGTAGCACCGCCATGCAAACTCTGCGCACAGGATCATGAATAGTGTCATGGTGAATACTTGCCACGCGAGGCCCGCAATAGTGATGTTTGTACCGGCGTCGAGGGCGGCTTGATCGTTGTTGGCGGTAGAAGCCATAGCACCACCAATAGACTGCAATACGAGCGAGAGAATATCACAAGTAATGAAAATATAGGTGTACCAGCGAGGTTTGATACGGGAGATGTCAGATCCAAACGCGACGACACTAGATTCGAACAAATAAAAAACAGGTGAGCGGATATCCTTGTATTACTTGAATCCATGGATCCATGAAAGAAGTCTCGGATAGAAAGAGGGGAAGGAGCTTACATTCTGGCCAAACAAAGATAGATACCGGCAGCATAGCAGGCAGGTGCAATAGTCAAGCAACAGATCTGGATCAAGAAAGCCTGTCCTCCTAGTCCCATGAAAGGATCTTTCGCCCCTCCAACTCGGCCAATGTAGCCCACAACTTCAACTAAAATTTTTAAATTATCTCGTTAGATCCAGGTCGGCCTCCGCAATCGAAGTTTATTGGGCTATTGGCACCAAAGGGAAGAATAATAACTCACGAATACCCCCTAGGGTCATGGCAACCAAGAAACCCCATGTTTTTTTCCATATGCCCACTACAATGAAGCCTGCAGTGGAGATAATGAAAAGGGCAAGCAGAGCAGCGTTGAATCCCAGCGATGGAGTGAACCCAAACGAACTGTCTGAGATAGGGCAAGTATCAATAGTACACAGCTCTGGATCCGAGGGCCGGATAGACTCGTCGCCATTCCAAACCATCTTGATTGAATTGGATGTGTATTGTAGAAATAATCGAGAAGGATTATGGTGAAGGGGTTTGGATTAAGTTATAATATCTATTCGCGAGAAAGGAAAAAAGAAATAGTAGAATTAATGGTAGTGCAGAATAAGTAAATTGGATTGAGAAAGAGACAAAATAGCAATCCGAAGCAATGCGGACTCAATGGAGTTTGTGCTATTGAAAGAAAGAGAAGTGAATGATGTTTTCAGAAACGTCTAGAAGAAAGATGCCCCGATACTTATATAATCTGGTCCCTAAGGTCTAAATGGAGGATTCAGTATACAGCCTTCTTTTCCTTTTCCCGACTAAGATTCTCCATACAATCCTATACCCAATCCCACGAAATAGTGGGTGGATCAGCCAAACGAGGCCATAACGTGCATTTTCCGACAATCATGCTTAATATGATACAAGCCTTCCACACTTGCGTAACCCAATTTCAAGCAAATTTGAATTGGGGGTTCCGGAGCTCAGCGAATAATACTGAACCTAATCGGCATATGGGTAATAACGGGCCTTAGGAGACATGTCAGACCGACCATGTTCGGTCACATCGGCCAAGAGAGTGGGTTGCCGGCGATAAGGCATATCAGGGGTCATTAAGCTTAATTCTTGGCCTCATCATCCGATTGTTGGTATGCAATTACGTTACTAAGGGCTTAGATAATGCGATCGTGAGTTTCTTTGGTCACCAGCAGCCGCTTAGACCTGCGGTTGACGGTTGACGACGATGATGGTTAGCAGACGCCCTGGTTTGGGAAAGGTCTGATTGCCCAGGGCCCGACATATATGCAAAAAGAACAGCCTTCAACAGAATTTTCTCGAGCGTCGTAAGCTGCCAGTTAGCAGGCCCTATATTATGCTTGTTATCTGCGTCCCGAAACTAAGTTGGTATGGTGTTTTTCTTCCTTTCTTCCTTTCTTTTTTCTGGGTGGTTCTAATCTCGGATAGGCTTTAAATTCCTGGGTGGGGCAAGGAACGAACAGCCCTGTGCAGGAGGGCCTGCTGCTCGCTTCCTCGTGTTCGTGTTCGGTTCTGGCCGCCGGAAAAATAACACGGAGGGTTTTGCGTTGCTGGTGGCATCCTTCCATGGTTTCTAGAAGTTAATTACTTGCCGATACGGTGCAATTGCACGGATTATATTTAATGTAAGCTGATATCTATCTAGGGAACAAGTTAAGTTTAAACAGTCAGAATGCTTAGATCGAGTACAGCCATCTGGATTCTAATTTTAGCCTCGTTGCAAAGAACCATGCATACGAGATCACGAAAGACCATGCTGACCAACACGCCAACACAAAAAGAATCTCCCGTGATAAGTCTGCGCGTGGTTACGTACACGGCGAAATCCATGGCATCCAAACCACCTCCATGGAATATCTTTCCGGCAAAGGGCTCCACTAAAATCGTCTGGGGCCTAAAGTGAACAAAGCATATCAATGGCGCCTACTAAGCCTCTTTCCACGACGAGTACTTTTTTTTTTTTGCTCTTTGGCTCTTTGGCTTCAAACCCGAAACCATAGCGGTAACGTTATGATATTCGGTTCGGGACTGTCCACGTAATCCTTTGCAGATATTCTAGATTAAAGATCGATACTCAGGGACCGGGGTTACAACGTCTGCCAAGACAAGAGGTAATGAGATAAAAAAATTTGCACTGGTTCTATCGATATATATATCGATTTTCGATTGACACACATCACAATTTTGTTCCACTGAATCTTCGTGGTAGCATTACTAGGACTCAACTTGTTGCCAACACGTTGCGGGTCTACAGAAGGCTGCAGCGCTGGTTCAAGACGAGGATTTGAACTATGGGATTTTTCTTCTTGCCCTAGAGAATGAAATTCGTTAGTGAAAGGCTGCGTCGCCGATATGAAAATATTTCCCTTTTTTTTTAGTAGTAGTTTACAAGCATATAGAGCATTCTCCATACGATATCTCTTGTAAATCCTTCATATCCAATGTGTAATTAAGGAAAGAATTGCAACTACAGCGCTTTGCTTCTTTCATCTGCGATGGATGGTCATATTGTATAATATCGGTCACTGCTGCAATGAACATACCACTCGCTGTCTAGCACTATCTACAGGTCATAGGAAATTACCATATGCATATACGAATAAAAGGAATTTATCAATATTAGAAACCTCAAACTATCATATGACCTATCTCGCCCATCTTTCCGTTCTTCTCTTGACCTTCACTTTCAATCCGCCCTCCATTGGCAAAGTCAGGCTGTTCCTGCTTCTCCTCCTCCCTACCTTTTCCGCCTCCTCAAACTCCCATTTTCTCAAACTTTCACTCAACACCCAAACACCCATAACCTCTGCCATTCTTTTCCCCAAGCAACTTCTCGCTCCGCCATTAAACGCCGGGTACTCCGCCGCCGTCTTCACTTTCAATTTTACCTCCTGCTCCAATCCCTCCGTGACCCCCGTCGTTGCAGGAATATCTAACCATCTTTCCGGTTTGAAATCGTACGCATCCTCCCCCCATATTTTCTTGGACCGACCGTAGGCGTATGGACACCACACCACAACGCTCTTGTACGGTAACGCTGTTCCATCCGGCAGAGTCATTCCTGCAGGATTAAGGGTTTGTTTCAGCTCGAATGGCACAGGTGGGTATAACCTCACTGTTTCTAGAAAGACAGCGTGGCTCTTGGGTGTTGAAGTGGTGCTTAGACTCGCGTAGGTATGCACACCGCCATTAACTAAGGGGAGTTCGTCCAGAATGTAATTTGTTAGTTGAGGTTGCTCGAGGAGTAGATGGAGCATCCAGGTCATGGAGTTGGCGGTGGTGTCACGACCGGCAGAGAGAAAATTGATTGCGGAATCAGCGACGACATGGTGCTCGGGGACTGCGTCAAGAAGCATGTCGACCAGATCACCGCCGTCTTCGTTGTCACCGTTCGATCCGGACGTGTCTACAACTCTGTTGTCGTTGCTGTCGGTATTTTTTTCACGACGGCAGACGGCTAATTGGACAATATCATTTCCAAATGATTTGACTATTGACACAGCCTTTCTGAATTTGTGGCCGAAAAGATAGTAGTTGAGTTTCCACAGCGGATTTTGGAAACGCAACCCTGTTAGGTCGGACGCATAATCGAATGCTGATGCGAAAGGATGAGAGTTCGAAAGATCCATCTTCATTCACCAATCTTCGTCAGTATAATCTCCATTCTCCTCAACAGATACGATTAAATAATTACCCCGAAAGCAACTCTACCCATAACCCGAGTGGTGAACTCTAGATACAGCTCCTCCATATCCACAACCTTTCCCGTATCTGCCGCTTCATCTAGCTCTTGCTCCGCTCTCTCCCAGAACTTGGGAAAAACCTCATCGACGAGGACTTGCAGATGCGAACCAGCAAAGAACTTGTTCCCAGCCTTCCGCTGGATTTTCCACAGTTGGCCGGATGCATTGATGATTCCATGTCCTATATTATTTTCGATACATAAATCTTCAGGTTAGCCTCCTCTAATACACACTTAACGCTCCCTCATACTAAAATGATAACTCCCGTCGACACAACATGAAGAGCTCGTACTACCGAATAAATGCCAACTTCTCTCCTCGAAAAACGGACCCTTGCCGAATCCCTCAACGCCCTCCTTTTTCATCACAAATTCGAGAACCTCCGGATTACTGATTACTATCCCCGGCGGCAACGTGGGCACGCTGATCTCATACGTTTCAAACCCAAAGATACCATTGTGAATCTCGCTGAACCAATCAAAGAGAGATTGACGGTCTAGCAAGAGGAATTTGAGACCGTTGCCGAAGAGAGGGAAAGTCCCTGGAGGGTTCCTATATACATATTTTAAAAATAAGCCAGAGGTTCGTTCATGATTCCAAAAAAATTGTTTCCAATCCAGTCATATTCCCAGCGAACTTTTGTTTGGATTTTTGTGTTGGGCAGCCTACTTACCTCAGCGCCTGGCCGTGGCGGGAGATGCGCCGTCGCTCTGGAAAGAGCCATCGATTGACGGCGTAGGCAAGTCCTACAGATGCGACGACGTAGACCGCAAACATTGCATAGTGCGCATGCAATTTAGGCTCCGATCAATTACTATATGGTATTTTTCTTCTTTATACTCGCACAATGTATAGCTTTCTGACGTCAATACTAGGAAGGCTTTTCGAAGGTTTTTTTTTGTTGAGAACGTGAACGAGGTACTTAATTTAAGCTATTCAGCTCGTGCTTGTGCTCGGAACCCGGGCGCGCTGTGGGAAAAAGCTTGTACTGCCGCACTGCGGAACATCACAATACATGCAACTAGCTGACCGGTGGCCATGGTTTAGACACCATGCAAGGAAGGTTTCCGGGCTGCGACTTCAGCGCTTGCTTGTGTTCGGCAGCCGGAGCAGGGCTCCGCTGTATAGCGGTATTGAGATCAGATCATTAGCATGTGAAAGTATCGCTTCCTTCCAAATCAAACCAATAAGCTAGCGTCCGAACTTATGTGGATTGTCTCCCAAATTCTCCGTCTCGGATTTTAGTTCCTAAAGCCTTTGTTCGGAGCAGAAATTTATTTATACAATCCAATTTAACACGCTGATAATAGGACTAAAGCCATCCATGGTTGGATTGCAGACTATAAGCAATGCTAATAGGAGAACGTTAGCACCAACTAGTCCGCTAGTGCACCTCAGAGTAAATATTAGATAGATCGAATTTATTTCATGACTTCAGATCACAGGCTGATTAGTAACGGTTTAATTTTGCTAAATAAGCTAGCGAAGTTTTAAGATAACTATTTGTAGACAATCTAGACATTCTTGGTTTTCAATTAGATAACACCGAAACAACCAATTTATTCTAAAATTCCAGTCAACAGTCCAATATTCTCCATTTTAACCTCTGCACCTCTCTCTTTCTTCACTTTTATTGATAATAACACTCCACTCCCCCAATACTCCCCTTTCAGACTCACCAAAACCTTCCTTCTGTCCTTCAAGCCGCTTCACCCGCCGAACAATAATTCCAACGAATAGCGGTCCCACGATCGTGCATACCACCGCTGCCCATATCACAATCAAAAATATATCCTCGGTATTGTTCTCACTACTACCGCTTGACCCGCTAGTTTGTGTTTCTTCTAAGTTATCCGCCTGTCGCTGCATCACTCCTGTGGTAGGAATAGGGATAGAAGAAGTGAAAACACCATTCGCTGATGCGATGGATGCTATCAAGAATGCTATTTCACCACGAGCAACCATTGCCAGGCCGAGAATAAGCGCCGGGTATATCGAAAGAGGGGGTTTCGGTGGCTGGCGTTGGGGTTGGCCTGGTGAAGGGGGGGTATTTTGAGAGTCTAGATTTGCGTCTGTCTTATTAGGAAACCGAGAGCTTGCTTCTGGTTCTTTTGCTTCTGGTCCCAAAGAATTAGAACGAGGTGGCTCCAGTTGTTGTACAGGTGTAATATCGTCGACTTCTATGTCAATGACTTCGAAGCTTTCGTGAATAGGCGTTGCAGGCTCCGCAGGCGGAGACCTTTTACCGACGTTCCTTCCCTTCTGCTCTGAACCTTTGAAGGATAGTTTTTGATCCTTCCCACCATCCCGACCGATGCCGATTTTTGATGGTAGCTTTATCGCATTAAACGGCACATCCGCCAATAAGATCCACACTCCTGTAGCCAACTTAGCAATAATCATCAAGATAGAGTATACAATACCCCTCCAGACCGTATGCCCGGCGAACATGCGTTTGATGGGCACACTAAAGCCTATAGATGCCTGAAATATAGATACTATCATTAGTCGTAATCGCAACTAACCAGATATGCATCTGGGAATGAACGGAAATTACTCACAAAAAAGAATGGAATAAGCACCCTCTCTACTACCGACAGATAATACTTCTCGTATATCGTTGTTCCTCCAAAGCTCAATCTCATATCTCCCTTCTCACAGGATTCATCCCACCAGGTCACCAATACGCCAGCAATAAACGCTCCCAACAGTACCGATGCGCCAGCATACCCTGCCACAACGACAGATGCCACCAGGACCACAGTGTGCAATCCCCACACCACCCCTTCGCCTCTTATCCTCTCTGGCAAGTTTTTATTTCCCAATATACGTCTCGCAAACCACCCAGCCGCTACCGCTGCTGCCACAATTCCAAGACTAGCACCAACTGGCCTTGCAATACTCACAGCATCAACTTTCCCGCCTCCCAATCCAGTAGAAACAACTTGGACCATAACCAACCCCACCACATCATCCATCATCGCCGCTGAAGTAACCACTGTTCCCAGCCTAGTCCCAGCGAATCCGGCGGTCGACAAGATGGTGAACGTAGTACCTAGCGATGTGGCGGATAATGCTGCTCCCGCGGTAAAGCATTGGAGAATACTCGGCTCAGCATTTCCACCACCACCACCACCACCACTATTGCTTGTATTTATTATATACTTCAATAAAAACGACAAAGCGATTGGAAGCGATATTCCTGTTACCGCTACCGCGAGAGATAATGGGAGGTTAGATATCAACGGACGCAGCGATGTAGATAGTCCCCCGTGGTAGACTAGAAGGATAAGGCCGAGATATCCGAGAGTCACGGTTGAGGTTTGCAGAGGTAGGGGTAGCCATGATTGGAGCGGGGCGCCAAAGAGAATGCCTATAAAGATCTTTTAGTCAGATATAAAGAAAGAAGTTGTGTTGGATTGTTTTGGGAGCAGAAAGCGATATGGGAACGTACTTGTCCGATAAGGCCGCAGAATACGAGGGAGTTGAGAGCCCAATTTATGACGTTGAGACTTAGAAGGAAAGAAGATGTTACGAGGATCGTCGAGATGGAAGGTTCGTGGTAGGGGAGGGATGAAGACATGGCGACCTCAACACGTCAATTATACACGCAGTGCAGTTGTTATCTGTGCATAGTCTTGTTTCGCGCACTCACTCGAAGCGAAGCGATAATATCTTCGCGCCAAGACTTAGCGAAGGCCGTCGAAGTCTGAATTCTCATATGCAAATCACATAGGCTTTTATATATTGATATCTCAAACTCCACCCAGATGCAACCTATAGCTCTTCTTCGGAAAAGGTCACGACAAAACCTCCGGCCTTAGCATCAACGTCATCAATCTACTCCAACTCCACGGCCCTTCCTCCGGATCCGTCGTCGTAACACTATTAAAATACTCCCAGCCCATAACCCCTCCGAACGTTCCTGCATACTTGTCCATCAACTCCGATAGAGAATCACATAGCACATCGTCCGGAATCCATCCAGATCCATTTTGTGGGTTCGTAACCACACCCACAACAACCTTCTTCGGATCCCAGCCGCACATCAGTATCTTTTCATAGTCATCGGTTTTACCCATATTCCCCCATCCGCAGTAGAACTGCGTGTTGTACCAAGATATATACCGTCCAAACGCTTTTTCAAGATCAAAGTATGAGAACCCGGAGAGATGCGGGCGGAAGAGTTGAAGAGCTGTCGCGACAGGCGCCAGCGTGATGATAAACTCCTCGCCAAAATCGCGTTTTAACCTATCGATCAATCGAATGATTCCCGGCAAAGACATCGGCTCTTCGACATCCAGGTCTAATCCGTCGAAACCAGCGTACTTAATCATCTCTTTTAGAGGGGAGTAGTAGGCTTCAAACCGCTCGTCGGTGCTGTCGAGACGGGTGTAGGATCCCTTTGCAGCCCCACCGAGCATACCCAGTACTTTAATACCTGCGGACTGTAGTTTTTTGCATTCTTCCCAGAGAGGGAGGTGTTTGGGGGCGTTGTAGGGGTCATCGTTAAGTGTTATGTCCGTTGGAGAGGCGTTGAGATGGACAGCAGCAACGATGAGGTGAGTAAGACCACATTCCGGAGCGAGAAGAGGGAGGATAGAGACGTAGGCACCATCGCGGTAGTGAGTCTGATGGTAGCAAATAATTCGGGTCTGGTGGGCCGGGGGGTCCGAGGAGGAAGTGGCAGAGGCCGAAGACGGGTCTGCGGGGAGAACTGGCATGGTGTTGATGTGGTTGAAAGCACTGATAAAACGACGAAACAACGCGAAGCTGTTGTCTTCGTCAACCTTCTTCCCTTCGCCCCAAGGCTGACGAGTCTAGCCAACTAAGGTACTGTCTTGTTTTATATTTGTATTTTCGAGAACTTAAAAGATTATCATTATTTCCATACATACGCCGAGCGAACTAACCAGCATTTTCCGAAAGAAAAATATTAACATTTAATTTTTAATAACCTTCAATTCCCCCTTCGTGCACTTTTCCGCTGCCCTTTCCTTTGGATCGCAGAAAGACTAGAATCGCGACGCCTATAAGCACAATTCCAACAATGGATGCACCCACTGCAATTCCAATTGTGGCTCCTTTGCTTAACCCTCCGGTAGCTTTTGTATTGTCCGCAGCGGGGCTCTCGGATGACGATCCCGAAGCAGCAGTGCTGGAACCCGTATTAGATCCAGTCGTCGAACTCGATCCGAAGGTTGGCTCTGGAGCTGATGTATCGGTTTCAGATGTTAATGCAGCCGTTGTTGCAGCGGCTACTGATGGTATCGGCTTCGTAGGATTACCGTTCGCAGCAGCGCAGTAAGCATTATATATCGACAGAGCGGTAACCAGATTCTCGGGATCGGCGTTCGGTCCACTGCCGCAGTAGCTGGGAATACATGTTGAAAAATAGCTTGTCGCGCTGGACGCATAATCTGGATTGCAATAGCAGCCGTTTATTGGATATGGTCCGCAACCCAGCTGGCCGCCTACATCGTCCCAGTTGATGTACAGGTTCCCACGAGGAAGACCTCCGTTGTAATAGATACAGTGGGCGACACAGCTTCGTGCGAGGGTGTATTCTAGTAAACCATTAATTGAGACGCGCCCGGTTGGCTGAGGAGGTGCTTCAGTGATTGTGTTCTGGCTCGCGGCTAGGGAACTGACGAGTATGAAAAATAATGGCCAATGCATGATGAATGTGAGAAACAACTGCTTAGATCAATTTAATTATCAATGTGCATACACCTTAGGTTGGGAAAACCCCAATTTTATATAGGGCCAATTCTTACGTCAAAGGCGCCCATGCTCAAACTATTTATTTACTTTTCTCTCCAACTGTAGATAAGCCGCAAGTGACTCCTTGGTACGAAGGATCAAGGTAATCCTTCTGTTTGAGATAGCCACAATCTTGCGTATACACAGGTGTAATCAATCCCCTGCAGCTGCAGTACTTTCACTTTAGTTTATAGTAGGGTTTCAAACATGCATCAGAATCTAGATCTCTCTAGAATTACTAGAGCTCATGAGGCTGAGGCTGTTAATTATATATAAAGCATGCGTATCTACTTCAACAAGCCGAATGGCTGAAGGAAATCCTTGCGAGAGCGTGAGGATAGACCTTTCCAAATGCATCGCATGCGCTATGTCTGCTGATTCCTTTTGTTGGCTACCACACTTAGTTTCATAAGGAGCTTGAGTTTTATACCGCACAGCCAACGGATCTTCGAGATAACCGACTTGGCTGCGCTTGGCTGCGCTTGGCGGGAACTCTGGCGATGGAGTTAGTTTTAGCGCCTGGGTTTAGTATATCTTGTGTCTTAGATATTAGAAGCTTAAGGTATTCATGAAGGTAAGCCTGTGAGCTTAGACCTTCTCAGAAACCAAATACCGAGTTCCTTCTGTAATATAAATTTGTTAAAACGCAATATTCATACGAATACATCCATTACGGCCCAATACAGGTAGAACCCAGACCGTGAATAAAATAGAAATCTCTTATAATTTTAGTAAACAGTTTGTAAGCAATCTGCTTGATTGATCAAGCTTGCTGCCTTCGGTATTTTGGTCGTCCTCCTAGCCTCTATGCTTGTACAACGAAATCGAGCTCCGGATCCCGATTATAGCCCGCGCCAAGCGGATTGGCGCCGATTTCTCAACCACTCAGATAGTAAAAATCAGCAATCACGTATCCCAGATTCTTCTCCTCAAGCGTGTAGGAAGGGTAGCCGCGTAGTAGTGCGTCTACTCTCCTGTCACCACTGTCGGCAGACATATCAATCCACCATAGAGTAATGAGGCCGCTTTCGTCAATGAGCCAAATCAAATTTCTCTTGCGCATAGTAGTTTCAACGAACGTGAGGTTCGAAATACGCTGGCAGTTTTCTCCAGTATTGGGGTATATGTCATCAGCGATGGGGTATTCTTGGGAGTGGAAGAGGAGACCGACTGTCCGTGTAAAAAGATTCGCGAACAAATGGCCATGGAAAAGGTCGAAGGGAGTTAGCGTGAGGAGATTGTTTGTCAAGCTAGGAATCATTTCGAATAAGTTTGTAAAGTAGTCGCGGATGGCAGAAGATACAAAGGGAATAACTGAAGCCCAGGCGAGCGTACAATTTCCGTATTCAGCAAATTGATACTGGCGGTCTTTGTCGAAGAAGATGGGTTAAATTCTTATTAATAGTCGCATTGTGGAGCCCGAGAAGCTGGTCCCAAAGTGGTTCATCGATGCCGGGGAGTTCAATCTTGGTAGCGAAGAGTGGGGCGTCATTAACAAGAGCATTGAGAAGGTGGTCACCAGAAAAGCTTCGACAAGTGACCACTGAGGGTAGCGCCAAGGTGATGGTAACAAGAGTAGTCAACGAGCGCATCTTAGGTAGAGGATATGTCCGTTAATCCAAAGGAATTGTGACTACAACTTCATACGCAAAGGCCAATCGACCATTAGTTTCACTTTATAACCTTTAATTTCGAAATATAGTATGGTCGAAGTAACAGGGTTACAATAGCAAATACGATGCTTCGATTATGAGCCACACACGGTAAGTTGATATCTAAGAAACGGTGTTGAACATAGACTCACTGTTCCGGTCCAGTTATACAATAGTTAGAAAGTCGCAGAGTTGCAGAGAAGGTCGTTGAGTATGTATACCTGTTTATGCTCAAAGTGATTGTTGTTCTGCAGTCGATTCGTTGATAGGATCAAGTCGCAATTTATATTCATTTAGCACTAGTTATTTTCTTCTTCTTCCCTTTTTGCTCAGCTTCCCAACAGCTACACGGCTGCAAATGCGGCGCTGTAAAAACTACCATTAGGCTATGGTACCCACAGAGTACAGCTTTTTATGATATCGTATCGCATCTATTTTGCTTCGTAAACCAGGTGCGGAGATTTCCGAGATATTGCATGTGCAGTAGATCCATCCATCAATATTCATTAAATGCATTCTGACTGGGCTGCTTCTCATACATGTGTGCACGGACGTGCACGCGCATGGTAAAATAAGAAACACCCTTTTAAACGATTGGACCTTAAACTTACTACCGAGGAAGCCACTCATCGACCACTATTCTCAAAGATCCTCTATCCGCGCCGCCCCCCGCCCGCTCCAGGGGTATCACAGGAATACCGAAAATCTATTCTCCGTATGATACACGTACACGTGGTTCGAAACCCCCATGACCATGAAAATCAAAAATTTTGAGGTTGCACAAAAGGACTGATATTTGAGCTAGGCCTGGGCGGCAACGGAGACCGTTCACGCATCGCTTTTTAGCTAATAAGTTGAAAATAAACCAATAGGATTTAGCTACCTTCGCGACTATATGAAGCTGGCAAAGCTGAAAACTATATATCAAGTCATAGAAGCTCCATGTGGATTCTACCCCAAGATACAGGTAGACCGAGTTAAGAAAGTTTCAGTCGATCACACTATGTGTTTGCACTCACAGGTATCGTTTCAAGGACCGACTCACAAATAATATTTAAACATAATAGTCCTTGCCGCCATGAGACTCCGAACTTGGTAAAGAGTGCCATCACAGACCCCGGCCCGCATGAACTTACAGTAAGATTCAGCTTGAACTGGTCTTTACAGATCTTTTATATCCAACAACACCAATGCCGGGTACCAACCTCCTTGGTTTGTCCCTCGCGTATTCCCGTCGCTTCCACCCTCGCGTATTAATTCCCTCGCACAAAAATCGAAACATTCCAAACAAGATAAGTAGATTCTTCTTTTGTAATTGGATAGCCGGATCTGTAATATTTCGCTGTATTCGATGTAATTTAGTGGTAGATTGATTACCGGTTCATCGATTAATGTAATAATATAGGGTGCCTGGAGAATATTCAACACTTATACTGAAATTCGGTACCGCCAAGTTTCAGCGGTAAATGTTGGGACTAATAGAGCACAGAACCAAGGTTTCTGATATCCAGAATCGAATGTAGAATCGAATTCAATGGTTATTTACAAATAGACCGTTAGTGAATGGGCGCGCTACCCCATGGATCCAATATTTGCGTTGAGTGTGTTATATTTCAGCTAGCTTGTGATAGCGTCTGCCAAGCCCCGGTCCCTGCATACTTCGATATCTTCGTTCTCTTCAACCACCTCGTCTAGCCCGAAACCCGACCATGATTATAAGGCCGAGACCCATCGCTAAGCTCTCCAAGGCTGTCCGTAACATCAATGCCCCAAGACAATTTCACACGGGTGAAGAGCCGAAACCTGATCTCCCACAACCGCGACTAAGGACAGCTAAAGCCCATATCCTCAAACACAAAGTCAACATCCAAGGCCACTCGCTTCTAGCTGGACAGCGTCTCCGTCGTTCGTTCTTATATGGTAACGTAAATATCTTAAACTATTCAATATATTTGTCTTCTCTCTGCCTCACTAATGCTTTTATCGCTTTAATTGACAGTCCCAGCGCATAACCAGCGCTTCATCGATAAAGCCCTAAAGTCCGCGGCCGATTGTATAGTCCTCGACCTCGAAGACGGTGTCGCCCCCCAAGAGAAAGATAACGCCCGCAAGAATGTACAAAGTCTATTGCGTAGACTGCATACAGAAGGATATAAGCCCGGCGAAAACAGAGGCGCCGAACTATGTCTACGGGTGAATCACGAAGGATGGCTGACACAGTCGGCATGGACATGGGGCTTCTCGAAGGAGCCTTCCGCACCATCGGAGGACCTTAACAAAGATTTGGATATTATGGTTTGTCTCTCCTTTCTTCTCTTATTCATTACTTTCAGTCCTGGCTAATAGTACGCCCAAATGATATCCGGTATAGGCCCTCCAGGAAGCTATCAATTTGACTCTTGTCATCCCAAAGGCGAATAGTCCTGTAGACCTACGGAATATCCGCAAAGTCGTTATGCACAAGCGATTTCGCGGTAAGGCGCCAGAGCCGGTGGAATCCAAATTCAAACGATTACCGATGATACCGACCATCGAGACGCCATATGGAGTAGCAAATTTGCCAAAGTTTCAAACTTTTGGTGGTTGGTTCTCAGCTATGGTAGTGAGTATGCCCTGTATATATACGATATACTCTCAAACTATAGGCTAGATTTCAACCGTTTATGTTGAAGGTATCGATGTAGCTAACACGTCCTTCGCTCTCGCGGCCCTAGTTCGCAGCGGAAGACTACTGCGCAAGTATGGGCATACCACGAACGAGCGATTATTCCAACATGTTGTACGCACGTTCTAGCATGGTAAATACGTGTAAGATGATGGGGTTGACACCCATCGACATGGTATGTCTTTTTCTATCACTAAACTTTAGGGCCTGCTCATCGTGGCCGCTAATGGGACTTGTTTACTGTTTTTTCTAGGTCTGCCAGGACTACAAACGAGGCGACGTGCTGAAGCAAGAATGTGATGATGGGGTGTACCTAGGATTTGAGGGCAAGGTAGTTTTAATTACTTCGCCCCAGACTACCCGAAATTTAACTAACCATCGTATGACCATTGACAATAGCAAACAATCCACCCCGACCAAATCGATACCATCAATAAGGTCTTCGCTCCACAGCCGGAGGAAGTAGAATGGGCGAAAGAGATACTCGCCGCTGTCGAAGCGAACCCAGGCGATGGTGCATTCGAATTTAGGGGCAAGATGGTAGATCGGCCGGTGTTCCGGAAGGCTGAGAGTATACTCTTGAAGCAGGAGAAAATCGAGAAGAGTGAAGAAGAGAAGTTTGTGAAAGAAAAAGAGTTTTGAGAAATACCTATCACAAGATATAGTCTCGAAGGCTTTTCACAAGATGCGGTCGTATGGGCGAGAATTTGTATGATATATATGCAAATATTTTTCTGTTAGCTTTTTATTTTCGTTAGCCTGGATAGTGTATCATAGGGATGGTGCATCTGCTTATATTTGAGACATAGACCCTGAAAGGACATGCACTATGATATCCAGAATAGACCTTTGACATACAAAAGAAGAAGGAGCGAACTATGAGAAACCCACCGGATTATACATCACCCGCGGTAGCGCTGCCGACTAGCCTTTTTGGGTCCATGTTTGTACGTCATCCGATCGCGCCCGAAGACGCCGCCGATGGCCAGCCTATCACCCCTCCCTCGTCGCAACACACAAAATTCAACATTTTACATTGTTCAACTTCGCGAGCGTAGATATCCTCGAGTATAAAAAGGTAAGCCGGAAGCCTGCTAAGCGATGCCTTTCACCATATGCTAATTGCAATCTCAATTTTAGTCTTACCATCCTTTACCTATTACACCACTACAATACTTTCATTACCAAACATCGATAGAGAGTACCGGAGATCTTGTGGCACCCTGACCTAAGACTATCCGCGTATATATAAAAGAAATACAAAAAGAACAGTGTCTTCAACCCGCAGCAATAACACGCTACAGCCTCAAAGATACCCTCCACAGAATGCGCCATGCGCTCAAAGACATAGCCGGCGCTATCAAACAGCGCGCCAATGAAATCCGTCATGAACAGCCGCACCAAGCACCAATAGTACCGCTCGCCACAAAACCACGACCGTCAGGCACTACAGCAACACAGAATTGTAGTACGGGCAAGCCATCGCTAGCAGATCCGCTCGAAAGGGACGTGCTCGCCTACCGGTACCAACATGGCACTAATATCGGAGCTATATTTGTGGCTGAGAAATGGTTGTTTGGGAATTTATTCACTGGCGCGGCAACGGGGGATAGTGAGCTCGATGCTGTTAAATCGTATGCCTCCCTTATTTCTTTTAGCTTGAATTCAAGCTGGAAGTGAAGTGCTAATATTTGTGTAGTCAAATAGCAGCTTCTCCCGCAACCGCCCGCCAAACATTCGAAAACTTCTGGTCAACCGCCATGACCCCATCCGACTGGTCCTTCCTCGCTACTACAGCGAACGTCACTACGATCCGTCTACCAATCGGGTATTTCACCCTCGGCCGACAATTTTGCATTGGCACCCCTTTCGAACCTTACACCGAGGTCTATACCAACGCTTGGGCCCACGTAAAACAATATATCGCAGCAGCAGCATCAAATGGCATCGGGACACTGCTGGACCTCCACGCCCTCCCCGGCGGCGCGAACGGGGATTCACATTCAGGGACATCCAGTCATAAGGCGGAACTATGGGGCAATAAGAAGAACCTGAAGCTGGCGATGGACTGCGCTACTTTTATCGCGCGGGAGACGAAAGATATGCCATTCGTGGTCGGTTTACAATTGGTCAACGAAGCAGTGTATAACGCGTCTGGGATGTACGAATTTTACGATCAAGTTCTCGATCAGATTGAAAAGATCAACCCCAAGTTGAACGTTTATATCTCTGACGCGTGGGATCTGGGAACAGCCTTGAGATACTCGGTTGGGAAGAACGGAAGAAAAGAAGCAGGGTGTAAGGTCGTAGTTGATACGCACAAATACTATTGTTTTGCGGAGGACGATAAAAATTTGAATCCATGGCAGATTATCGATAAGGTGGAATTGAGGGATGTGGATGCGGTGAAGGACCAGGGAGCTGGGTGTGTGGTTGGAGAGTATAGTTGTGTGATGGATGGAAGGAGTTGGGGGACTATTCAGGGAGAGGAGAGGAAAGGTCTGGCGGTGACGTTCGGTAAGAAGCAGAGTGAAACTTGGTGGAAGGGGAGCGGCGGGAGCTTCTTTTGGACTTATAAAATGGTGGGTTCTTATTTTTATTTTATTATCATTATTCGCAGCTTTACATTTTATGTATATGGTTGCTAACATGAAGTTTTCTATATGGACAGGCTTGGATGCCCGGCGGCGAATGGGGTTTCAGCGAGCAAACTACTAACGGCGCTATACCAGCGCCTCCCCTCGCAACTGCTAACAAAGCTGATATCGAATCCCGTCTCGCCAGGGCTCAAAAATCCCGCGAAGACCTTAAACGCGCGGCGTTAGCACAACACGTCAACTACTGGAACCAGGCGGCACCTGGACAGTACTTTGAACACTGGAGGTTTCAAGATGGATGGGAGATTGGATTTGATGACGCGATGGCTTTTTTCACGTATCGACTGAACCACGTGTGCAACAGGAACGGGGCAGATAAGATTGGAATGGCGGATTTGTGGGTGAAGAGGAGAGAACTGGAATACGAGGCTTTAAAAGAGAGAGAGCAGCCTGGGGTTGATAAGGCGTTCTTTTGGGAGTTTGGGCACGGGTGTCGGCAGGGGATTCGAGATTTTGAGGGTGTCGTCGGATTTTCCAGTTAATTGATTACATCAACTATTTGAATTTGAAGAGGAGAGTTCGAAAGCAAGATGATGTATAGTTCTGACGAAGCGCTTTGAAGAATTGAATTATTGATACTACGCATTCGACAATGGCCTGGCGGTCTTGCTAATGCTGCGGCCCCAGAGATAGCCGCCAATCAACATTATTATTATAAAGAGCTGCAGGAATATCTGCAGGAAGGGTATCATGATCTCAACGCTGAAAAGCGACATGTTTAGAGGTAGGACACGCGTGTATACACGTTATAAGAGTCTTTTGGGGTGTGCGAAATAGTGGAGTACCCAGGAGTTAGCGAAAGTATTAGCAAAGTACCATTGAATAGAGTTGTTCAAGGCTGAAAACCAAGGTACCAAGGCGGTCTTGGCTCATCAGAATATGAAACGTTACGTAGGCTGTTCCTGTCCCCTGTTCAAATGATCAATGATGTTAAATACGGCAACCAACCCGAATACGAGCGAAATGGGAAACTGTTCGACCAAAAACCCGCCAAACCTCCTCAACAACACCATCCTCGCCCCCCCAAATCAGATTCTATCGGATTATAATATCAGACCAGGCCAGATTAATCGCTCCTTCTATTTGTCTGCTTGTATGATGCATGCATGATATGATTGCCCTGCTGCATGCGCCAGTAGTCTCACTGATTTCCTGAGTGGCGTAGTACTCTAATTGGCTAAGCTAGGCCCATCCATAGCTTACAACCTATTCGATATATAAAAGGGAACACCTCGCGCATTCCCACCCGAGATTGAAATAAGACCATGGAAAAGGTCGGGCCGGATCTAAGCACCGGCAGCACTATCCTCGAGTTCCCAATCCAAGTCCAGACTATCGAGAGCCTTTCACCAGGCGGCGGCAGCAGCAGCAGCACTAGCGCAAGATCCGCTTACCCCGGAGGTGCAGGCTCTGGCTCCGAGTTGGATATTGAGCTGGTAAACACTGTTATTCCTGCTGGCAGCAATAACGATGGAGAAAGGAGGAGTAGCGGCCATCTCAGAGGTAGAGATGCAGAAATCAAGCAGGCGCACCGCCGGACGCACCGAAAGAGCCGGATGGGATGTGGCATGTGTAAGACGAGGAAAGTGAAGGTATGTTTTTCTTCACAACTGTATTTTAGTTACGCTGCAGCCTCTGTCTCTCAATTCATTATATCTCAATTGCATAACAGCCCTGAACCATGCTAAGGCCATGACATCAATAGTGCGACGAAGCAAAACCCCGCTGCGGCAATTGCATGGACCGTAACGAGAAATGCGCCTACCCGTCCGGTCCCTCCAACTTCCGTCCGCACAAACCAGTAACCTTCCGAGGTAGCAGCAGCAGCAGTAACAGCGATCGCGCCTCTACTCCCCCGGAAGTATATGACGATGGCGAATTTGACGAAATCATCCCCCGTCCCGCTCCAGAATACACTACCAACCGTGTTATCAAAGTCGACCTGAGTCCGCACTTCGCTCTGGTCCCTGGCCGTCCGGGCCGTCCTACAAACGAAGCGAAGCTCATGCATCACTGGATTACAGTTACTTGCAGCGGCGTCCGGTTTCCAAACCGCTCTTCAACTTCAGAATTGATGCGCGAAGTCGTCCCGCAACTAGCGGCATCCCACCCGTTCCTACACGACGCCCTCCTCGCTTGCGCGTCCGTGCATTTAATCGACCGTACGGCATCGGAACCGCAAAGCCTGGTCGGCTCCGTCAGCGAAAAATACTTCAACAAAGCTTTACGCTCCTTCCAGCAAGTTCTCGCTGTACCCGAGAAAACCGTAGAATCCGTCGAAGCAGTGTTTGCTGCTTCGATGATGATCGCATTATGGAACGGCATGAACGCCTTCCACCACTCCAACAAAGACGAATTTTACGATGATTTCGTCAGGTTTTTCCATATGAGCCAGGGACCCAAAACGGTTGGCTATAACTACTGGACTCTACTCGAGGGGACCAGAACCCGGAATTTGATAGAACAGAGAGAAGGAGCCACCGTGCTCGACGATGAGCTACCGGAGTTTCTAAAGAACGAGCGGTTAATGCTGATCGCTAGCAAAGTGAAAGAAGGAATTGACGAGGAAGTAGATGATCCGGCTGTTAGAGAAGTCTACAGGATGACGATGGGTCTAATCGAATGGGTTCACGCCGCTCTCCTCATCCCAGACCGTACGATCAGCGAACTCGCCGGCCGCGTTAACACCTTTCCCACAATGTGTCCAGGCGCTTTTGTAAGCCTGCTGGCGAAAAGGGACGAGCGCGCGATCGCTATCGCGGCACATTACATGGCCACGGCGTGCAAAGTTGATAATTACAGCTGGTTTTTAGCAGGCGGGAAGATGAAGAGGTATATCAGGGTGTTGTGCAGTATGGTGAGTCGGAAAGAGTGGGTCGTTTGGCCGTTGATTACAATCGGGGATAGCTGGACGAGTGTGCTACTGCAGGTAGATGGGAGGAACGATAGGAAGATTTACGAGATGGCGGCACATATTTTGGGGACAGTACCATATCAGTGGTGAACATATTGTCATTACTTACCTAATCAGTTTCACCATAATGGGTTCTAAGGTGGAGATTGAGGTGTTCGTTTTATATACCCCTATATAATGTACGTATGGCGAGTGGTGATGAACTTCGAGTATATTCTGGCGTGCGCAATTGTCGTTAACTTTGGTGTTCTTTTGACTGGCAGCGGGTTGTAGTTATCCGTACTTATGCATGTACTTTATCAATGCTAATTCGTCTCTAATCCTTGATACGTCGAGTTAACCCTTTTAAATTAGAGATGGCTAGCCAGCCAGCAAAACGGCGCGGATATGAACCCGAGAACCAAAGTAAATCAAGGTAACTACTGCAATACTAAATTTGTTGTTCCAATTAGGCTACTAACTAGTCTAATGAAAATGTCTTTCCGCTTTCCGCTTCTTATTTTCTTTTTTTTCTTCTTTTGTTTTTGGCTTACGCCGCATTGGCCTAGAACAAGTCCTTGGTCAGCTACGGATTGCGGATGTGTAAATGTACACGTCTACGAAACAATACACCTACATACAGTTGTACAAAAGGATCCAACTCATACTACCCCGCTGAAGGCTGATATATTTACTCGGTGCTTAGATTTTCCGGTTGTATTTGGCCATGGAAATGAGTATTACCATTTAAAATAGGCTTTTTAGGATTTTCTCACTTTGATAACTATTTCTGATACTTTCAAACTGCTTCAAAATTTAGTAAAGGAGAAATATATCCGGAAACATATCGCAGCTGATATCGCCGCCAAATACTTCACTGCGTTTTCAAGGCCCGAACGATACAAAGAGGTTAAACAGCTAGTCCATTGATTTCCTGCCACGTGCATAGAAGTTCTGTCGCTCACAGGTATCCAATCATACATCTCGGCCAATGTTATTGGACTATAGGGTATTGAATGTTTCTGAAAAAAAATACTTATAATAGATCCAAAAATTGAACGCGATATAGTGACCAAAGCTACTCGATTCGCTGGTGCACTTATCGAAAACCCCAGGAGCAAGGAACGAACAAATGATGGCAAATAAGACAGTCAGCCCAAAGAGGATTCGGCGACAGAACTATACTCCAGATGCCTTGAAAACCACTCCCACCGCAAATCAAGGTCTTTAGCTAAGGTAGTAAACCTTTTTGAACAATTTCAGTCAAATCTTAAAGTCCAACGAGAAGATACCGCTGAAATTTCTAGACACACTCGTTTCAACTGTGGAGGCGTACTCGATGGTATAGAACCGTATCTGTATGGCTGAACATCTATGTGCACAGTGCTCTCCCCCGTCCTATCAATTTCCCAGGATCAGACTTACAACTCTAAAGCTACAATACATGTTTCCGACGGCGAAGCGACCGATAGCAATCTTCTGCCTTGTGCACAATCTATCCCCGATGCATGTGGAATGGTCTCCGCGTTTCTCCGCACGGATTCTTTCATTTCTGATCCACGCCGACTTGCGGTGTGGATGATATCTCTCTACATTGGTCGAGTGCAGCATACGATACGTTCGAAATGGCCAGCGTCATTCAAATCCGGACCAGTTCTAGCACTTCGCTGCCACAGATCGGCGATACAGATTCCAGGTGCAGCTTTGTCTCGCAAGGCACAGCTGAGATAACCGTAAAAGAGGGTGGGCAGGGAGGTAATCCATACTTTGCCGGCAGGCTTTCATGAGCTCTTGGTTAGTTGTCCGTACTCCAGGAATATCACAGCGACGAAGAATTATGATGAGCCGTGGAACGATACCAGGTGTATGAACTGCGCTCCAACGGTCAAGGAATTGATCCAAAGTCTAGATGAGAGCATGTTAGGATCTTTAGGTACCATGGGTGTTGTTAAACTCAACATTCTCTAGCATCACAGTTCCGTACGAAAGAAACAGTAGATTATAAGTCTGAGACATGGGAGCAGGGACAAAGTTGAAATTGAAATATAGTAAGAGGCTATATATATATTTGTAACCTCAGCTGTATGTGTCATAAGTGTTATACATTATCCCTTTTTGTGTTGCACGTCTAGAGGCACTCCGCCACACAGCCCCTTTCCTCAGTGGCAAGAAAAAAGCCTCAGCTTGTAGAAAGGTATAAATGTAATCTTCCCCTCTCAGCCATGATGAATCACTCAAAGAGAAAATAAATCTACTTTTACTTTGGCGAGGCTGCCAGTATTAAAGTTACGCAACTAACGACCTAAAATCGCCTCTGATCAAACCACGAGGCTGTAGTTTTGACGCGATCTAGACATCGATATATCCTCAAAGTTAATACGGTATTATAAATGTAACAATCCTGAGACCAAGGTACCGCCATCTATTGCTTTTTACTAGACTCTGGCCACGACAAGTTTACGAGGCGGGTGCAGCACGATAATTATCCGCTGGAATTACCCTACAGGGCACCTATCAAGTTTAAAACCAGGAGAACTGTAACTTTTGAAGATGCGGAAATGTACATATTGTCGAAAGTCCAAGAAGAAGGCATGTAGCTACTTGTTCAATACTAGGTCCTTTAGTTGAAGCTTGACCTATATACTAATACAACGCGTTCTACGAATAGTGTACTGGCAGTGATTGGCCAAGTAGATGCGACTTGTGCATCAAGTCTAGATTTCCGTGTTCAAAACGCACGGGAACTAGAGACAAAGATATTTTGGTTCCTCAAACTCTTGAGAAGTTAAAACAGCGGCTCACTATTGATATGTATGTATAATGCCGGTTTACTCGCTTTATTATTGATAATATGAGCACAGACACTGAATTTATCTTCATTTCTTAGCATCAAAGACTTGGACTGCATCCTTTGGCTTATTGCTGGGTTGTTTGACTATGATGATTATAATTTTCTAAACCCTGGGGAACTTGACTCTACCGGTGATGGGGACTGGGATTTGATTTATGAATATCCTATGGATCAAAAAGGTCTTGAACAAAACGTTAGCCAGTTCTACAAAACCAAGAGAATTCTTCTAGAGGCACTTGAAATCGCGCTCCAAGCCGTCAGATCAGAGGCCGAGCTTGCTATTGAATATCATTCCAAACACGACCGTACATATGAAGTTTGTGCGCTGCTCGATATACTCACGGCGTCCCCGGAGTCTTACACTATTAAAGAACTTCACGAGAGGAATCGTGAGCGCGAAAGTTCGCGCTACCTTGGCTTAGTTTCGCAAAATGAATGGGGTCGCGGACGGATATTTTTATCCATAAAATCCGCAACTTTGCCGCCAAATTACCACTCAAACGATGCTTGCCATATCACTCTCGAAGCCGTTTCATATGCTGAGAAGATAGTAACAAATCTAGTAAACCGGTATATTTCACCAGCTGTACTACCAACAGAGGTTGCATCTAAACTCGAATGCTTCTGTGGTGTTGACAAGTCATTTTTCATGATTGATCCCCTCCTCCATCGAGCTCTTCTTCTTACAGAACAAGATGACGAAATACTAGAGAGTTTGTTCTACAGCAGTAAGGTTTTATGGCAGGGCGACCTTTTCGGTGAGACTGTATGGCATAAGATTATAAAACATAACTCACCCAAGTCACTAAGGTTACTCGAGGCAGCGATACAAAAAGATGATATAAATGTTACAAAACACACCGATATCCGAGGTATGGATATTCTCCACGCAGCTATTTTGCAGGGTATAGCGAATATGCTATTCCCACGGATCAGTACAGTTATGCATTGGGGTTGCTATGTAACATTTGGCGAAGTTTTCAACCGGGACTCACTGCTGGGCAGGCACGAGAGTATTTATTTTTTGGATAATTACCAGATGGCAGCTAGCGTTGGAGACTTGCAAACTTTTCAAAGTCTAGTTCAAATCTCTTCGAGTTGCCCTCTAGACCGTCAGCGATATGATTCCGAGCTTGCGTATGGATACATTCAGCAGGATTTTGACACTAGATACGATATAAACTTGTCCAAACTACACCCAGCAATTTTGGCGGCATTAGCGCAGCATTCGAACATCGTACAATACTTTATAGCCAATAATCCTTCAATTGCTGCTGAAGAGGTGGGAGGAAAAACATTAAGAGCTTTAGTCCTAGTCGCCTTTAGGCTGGATCAGACACATTTGCTCAATATCATTTCGGCTTCGGTCAACCTACAGGCCAACTTAAATACTGAAGAAATCCTATCTCTGTCGACAATGGCGGTTAAATATGCAAATTCGAACATGTTTGAGACTTGGATCAAGACCGTTGGTCTAGGAAATCAGGACACTGGTTCCTTACCGATCGTACAAACTGCCCCGGGGTTCAAAGACTTATGGCACAACATGATGGTCGCTTTTTGTGAGCGTTACCAGCTCGATAGCACAGAGCTCGAAACGTCGAACCTTAGTGATATCAAGCAATTTTCAGAAATATTCTGGAACATGGAGTCTGCTGTTGGTAGTGGTGCCATATGTGACTGCAAAGATTGTTTAGGGATCCGAACTATGGTAATTATAGTCTCCCGAAAAGTTCCCTGAAAATGTTGGAGAAGGTTTCATACAAGCCTGGCACGTGCCTGGGTCCCGAAATATTTAAAATATCTTGTCAATTTAGTGTTTGAAATTTATTGTATCGATTCGCATTTATTTCACAAAATGGATAACCCATTGTCTATCCCCATGTCATAGAAATAGACGCTCAGACCTGATAACCATAGGTCAATCTATAACTCCAAGAATCCAGCGCTTGGCCTTTAAAGATGTGCAAAAAAAAAAAACAGAAAGAAACTCGTCAAATCATATGATCAGTTATCCCAAACTAATTCATTCTCTTAGCAACCACCACCTCCACCACCACCACCGTCCCCCCCACCTCCTCCACCACCGCCTCCATCACCACCCCATCCTCCTCCTCCACCATCGCCTATGCTCCCAATAGCATCAAAGAACCCGCCTACACCATCAGCAGCTCCGTGATGCTTCTTGTGTTTCTTTTTATAGGCCTTTTGAGCTGCGTGTTTATCGTAGCGGTATCCGCTAGCTGTGCTGCCGCTGCCGTAGTAGCGGGCGTTTGGCTGGGTCTTATATTTCTTGGATGAGCCGAAGCACATTTTGGTTTTTGAAGTGTGCGTGTAGATCCAAAGATATGGGTTCCTTTTCTTGGATCTGATTAACACATGTACAGACAAGATATTGTTTCTGTGTTGTGTGTGGATTTGAGTATTTTAGTTGGTGTAGATGATATCGGATCAGGGAGTTTTCCTTTTCTGTTTAAAAATATGTCGGTTTGTAGAAAGGAAAGGAAATATTTTAAAGTAGTATTGATATTAATATTCTGAATAATTGGGAATTTTGATTTTAGCAAGCTGGGTCTGCGATGACATTTATACACCAATTTCTAGAATACTCATTTGCGCTGCATTGGAATCACCGTCATAACAACATTGTCTCATAAACCATCAACAGCTGTTGGACCGCATGATGAAATGATCACCCGGCACTGCTAGGCGACCAGTAAGCTCAGGCAATCGCCAACAAGGCTTGGTGCTGGCTTGGTACTGGTGTTTTATGTAAGAAACTGCCGAGTTAGAAAGACTGTTGCCATGAATGAGGGTCGTATAAAGGAATTTCGATCACGCTTGATTGATTTTAGTGCCGCTCTTCAGAGCCTCTACCTAACACATCAATAGCGATTTTGCCACCCTTGTGAACCCGATATGGTTAAAAACCTTATGTCGTTTTCCGTTGGAAATAGTTCGAACTGTCGCCGATCTAGTAGCTCATCGGTGCCCGCAGCAAGGCATATTTTCTTGTAGCGTGGGTTCCGACCAATGCGAGCTTCCAGTCTGAAGAGGGTGACGTAAAGGAAGCCGGTACCCGGTTCGCAATCCAGCAAGGCTTTTGGGTTCGCGTAACGTAAGGGCAAGTATCGGGTGGCCAAGAAAAGGAAATGTTCATGGTGGCCTAGAATTCGAAAGCAAAAAATAATATGACATTAAAATAGGTCTGAGACGTTTATACTCTAAATCTTAAAGTTTTATGAATGAAGAGTGGATAGATGCCGCGTGGTTTCTTCGCACCGTTCCATTACTAGGAATTCAGCCTCGTGGCTTCGTATTATGTTCCCTGTACGTTCTTTCGTATTGTTCTCATTTTCGCGAGTCGCTGTTCTCCCGCAACAACACATGTATGCATGCTACATATGCACATTGCATAGCATCGCATTGGAATTCGGGAGTATCTCACTTGCGATAGGCGGTGACATAGACAACCTGATAACGTTACCACGCGGAAATATAAAATTCTCGTATTAGTGGTTATTTTACACGATTCCCACACACGGGTCGGTTGAAAGAACTTGCAGTCGACTAAAAGTTTCAATTTGTTCCTTTCACTCGCTACCAGCAGCTGTACAGGACAATTAATCCCCGGATTCTACGAATTGAATGCATGACATCCATCTCCCGCCTACCAACCCAAACCTTCATAGGCAGTGGTTTAAACACCTTGGGGTTTTAAGTATTATGCATTTTTTCGTCTAGCCAAAAGACCAACACTTATGATCGAGATAGTTCCTCTTCTGAATTCATGAACTCCGTGATAATTCGGGGTCATTCCAATCATTCTCCTATTCAGTCAGACCGTCTACTCCACAATATCCGCTTCGACAAAAATATTGTTTAAAAAAGAACTGCTGGAAAAACCTTAAGCGCTTGATATTGTATTGCATATGTATCTAGCCTATTCTTGCACCTTGTACTTGTTACCTATCCGGTTATCTCGGAAGCCTATGCCCTTTAGATCTTTAAATCTGAAAATCTCCTACGGAGTGAGGCGATTATCAATTTTTATCAACAAGAATTTTGGAGGCTGGTGCGATTTTTTAAGCGAGCCTATCTTTATCGACGATGAGATGGAGAACATTCTAATCCGCTTACTGCGGCCTACCCTCGCATCAGATCTGGCGTGCTTGTGCATAATATCACGAAAAAAGAAACAATTGATCGTAAAATGAATAGATTTTATCATAACTTTATAAGGATAATTGAAAATATAGATTCATTATATTAGTTACATCTAGCTGGTCTGAGACTGGTCACTTTTGGCGTTCGCTCCGTCGATTCCAAATTACCAAAAATATGTAGGTATATATCTTCCCCTCGCTCTGAGACTAGGGCCTCCCGAGGTGACCACATTCATATAAAGCTTCCCTTGAGATTTTTTCAACTCCAAGACACATCTTCTTTACATCATGTTGGCAAGAGCCCATCCACCAACAGCGAGGCCCACAGCTCCGGCAGCAACAAATCTAGTTGGGGCAGCGTTGGGGCTCGTGGTTGTGACCGCACCTGTAGTTTGCTTCAGCGTCGTGCTGGAAACTACAGCTTTGCTTGTGATCTCCTCCGTTCGTGTCCTGGTGATCAATGATCCACCGCTGGTAGTGGTAAAGACATCGACCGAGGTCAAAACGCTTTGGGAAGTGCTAACAATGACCTCGGTGAGGGTGCCAGTGGATGCTTCCGTGATAGTGGTGGAGCCGGTCTCTGCGGGGATCGATGAATCGGTACCAGTAGCAGCGTCGGAGACAGATGTCAGATCTCCAGAGGCAGATGAGATAGCATCGGAGAGAGATGAGAGGGATTCAGAAATTGACGAGAGAGCGTCCGAGGCAGATGATGGGAGGGCTGCAAGAGAAATATAGTCAGTCACAATCCCTTTACACACATGGTGAGTTATGAATCAATAACGGATCATCAAGCTTACCGTCAGTGGGAGCACTAGTTGTTTGACCATCAGTGGGGGCAGCGCCGGTTGTAGCAGCGTCAGTGGGAGCGGCATCAGTAGGAGCGGCATCGGTTGGAGCGGCGTCAGTTGGAGCAACGTCGGTTGGAGCGGCACTGGAGGTATCGCCTTGGGCTGCCACTAGGGCAAAGAAGAGACTAAGGACGTAAAGGACTCTCATATTGAAAGACTGTAAATATTTGTTTTAGAGGCTTAAAATTATATATTATTAACAGATCGGGTATTGAAAACGAAGGCAACTCGAATGCGTTAAATATATGCGGTATTTTACGAGATCAATGGAAAGTCCCTTCAATATGAAGACGAGGCAGCAGGAGCTTGATGGTATTTATACCTCTGCTTGGGCTTAGAATAGTTTACGAACTTGGATGGATCCAACAAAATCTGAACCCGGAACTCGACAGGATTTACGTCAATCACTTTTTGGCGTCCCATTGAAGGAGCCAAAAAGTCACCGCCAGCCGCGGTGTTCGGGTACCCAACATAACATAACATATCTTGGGGTTTCAAAAAAGAAGGAAATAGTTAGATCGACTCGGGTTGGGAATACCAAAAAAAAAAAGTGGGCTAACATGGTGCAGACGGGGTATAAAGCAAACGAAACGGTCTATCATCCGCATTGGCCAGGGGAATGTTGCAAGTCAGTGTTGCAATTGGATATCAAAGGGCTTAGAGCAGGAGGGCAACCCAGCCAACCGCGGTTCCAACTCCTGGCCAGGCATTCTCCAACTGTTAGTTTGGCATGATGGTACACGAAGACGGTAATCGCGTTTTGTGATATGCTTGATCTAGTAGCCTCTCCTGCAAGTTGCGAGACTATGCATGTCACTGCGCCGTACCTCAGCGGTCGGCCGGGCAATAGACCAGGCTAAGCTTGACTAGCTTGCTTGGGTGCGGTGAAATCGAACCGGGATACAAGTTGGAGAATGGCAAAAAAATGTTTGCGAATCGTGCCACCGTCCGTTTCTATTTTGTGATCTATTCCAAATTTAAAGGAAACAAATGGCACATCAGCCATTGGCTATATCGGGACTGGGTGGTCGATGGGTGACATCGTGCGTCGTTAAATGCCAAGGCTGAACCCGGCCGTTGTTACACATACCTTCCAAGCTAGGGCTGGCTTCTCGGAAGAGTTCGGCAGCTCCCCTAGCACGCAAATGCGAAGGACCATCGTACCCATCACTATCGGTCGCGAGATACCTTGAGGATGTTGGATCAAGAAGCCCATGAAGCGCATCTTGTTTGATTCCTCTATATTGAATATTATTAGACACTAAGCTACCTTCTAGATTTATATGTGCAAACCGTTGTTTAATATTATATAATTTGCCCCTAAAATAGTTTCCAGGACGCGTACACTAAGTCAGGGCTAGCACAAACTAGCAAAGGTCCGGCCTGTTGCCAAACAAATGAGGAAAAGTGAGTATTCCAATGTTATATAAGTATATTGTTAGCTCGTGTCTCAACAGCCATTGACTAAAGAACAGATTTCTAATTTTACTGTTAGGTTAGATATAGAAAACCGGTTGTTTGCATTCAGCTCGAGCAGTAAGAACCATTTCACCACCTTGCTAGATGCCTAGGTATTTGATTCCGAGGTCACGGCTACGGGTCTGCGCATCGCATCCCAACGAGTCCCCTTGCTGCAGACGCAACCTGGCCACCTATCGGTTATATAGTTTACATATGCTGTGCGATATGTATTGAGTATAACGTTTGCTGAAGACAAGACCGGATCGATTGATAAACCCTTTCTAAATCGCAATCATTAAACACGTTTTAAATCGTGATACCATGCACGGCATTTTAATATGATCTCCATTCCGACCGAAGCTGCAGGCTGTGGTATCAAATCCCTCGCCTCAACCGACAGTCCACTATCGAAGCTCCACTTCTTCTAGCTTGCCATCGGCTCTAAATCCCTGAGATTCCAAATGGTGCGTTTGCTATTTAGGCTAGCCCCGGTATACCTCAAGGCGAACGCGCGCATGTGGCACGGTAGGCACAAGCTAGTTTCCCATCAATGGCCATTTGCATCGTCTGGGCGGCGATACGGGAAGCTGCGAGTCTTTCTGCTCGTCAAGGTACAGTGTACTCCATATTCATAGGTGAAGTGAAACCCGCTTTATGCAAGGTACAGGCAACTGGTACCCGCGATTTCCCTTTGAAAATTTTTACCCCTCTTTCTAATGGCAGAATGCTTAATCTTGGCTGGTCGATATCCCGTTTTACTAAGCGTAGTAGCGGCCTTTGATTCCAACTTTATTCAAGGCCAATAAGAACCACAACTAATCCTGCAACTCCGACTACCAACAGCTTTTGGGAAAACGCAAATTTCCATTCTCCGAAAGAGGGAATCTATAGTAAATTTTCAATTAATCGGATCCGGAACCCGTTGGTCGTTGTTAATAGCAGTAATAATACTATTGATAATACCATTGCTCAGCCATGTCGTCTACAACAACTGCAACCACAGCAGGGACAGGAGCCAAACTCCGACCCAAGCTGTCGGAACTCGCGGCAACAATATCCGCAAACGCAAAAATCGTAGAGGACTACATTGAAGCTCAGGGACTTCCTTACCCTTCATTCGCCGCAGATGGACCTTCGGATTTTCCAATCCCCCAAACGAAAGAGACCGAAAGCATCCATGAGGCGCGGCAAGCGCTATTGGCGGCGTCAAAGCATATCTACGATCTAGCGACCGGGCCGAACGAGTTTTTGAGGTGGCTGGTTTGGAACGTACGTATCTTCTGCGCTTTCGTTTTTTGCATAATTTCCCCTCGATTCTGTAATGCCGATTGGGTCTCACGAAGTTATATCGCGTTCTCTAGTACAATGACGTCTCAACCCTTCACATTATCACCACCTTCGAAATCCCCAAAATCGTACCCCTCGATGGCGACATCTCCTACGCAGATATCAGTGAAAAATGCAAGCTCTCAGAGCTTCAAATTCGCCAGATCCTCCGTCTTGCCATGACGAACCGTATCTTCTACGAACCCCGCCACGGATACGTCGCCCATACAGCCCAATCCAAGCTCCTCCGTGAAGACCCCTTGATGGTTAACTGGATTTCGTTTAACACAGACGATCTCGCTCCCGCATCGATGAAAGTCGTTGAGGCGCTGCAGAAGTGGCCGGGGAGCGGAGAGCCCACTGAAACGGCATTCGCGCTGGCGCACAATAACGAGACGCTATTCCAGTTTCTGGCAGCAAGGCCAGAGAGAGCGAAAAGGTTCGGCCAGGCGATGTCCGCATTCAGTACGGGCCAAGGGTATGCTATTGATCATCTGGTTCGAGGTTTTGATTGGGACAAGCTGCCGAAGGATGCTACCATTGTAGATGTAAGGCTCCTGTTTTCCCCCTGCACTGGCCCATCTAGGCTACTAAGCAAACAGACTAATCACAATCCCCTGTATAGGTCGGCGGTGCGACTGGTTTCGTCTGCGTCGAGCTTGCGAAAGCACACGCAGGGTTCAAATTCATCGTTGAAGATAAAGTAAAGCCGCAACTCGAGCTAGGAGAGTCGACGTTGCTCCCAGAGCTAAAACCACGCTTTGAATACGTCGTACACGATTTTTTTACTGAGCAACCTGTCAAGGGCGCCGATGTATATCTGATTCGTTGGTGCCTGCACAATTGGTCTGATAAATACGCGGCCATCATGCTCAAGAGCTTGGTGCCAGCTCTGAAAAACGGAGCTAAGGTTATCATCAACGAGCTGGCATTACCTGAACCGGGTGCCGCAAACCCTTGGGAGGAGAGAAGGATTAGGTAAGTATTTCTTGAGCACCCTGAATAAAGGTTGGTAGGGCGTAGTAGCTAACCAACCATTCGAACAGAACTCTTGACGTGGTGATGCTGATGTGCCTGAATGCTCTCGAACGAGAGGAAAACGATTACAAGAGGCTGTTTGCAGAGGCGGATCCCAGATTCCGCCTTGAAAGTTTCAGCCAGCCAGACGGGTGCTTGATGAATATTGTTGTGGCCACCTTTGTTGGCGAGTAAACTAACCACCCAGTAGACCTGGGATGATATTTGAGTTCTGGATTTAGTCTTTATTTACCCTTTATCGTTTTGGCATATGAGTGCGCTCTATTTTCCTTTTCTACAAACTAAATTTGGCTAGATAGAGTACTTTCAGACTCTAGTTTAGAATATAGATGAATATTTATCATGAGTTATAGTTGCACAGCGCTGTTGGCGCATCTTAGTCTCAAAGCTAAGCGGGGTTTTGATTTGATACCGCCATTTGCGGTTAACTATCTTCCAAATTCATACTCCGTGCGTCTTCAAAGAGCCCCCAATTGACTAAGATCGTTCAAGTTTATTTCTCGCCCATGGATACGCACGACAAGCGAACAAAACCCGAAGTTTAATATCTCGTGACTGCTGCCTCTTGTAGATAAACTAAAACTCGGTACCCGAATGACATGTGTGCATGTGAGATGGTACCAGCTTGGTTGAAAGCTTTTGCTTCTTCCTCTTCGATTGTTGAAACTGGTCATGCACCTTGGCGCGGGATGCTGGCGTAGTGGGGAACCGGGACTGGGAGCTCGAAGCCCTCCTCGTTTGGCTGCTGGTCGCTCCACTCTTCATGCCACCTAATCTAGACTTTTCTAGCTGATTGACACGAACGTCTTCTCTTTTCCTGACATATTTTTTGAGGCTATCCAGCCGTGGTAGGGCCTAGAAGACTTTTGACGGAGCACCGATACTCGGATTGGTATAGTAGAATAAACGAAAATCAAAACTGTCCCTCTTTTGCGAAGTAATAGCGGGGTTCGCTCTAGCTTTTCGGCTCACAAGATGATTAGTTACAGGCGGAGGGCGGTGGTATCCTGGTACCTGGTCATTAAACGGGGTGGTCTGGTGCAGTCCTTTTGTGCTGGGCTGCCCGGATGAAGGTGAAAAGGTCAGCCCGACTTATTAAATTTTGCCGCTGGATTTTGCCATATCATCACAATCCGATTGTTCGTTCATTGTTCGGCAAAAAACCAACTATCACAAAATATCTCTCCCCCCCAATGTAGACGACTCTTTACCACCCCCTTGCTTCCGAGTCGCCATATAGTTCATATTGTATAGGTCATATTCCGAACAGCATTATACCGGTCTCCATACGCACACTGAACCTTTTGGCTTGAATTTAATACTTTTTACATTTTCCTATTAACTTTCGACTAGGAGCAAAGATTGGAACGCCGGGTAGGAAAAGGACGGCGGCCATTGCGCATTTCCCACGCGAGCGCACGAACCTACATGTAAAGGGAAGGGAAGGGGCTGTCCCACGTTGTGCCCACTCTTTCCGCAGTGATCGGCTTGTCGAGTTCCTATTTCTCCAAGAAAACAATCAGCCGTTTCGAATTTCGAATTTACATCTTCATCGCAACTGTCCCTTTAAACCTTTCTATACGGTTTACTGGTTAACTCCTTCTATTTTGACGACCACCGACCGCTCTACGCATTCCGACATATCTTACTCGGCTGCTGACCTACAACACAACCACCACGATGTCGTCGCCACCAGGCAAGGAGAAGGAAAAAAAATCCCCTCGCGGCTCACCTTGGGACCACCCTTCGTCACCATACGGTGAACATGTACCCGCTGGGACAATAGGATATAATCATGAGCAGCACTACTTAGCTGCAGATTCGGGCGACTCAAATACTGAAGATGATATCTGGGACTCGGAGACTGGGAGGTACACGCCCCGCCCTGTCGAATCCCCGTCGCGCTATTCGACCTTTGACCTTCCTGCATGCAATGACGTCTATTATATATCTCCTATATCGATGCCGCTTTATTGGCGATGATGTTATCTTCGCACACCGACCTTTAATAGCTTTGCTAACCATAACGACATCTACCCAACAGTTTAATGACCGATACCACTTCGTTGAGAGAACAGATATATGCACAGATGTAAGACGCCCTTGTATTTATCCTTCGTCCGAAAAACCCTTTCCCTTATTCCTCATGCGACCAAGAAAGTATTGAGTGCGCTTTGCCGGGGTATACTCGGACCGGGGTGGTACCCGAATACGAACTGCTTAGGGCTAACCACAATGAGACAGCAGAGTAGAGAACGGACGAAGATATACTGTGAGTAATACCGAGCTATCGCGCGCACGCTCTCGCGCTCTCGCAACTCGCATCGAACACTCCTGGCGCCGTTATGGCTGTTACGGAGCACTTGGATCAAGCTTGATATTAACGGGATCTAAAATGACCAGGCCAATGCCGCAGGCCAATCGGACTACCAGTTCCCTGTCGATGGTAAGACAAACCTCGGAACCTATAGCAAGCCGGACCTTGTAAATATCGGCCAGCATGGGTCGTTCGTTTTCAAAGGCCAGTGTGTGATGTGGAGCTAATGCAATAGACGTCGAAATGTAGAGCTGGAACAGGACCGGTTAGATTTGATGCATCATCTCTTCAAGCTGTTATTAAATGGTAAGATATCCCTCCCTCATTGTGATCTGCATCTTTACTGCTGCAACTGAGGTTGACATCGTGCCATGATCTCAGGCGAATTGTATATCTCGCCGATCGGTGACAACCCGCAACGCATTCTCGATATCGGCACAGGCACAGGCATTTGGGCCATCGAAATGGCAGAGTACGTCTACCCCCGAATATATCCACTCTCTAACATCGCCAGAAAATATAATTAAACAACCTGTTGCGATCGTACAGTCGCTTCCCCTCCGCCTCCGTTATCGGCACCGACCTCGCCCCCATACAACCTACTTGGGTGCCTCCCAACCTCGAGTTCCAAATCGACGACTGCGAAGGCGAATGGACATTCGGAAAGGATACCTTTGATTTTATCCACATCCGCTACCTGCGCGCCGCGATTTCCGACTGGCCGCGGCTGTTCAGCCAAGCATACGATGCGCTAAAACCGGGAGGTTACTTCGAATTCCAAGATCCCGACTTGGACTTCCTCACGCTCGATGACTCGTTACCCGAGGACGCATCACTGAGACAATATTTAAATTACTTCCACGAGGCCTGCCGGAAAGCGGGCAAACATACGAAGGGACAGCCGCAAACGGTTAAGGACGAGCTGTTAAAGTTGGGCTATGAGGATGTGAGGATGGAGGTTAAGCTGTGTCCACAGAACCACTGGCCGAAAGACCCGCATATGAGAATGTTAGGCAAGTACAGTCTACTGAACTTGTTGGATGGGCTAGAAGGGTTTGCCCTGAAACTATTTACGGGGCGGCTAGGGTGGACGAAAGAGGAGGTTGAAGTATTTGTCATGAAGCTGAAGCAGGAAAGCATGAACAAGAAGTATCATATCTATTTCGATTAGTGAGTACACCCGCTTCTCTCATCAGCTCTGATGCAGCCATCATGCTAATAAAAAGATAGTTACTTTGTTTCTGGACAAAAACCATACGACGCAGTTTAATCATTTACATTTTCATATGCTAGAGAACAATCTATCAACATGAGAGACGGCATACTAGCAAGTACATATTCAACACAGTTCCTTCGAAGGGTCTTTTTTTCTCTTTCTTTTCTACTTTATCGGGTCCGGGGTTTTACGATTTCGCTGTTTCAAAGAGCAGCAGTATTTTACGACAGCAACTGCGGGGTTTCGGGTTCATTCAATCTACCGGTCATATTTCCTTAGCTTTTCTTTTGGGACGCAACGGAGGAACATACATAAAAATAAAAATTTCGGGATCTTAGTTTTTCATTAATCATCTATCAGTACTACTATTATTATTAGATGGGGTTATTTTCTTCTCGCAGAGTTACTACGGTGCAACTTTCATATCTCCTTCATTTTAACGGTTCGCATTCTCTATGCTGAATTTCCGCACGCAATCCTCAGTTATCATGTTAAGGCGATTCGCGTTACCTATTTCTTTGATTTTTGGCCCCATCCCTATATACTACGTTTAGCGTCTGCGCTTGCCTCTTCATTCTCTCTTAGTTATAGGCCTCCTCCCCTCTTCTTATCTTTTTTATCACACCAAGGTCCACATTTCCTTTCATCGACTTTGAGATACCAATATTCTTTCGGATGATATGGTTTCAAGATGTACATACGCTTTAGCTCTTTTTTCTTTTTCTTTTTTCCAGATGTGGGCAACTACATCAATAGATGCCATGAGATCTTATAGACTAGAATGGTGCATCGATTAGAAATCATAAATATAATTATAATGTTGAGTTGCGAAATAGTATGCGCATGCGGATGTCTTGCTCAATTTATAATGATAACGATGCCTGGAATTCAAAGCTCATTCCTTGAATTATGTCGCTTATCTTCCTAAATAGACAGTCCAACGTAGAATCTAACCACCGCTGATATACACGACCAAAATCGCACAATAACTATATGGCAAGGCCAAATTATTCGAGTCAGTTCACGACAGTCAGGGCTAGATGTCTCACGCATGAAATACGTGGACACAAAAGAAGCGAAAAATAAGAAATGTGGTATTTTGAGATATACGTACGCAGCGGTAGCCAAAAATATCTCTCCCTTCGTAAGTTTCGCCATTAGGAAGATAGATATGGAGAACAGGAATGTGAACACCCAGACGAGTCCCAGCCTTAGCCCCTGAGACTCCACGAAGAACAGCGTGGTCATGGATCCAACGAGGACGATGATGGCCAAGAACGTGCAAATGATAGTTACGAACAGGTCGATTGCAGTCTCGGAGTAGTAGAGAACGTTATCGGAATTTGGAATATGGGCGGGTTGGGGTTCTAACAGAAAAATAAAAGAGGAAACAGCACCAGTTAGAAATGTAGGACAGGCAATGTTAATAGGAAACAGGATCTCACTCTTAAAAAATCTCCCAAGATTATTTTGTGCAAATATCGAGAGCGGATCATCGCATTTTGGCGGCTTAAGAGCGATCAAATCCGCTTCGTACATCTTGTCGTACGCTTGCTCCGATATGTCAATGATGGGTGGATCACCTTGGTTGGCTCTCCAGTTTCGAATCGAAGTTACTACTCTCTCCGAAGGCTCTGAACAATTCAAAAGGTCCTTATAGTAGAAAAGTGCCTTATCTGGTGAGATGAAAAATGTTAATACATGGCTCCTGCTACTTTATATCTGCAGACTCGGTTGAAGAATGGGTTGAGCACATACTATACTGCTTCATTTGGTACCTGATTTCTCGTACTAGATTCAATCTCTTCTGCGTCCTCTCATCCCTGCCTTCCCACAGTTCTTTGAAATGTCGAAGATGGTACTTGGCCTCCGGTTCCTTGAGCAACCCGTCCTCTTCGTCCATCTTGTCGAGCTCGGCTTCGAGGTACATTAGCTCCGCTTGGTAGTACAATAGATTACGGGCATTCAAGCGATCGAAGCGACGATAGACTGAGAGTTCTGCATCCGTGGAAATTATGGCTGCTGTGGAAGGGTATCCGGGCGCATACGTGATGCCTTGTACAGGAGCGTCCTTTTCTGGGTCGCGAGTATTTGGGTAGGAATTTTTACCTCGACCGCCAGCATCTGGATTGCGGTCTACGGTGATACTTTCGGGGTTGACTGGTATGTGCACCATGCGGTTCATACCGCTGACGTCCTGAACTGTGGCTTGAAGCTCTGTTGTGGCAACTGTTTCCAGCGGGATGTTCACCATGTAGGGCGTGAATTCAAACGCTGAGGCTTGGCCTAAAGGAAGTGGCCCCTGAGCATCTATTTGCTCCTGGATATCATTGGCAGTGAGATCTACTTGTGCGAGGTATGGGGCACCATCGCCCTTCATGACTGCGACAAGCGACTGGTTATTTGAAGAGCTAGGCGGGCTGAGTTCAACAACTCGTGTGCAAGACGATACTGTGCCGTCGGGTGCCCTAGTAGTCAAAACTGTCTCTCGTATGTTATTGATTTTATGGATTTCTCCATTGTTATGCACTGTTGCTTCGGGCATTTTTTCGCTTTGTTCGCCCTGAGTTTGCAATGCCGCTTCCCCAGTGTTGGACATTTTGCGTTGCTGGACGTTTGGTATGACGTTAGATGAGCATCGAGACTACGCTCAAGAGCGTTAATGAGCTGTTGAAACGAAAAGGAAAGAGTATTTATCTACTCGAGAGCAACTTCTACAGATCAAAAGCCCGAGTACTCGAGTTCCCTGTTTCGCTTGCTTCTGCAACATTTGCTGTTGATGTCACACCAGGCGCACATCCGCACATGCGTGAACACCCAAACAGCAAGTGTGAGGCGTTGTTCGTGGACCAGCCGCCAATAGTTCGGGAAGGGATCTGATATGATCAGCAATGCATCCGCAAACCAAGGCATTTGTCGGTCATTTGAGTATCACAATAAGTAAATCTAAGTCCGAACAAATTAGAGTCAACTCAACCCAACCCAAGTAATATTTTTTTTTATATTTGTCGTTGATATTTGTCGTTGATAGCGAGCAACCGGTCGTTTGGAGTCAGTCATGTGTCAGTCAAAAACACCACACCAACCCACCACGTTGTGTTGCATTTTGTATATGCATTTTGTATATAACGACTGCCTGCAACCTCGAAGAATGATAAAGAACTGCTACAAGGTTTTCACCAGAACTCTGCAATCACTTATATTATAAAATCATAGCACTTATTTGGAGAAGGTTCTGATGCTATTCAACATCCTCTTGTGACAGTGATACCTGATATGACAATGTAAGTATATTAATCTTATAGGATTTTTTATTCAAATCTATATATATCATTACTGTACAAACAAATATCTATTCTATCTTATCATACCTACATCAGATTCCACTGTGGGTATTCAGCGCTAGTTTGGTTCTTCAACACTTAGATATAGTGTAGAATTGTAATGAATGAATAATATATAAGATCTTTATTTGTTGGGGGGTGTCTAGAACCAGGGGAGGTCTATATTTTCCACTTGGCCAAGCATTACCTCATCTTTCAGTTTTAAAAAACTTCGCAGAGATTAGATCGATCGATCGATCGGGGCGGGACGGGGCGGGGCGGGTTGATGCAAAAAAGCTCGATCTTCCGTAAAGATAGATAGATCACGATCAGACGAAACACGCTAATGCAGGAAGAATATGGAGCAAGTGAGAGCTCCGCCCATAAGCACTGCTTTGGAATGCTGTTGCCGAGGGTCCAATCAAGTTGGTCAATTGTGAAGAAATATAACAGCGAAAACTAGCAAGTTCTTTCGCTAGTGCCCTGAACTAGCCATTTTTAAATATTTCCAGCGTCGAATTTGATAAGGATGGGACTTCAACTATGGGATATAAATTCGTGTACATCCTGTTCTTTTTCTTCCCCTTGACTGAGGGAATAAACTTAAGTCTCCCTACCACCCTCACCGCACCCGCCAGGCATTCACCCCACCGGTCTTCCATTACTCAAAGCGCTACTGTCCCAGACCATCGACTAAATATATATATTCTTTCATTCCCGTAACCTTCACGACCACCTCGATCGTCTTATTTAACACACCTCAGCCATGCTAGAAGGTACCCTATTCGAGCCCATCTTTCCAGAACAGACCCCTTCCGGTCTCGACTTTCCCACCCAAAATGCGGGAAAACCCTGTTTCTCCATCAACGAGGGCTGGTACACTAATGCCGATCGGTTCAACGAACTCGACCAGGCCGCCATACGCGAAATGTACGACGAGATGATAAAGACGCCGCTCTTCAGTATGGCGCACCCGTCAATGGCGCGCTGCCACGCGTGGATCACTAAGGTCCTGAGCTCGACCCCCTCGTGGCAGAATTTCCTCTCCTGCCGCATCACCACGGTGCTCTACCGGATAATCACGCCAGACAGGTTCCAGACACCTGAGCACATGCGCATCGTATACACTCTCTGTGTTGTGGGTGAGCTATTGACGCGCCTAACCCTCCCGCCCGACGACCTACTGGACGGCTGCGATGTCAGAGAGGGCCAGCCCACCTGGTGGAGACTCCACCCCCGAACAATGCTTGCTGATCAGATGCTCTGGCGCGAGATGGCGACCCAGGTGTTCGATCTTTACATCCCAATTGACCACCCCCAGCACGCCGCGCTGAGAAGAATCAGCGAGAACTACGCGCGGTCGTCGATTTTCTATTTCACCTTCCCGTCAAGCGTACAAGGCGATAGGGATGACATGCGTCGTGAGCAAGGAGGGAATACACTGCTCAACGGGGGGAAGACCCTAGCGCCGCTGAGCCTCTTCTCGAACGAAACGTTAGAGCACGTCAACGTGTTCCGAGTTCTCCATTACGTACGCTACTTTGCAGACCTGGCGCGCTTCGCAGCGTGCTACGACTCTGTCCCATCACAACCATTCTACGAGCTGTTCGATCACGGCGCGAATATATTTGTGCATATTGATGACATGATGGAAGAGTTATACGACCAGGGCGATCCAGATCGCCATACAGATATCCTGACCGGTGAGATCACATGCCTGCCAGTGTACCTAATGGACAACATCAAGGAGCTCGCGAGCGAGGCGGGGATTACGGCGCAGGAGATCCGCGATACGATGGAGATGAATTTTGGCACGCAGAATTCCGAGGATGCGAAGAGAGTGAAAGAGTTGTACCGTAAGCTCAAGCTAACGAAGCACGTGAACAAGCGGATGCTCGGGATGTGGGATAGATTGCTCGAGGTGGAAGGAGCTGCTCAGGGGAAGATCGGGTTACCGGGGGGTATCCTGTCGCATATCCTGATCCTGCAGATTGAGAGCGATATGATCATGCCTACGAAAATACTCGAAGGTGTGAAGAAAATGAAAGCCATGGGGATGAACGACAACGATATAACGGGCAAGATGTTGGAGATGCTGGTGTAGACTTACTTTGTGTTAAAATATAAACACTATTATATTGATATAATTTTAAAACAACTTTATTTTTTCGAAAATGACAACATAAATTTATGTAGATTTTAGATTATCAGATCACAGTGTTTTTGGAAAATCGCAATGCTGGATGAAGGACCAATATGACAAGACAATAATAAGCCAGATATGCCCGAATGAAAGGAGGGATTTTGTTATAGTTAACTCCCACTAATATGCGTTGTCTCGCCTCGCAACGCATACAAAAAACTTTGGGTTGCGGATACTGTACTTATAGAGTTCGGTGCGATTCGGTTCGGTTCAACTCAGTTCAGTCAGGTTTAAGTGCTGTGCCTGCGCAGCCTTCTCCTAAAAAGTAAAATATTATCATGGTGTTTAATACTCTTCAATTTGATAATGTTAAGTGTACAGGAGGTTAGACGGGTTAGTTTTTGATTTTCTAAATAATTTTCAGTTCCGAGTAACCATAAAAACCAAAAACCGCCGTAAGTCTAAAACCCGAACTAGGTAGTTACTTATCATAACTAAGTATATGAGATGTTATGATCAGGCAAATCGTAGTCTATAACGTTTCCAATCACAAACAAAACCAGGGCGAGACCGTGAAGTTTTGGTATGGCAAATTGGTATTCGCAAGTAAATAAATGATATGTACAATCTAGAATTTACAATCTTGCTTTATATACAAAAAGACTTCGAATCCCCTCAACCCGCTCCTGAATCGTCCAAAAAACCGCCCACAAGATCCTTTCTTGGAAGGGATAACTGAAAGCTTGTGGTGGCTGCAAAGAAAATACAAGAATGGAAAAAAAAAATCGTACTCCAAATCCACGTTATTAAAGTCCTCTTCGTCACCGGTCCTCTTATGATAGAATCATAGTCTAAAAATTTACAAGAAAGAGGAGAGGAGTGGGACATAAGTGTCAACGGCGAGACCGTTTGGTGGCTCGATGGACTGGAAGTAGTCGGATGGCCACCATGGACCAGCAGCCCACCAAGTAGCACCGATCCAAGCATCGCTGTTCTTAAGAGCGCAGAGGAGTCCGCTGACGGCAGCAGTGCAGACGTCGTTGTCACCGGCACCGAATTCACCGAGGAAGCACTTGACGCCGTTGTCCTCGCACCATTGGGTAGCGGTCTGAACTCTCTCGGCACCAATGGTTTCAGACTCGCACTGGTCGCTAGTTCCGGAACCATCAGAGTCAAGGTATTGATGCATCTCTGGAAATACGAGTTAGTATCATGGAATTTAAGTAAATATCATTGGTTGAAGGGCACATACCGAAGGCCATGTTGTTCTTGGTATCAGTGAGGTACTTGAGCATGTCGTTCTGGTCAGCCCAGTGCCAAGCACCGCTCCATGCGTTACCCTCAACGAGGATCAAGTTGTTAACTCCTTGGTTGGAACGGATGGCAGAGAGACCAGCTTGGTTCAATTGGAAGACGAGGCCGTCTAAAGCGTTTGAAGTCAGCAATCTTGAGATCTTCGCTTTTCGATTGTATCAGTTATCAGATACTTACTGTCCATATCGTGGTACTCGTTCATGAGATCGAAGATGACGTTGTCATTGAAGTTAGTCCATTGGGACAAAGCTTGCCAGAAGTTACCGAAACCCTCAACATCAGTGAGGATATCGCCGTTGTAACGTCCAAAATTGTGGATATCGATGACTAGGATTTTGTGGTAAGTACAAAGTGCAAATTAATGCTGAAGCCAGAGATTTCTTTACTTACTAGCCTTGCCACCGGAGCTGGTGATGAAGCTGAGAATTTGGTAAAGACCAGAGAGGTATCCTTGATCATAGGTGGATGGATCCTTAAGACCATTTGGTGCAGCACTGATATCGAATTAGAATCAAAACGCGTATATGTGAAGATTATGGATTTTGCATACCGCTCAAGCTTGATTGGGATACGGATAGCATTGAATCCCTTGTCGAGGAAGTATTGAACGCTGTCAAAGGTTGGCCAAGTGAAGTCAGTGCCCAATGTTCCGGGAATGGCGTCTCCGAATTCAGCACCAGCCTAATTATTCAGTTAGTATATTCAATTAGATGCCCAGGAAGATCAAATAAGTAGATAGCATACCTCGTTGACACCGAAGAGGTCAAATGTCCTGGAGGAGTCACAGCTTGGTTGTGGGCCGTCGGTCGTGCAAGGACCGCCGCCGCCGTTCTCAGTGACGGTCTCGGTCACTGTATCGGTTTGATAATCGGTAACAGTGGTGTAAACCCAGTTTGTGGTCGTCACAGTCGCAGTCACGGTCACGGTGCTACCACCACCACCACCGCCTCCATTGCCTCCTGGCAAGCACTGGGAGTAGTAGGGGTTGGAGCTAAGAAGGTGAACTTTTTAGTTGCCGTACTCTAATGTGTAAAAGAATCCATGGTGGCTTAGCTTACTATGTGCAAGTCCAGCCAGAGATACAATTCTTTGGTCCGGTCCATTGACTATCATTCAGATTCTAAAGTTAGCATTCAAGTTCCAATTTGCATACGAGAAATCTCAATGATATACGTACACTCCACCGCACTGTCCATATCCCTGTGATTGGGCAGCAGCACGCTGGGCGAGGCCAGCGAGAGCCGCGAGAAGAACGAGATCAGATTTCATCGTTGAAGCCTTGAAGTAAGAAGCAGTCGGATAGTAAGACACAGATGAGCAATGATGCTTGAGGATAGTGAAGAAAGTCGAAACCTGGGAAGCAAATGCGTCCTTTATATACCTTCCGAGGCCTCTGGACAGGGCCTAGTTAACGAATCCATAGATGTGAAAATTGAAAGGTCTTCACTTTCCTGGATTGTGAAAATTCGGAAGGCGGCATCATTGCCGGATCGTCGTGCCTGCACCGCGGGAAAGAAGTCATGAGTTTCTCTACCTCCATGGACTGTGAACGGCTTCACTGTACTCATTGTATCCGTGAAATTTCCCTATCTGCATGGGTGCAGACAACCCGCCCAGCGTTCTAAATGGCAAGGTCTTCAAGGCATATTGCGGGAATTTAGGGATGAATTCATGAAGCAATGCCGAAGTGTACGTAGATTACTTGGGGGTCGCTTCCTCACAGTGTGAAAGATCAGATGGCGAAATCGATATATCCGTGCCAGCGGAGCCAATGGCAAAAGACCAGCGCAATTGACGGAACTCACTCCCTTCAGACGCCTGATTTCCTTGCGTCAAGCCACCTCTTCTGCTAAAAACGGCCTGAGAGTACGTTAGAATTCATGCGTTTACGCACGAGCATTTGGCGTTGGATTCGCCTCGCGACGTTGAAGTCCCACTCGTTCGCTAGCAGACGAGCAGACGATGACGAAGGGGTTAGCGGATCATCGGGCAGATCGATAGGGATCAGATTAAAGCTTAGATATATAGACATCGGTGAATACAGGGTTACCCTCGCTCACTCCATTAATCCAGCCTTCTCGAAGCAAGGGAAAGGCTACGCTAGTCGAGCTTAACCAAAAGGGCTAGAGAAAACGATAGAACTGTCAGATGTGGGCCCCGTGAAAAGCCCGATAGCGACTCGTCTACAATAGCAAAGCCTTGATAGCCAAGATTAGCCAGATCGGGGCTTCATTGCTCCCTCTTGGAGATTTCGTAGAGTATCTCAATTCAATGAAGAGCGTAGTATCCATCCATCATAGCGCGACTTGCGAAGTAAGATATCACCAAGGCATTTCCGAAAGACACGAAAAATCGAGCAGCAAACTGTAAACATTGCCAGTTATGATTTGCCCCAGGACACGATTGGGAGATTGTTCCTGTGCACTGTTGATCAAGAATAGCCGACTATATTGCACCCGCCTGACATGACATCGAAGTCAAAGCGCCCCAGAATTTGATAGTCATCTCCGGCCGCTTCAACTTGCGACTCCGATCCCAGTTTATGCAAAGCTCCTCCTTTGGCCTAGCTCATCTTTCAGTGTCGGGACCGGAAAATTTCTAGACAAGGGTGCCAATAACATTTATAGTAGAAAATGTTCCAGGGGTTATGCGGGGCGGGGTCAATTGATCTACTCATGGTCGGTGCCTCCACTTAGAAACAATTTATGCATAGACCTGAGAAATGTTTCAACACGAAAGGGCCGCCGTCCCACGAAATACCACGCTTCTAATTTTCCAGGCAAATAGAAGCGGACGCGAGTTAGACTGCACAAAGAGTTTATGTTAACATTGCTAACATATATATCAACATATCACCAACGGTTATTTTTGGCTGAATAGAAACGTTCCATACGCCCCGCTTTCGGATACCAAGATGGCTGTACGGCACTTTTCAATAGTAAGTCAACAGAAGACATATATGTCGCTCAAAGCCGGCTGGGTGCCACAAGTCGGCAGCTCTTAAAAGGCTTACTAAACTGTGGGGAAACAGGTGAACATTTAGCCAGCCAGTTGAATAAATAAACATACAAAAATTCATCCCTATCAATTTTAAAATAGTCAGGCAAAATAGGTCTATACCCACCTATCACACTTTTTTGTTTTTAACGAAGGCAGAAGCGGAGAAGAGGGGAAATATTAAATATAAGCGAAGGGAAAGAGTCGTTATAAAAAAAAACGGGCTGGCGGGCAAGCGGACCATCATGTTTGCTGTCAAAAGATATGTCGGCTATTTTCCAACTCTATATATCCATACACCCCGGATCCTGGTCAACATGCCTCCCCTGACATTTTATATATGACTTCTTAGATTTGTTTATGAAGGGCGAATACTCAGTGCGGAAGCAGGTACCGTCTATACGAGAAATTTATTGTGAGAAAGGACTGAGTATCGGGCGACAAATCCGTACGAGCCACCGCGCTTCAGCCAACCCAGACAGGAATACTCTGGAAAAAGATGTTCCTTGCAGCGGAATACGAGAGTTCCGAAGAAATGTATCTCCTAACTAGCCATTTTTTTGGTCTGCAAATCCTAAAGTGCCATGTAGGAACAATAGATCTCAAGATGGGGTTTTTTAGACACTAATCACGCTCTCGTTCAAGACTAAAAATTCCACCAAATTTTAAAACATTTAAACTTTACAAAATATGCAATCTAGCATTTAAATAAGCTATAAATAAGAACAAAGACGATCATGTTAATATACTTCAGACTTATAAATCTATATTGTGGGAACTCCCACGTGCAGCCGTGAATTATAAAATCCCAATCGGACCCAATGACAGCGACGCTATTCCGGTTTCCATTTGTTTCTTCGTCTATCGGTAGTAGGAGAGGGAAAAAAACGTGGAAGGAAACCAAATAGCCTCATAAAGAGAAGCAGAAGGATTCTTCGAATTTAAGAGTTTCTTCGGGGTTTGTACATACCGGCTAAATGAGGTGCTTCCGGCTTGTGTTATAGTATTATGCTACTATTACATTCTGCAACGTGAGATTTTTCAGGCATGCAGATGTCATGCCAGCCGTGCTATGCATGAGCCATATACGTAGGAGGATGTATAGTTGGCGGATTCTATTCCGTATGACATAGATGGCGGTGGCGTCGCCCTTAATCAATATTTTAGGGGTGGCAGGAAATATATTTTAGAGGCTAGTGTACACATATGTTCACATGAGTATGAATACAAAGCGTACAAAGCGTAATGTGGCAATATGGAGACATGAATAGGTACTTGGAAGCTGAAACATTCTTTTATGCTCAAATGATTGTAGTTGATAGCCAGAAGACCTTTGATTTGGCGGGCTAATCGTCTTAGTCCGAAAGCTGCCTATCTGGGCAGTTGCTGTGCCCCTTCCCTTTCCCATGTGGTCGCCTGGCACAGAGGATTTCATCCTGCCCAATTTCAATCTGCAGAGGCTTTCTGCCATTAGTGGCGGGAGCCGGAGCGATAAAATCTTTGATTGGGGCTCCGTTAATGCTCTGGAAGTCACTTGTAAGCTGAGCATAAGTGCTTTGTGCATCTCGCTCATAACTTTTGACCGTCCGATCGGTGGTAAACGAGTCGCCATCAATGTTATAGCTATAGCCCTGATGAGAGTTACCAGTTATCCAACTCGTTTTGTTGGTACCTGCAGCCGCGGCGAAGTATGATGAAGAATCATCCATAAATCTGCTATCATGAGACTTTCGTACCCCCAACTCATTCTCGGAGAAGAGGTTCAAGAAAAAAGGTGATTTGTCCGTAAGAAGAGTGGATTCTGGACCTTTGTTTGTGTATGTGGTATTGACCCTACCATATAAAAAGAAGCTTTTGTCTGGGAATGGTATATAGGAGCTGTTTATACGCAAGTTAAAATCCGAGTCTCGAACAGTGATCAATGGTCCCATTTCGTCAGAGTAAAGATAAGGGTTTTCGCCATGAGTTGCGCTTTTAACAGTCTCAACAACGAATGTATTCGCCCAGAGTGTCTGATTGTTGCCATTAGCAAAGACCGCGGACTCGATTCCATATCTTTGGTGGCGCTCCCACCATAACTTCCCTCCTTTGAAATCTCTTGTTATTAAAACTGGCCGCATTACCGAAGATCGAAAGCTCGCAATCTTGTCCTCGCCAACCCCATTCACTTCGTACGAGAAGGTGATACTCGGAGGGAGTACTTGTAATGAATATTCCGAAGCATCGATCTTCGGAGCCTCAGGGTCAGTCCAGAAGAACGTTCTTCCGCTAACGTACCAATTCTGGCCGATACCCCCGCCGATTTCCAGGCCTTGAGCGGAATTTATCATCCCTTGTACCTGTAGTTCAATCACTGCACTAGGTTTTCCAGCGACCCACGGAGTAATATCGACGTCGGCTTCCCAAAGGTCGTATGCGTAGGGGCATACTATCGGTTTCCACAAACCTGGGTTTATTCCACCCGTGTAGATCGTGGGTATAGGCATGATGATATCGACCAGGACCCCATCGACGAACACCTGAACCTCTCGATAGCTCGAGTGACCAAATAAGGTGGTATTCGGAAAGGAATTGACAAGGTTGTCTGGTACATTAGTGTACCAAAATTCCTCGTCGGCATTACCACTTGCGATGACGCTCAGCACAGCCTTCTTCACGTTTCCAGGAATGGATATAGTGCTTCTTGCGAGATCGTTTGGGAGGACAAAGTGACTGGGCTGTCCATTCGAACCTTGCATTTTCGAGACAGACTGGACTACATCGGCTGGCTTCTGGTGGGGTGGCAGATCGAGTTTGAAGTAATGAGCAGACAGAGTGACAGTGAACGTTCCAGTTAGAACATCAGTAACTAAATTGCCCATGTCCAAGATGATATTTCCATCCTGCCTCAGCAGAGTACTGAAGTGAGTGAGGTCTTTGGTGTATGTGAAATAAATGCCATTCGCTGTTGGCTCAGCAGTACTGGTTCTCCACAGCTCGGTATCATTGAAAAATAAGAACGCTAAGCGATCATACTGCCTCCCTCTGCTTGTGGTATGTAGGTGGAAATAAACAGTGTTCCATCTGCAAGACTCAGGCGGGGGAGCGTACTGAGCGACAGCCGGCTTGTTATAGGAGTCTACGAACTCATGCACGAAAAGTGTTGAGGAACATGCCTCACCACTAAAGTCATCGTGGGGGCTAGTCGTCTTAGAGAGTGGGACCAGCGGGGGCCTATAGAGTTGAAAGAATTCGGTGAAGCTGTCGTCGGCAGCAGATAATACCGCATGTTGTTGTGGGTACGCAGCCTGGCTAGCCAGAGACGGGGTCGCAGATATTACCAATGCCCAGATCGCGGCTATCGTTCCGACAAAGTTAGCTCGCAGTTATTTTACGAACGCGTCTTCAGACCCCGATGGAAGTCATACCCTGATAAAAAGGAACGCCGCCCAGGCGATATTGTATTAGCTCTGAGAACATCATATTGATATATCTCATATATGGACGAACGATGGGGTGAGGACGATGTATAATTCCTCCGTGAGGCTGGTCGCGAAAGATAAGATATAGTTATCAACTGTAACAAAAGACCTACCGCAAAAGGCCTAGCGGAAATGAAGCATTTGAGATATATCCCGCTGCCATCTCCCCAGTCTCGATATTTGCTCCTCCTATATTTGTGAGGCAAACTGCATAGGCAGCGAGAAGTCGCGAGGGCAGGTGGGAATCTTTGACTTGGGTTCGCTTTTTCGATGGACAAGGAGCCCAACCAACCTCATCCTTATTTGCACTTTCCGTCTTTCGTGGAACCAAACAAAACATATCCAACAACCGCAACACAACCCATTTCAACTATGTTTTTAACCAAGCGACGTTTGCATGCAGCAAGGTGAAACGAAGCTGGGGAAGCTTACTTATCTAGACGAGTTCAATAATTCGGTTCTGCTGGCTCCACTCTGACAAGTCTTGACTTCACCACCTTTTCTATCTCCTTCTCAATCATCACCACCATAACAACCATCATACCCAGAACCGTCACCGAAAACGTCGTCTCCGTAGCAAATTCATTGAAAAACCACATCAAATACTTCCAAAAGCCTGGCCTTCCCGTTACTCTCACTTGTCTCAATGGAGTGTCCGGACATTTGAATGCATTGACAAGACAATAAACCAGCAACCCAAATCCCGTCATCGTAACCCCCAGTCCCGTACTAAATAACACTGCCCGTTTGCTACCGTCTAGCTGTATGCCTCAGACAAACAGTAGTATCCAAGTTATGAAAGTAACCATCGATATAATTATAGAGGAGCCACGTGGACGTCTTTTCCGAGGTAAATCCGACCAGTGTGTTACCATACCAGCTAAAGAGTAGAAATATCAGTATCTCTCGATTTGAAAAGGAGGTTTCGAATATCTCTCAAAAAGTACTCTGTTAAGCGTGAAAGTAGTTATACGGGTCTCAAACGTACCGAATTCTCGGATAGAGATCGTAAGAGCGAACCAAGTACATTTCGCAACCACACAGAGTACATGTAGTACGCATTTTACCACGCTGTATAAGCCGTTGCGTGTATGGTCGATGTGGGTGCCTGTAACAGCGGTCGCTTCGGTGGACATTGATCGATAGCCACAAGCATCAAAGCTTCTGAGACAGACTAACTCGTTCTTAGTATTGTAGTATTATTGGAAATTGATAAATTGTCGCGATGTGCTGGCAAATGCGCATATGCAGGATGATATGGCCAACCTCTATCACGCGTTTCACGGTGTTGGCTATTCCCAGTGCTGCCAACCGGCCAGCTGAATATCAGTGTAATATAACCTCCGAAGCAGCTTCAAAAATCCCCTACAACTATCTTGACATGGTTTCTCTCATCATAGCCTTCAATCTTCTCAAATAAGCTTATTCCACCAATTCGGCCTCAGCTTGTTGTATTTCGTTTAACACCTTCTCAAAGTTTTGTGTTGTCGACATAATGCAGATTAAGCGTCTCAAAACCTCAAGCTCGCAAGCAAAGATGGTACCTGGCACCATAAAGCATATGATTTTAGAACTAAAATCAATTTCAATATCACTAACTTCTTTCTCAAAACGGTGTTCTAATAGCAACCTCATATTTCACAAAAAATGTGCTACTTTGTCATTTTCAGATACGCGGCATGCAACGGCTATCAAAATGGCCATGATAAAGGATTCCCTCAAAAGCGCTGTATCGACCCTCACTGTAGCCCAAAGATACATGAGGTCCCCGGATTCTGCCCGGAGTGCATTCAAATCTCCATGAGAGATGATTCTAGCAACGATAGTGAAGGAAAATCAAGAAGAAAGCGAGGTTCAAGGGATACACGAAATCTGGGTAGAATTGAAGTGATCGGACGGCGGGGGCAGAGAATTACATATGACGAAACTATCAGGAGAGCTCTAGAACTAGGTGAGATGGGTGATCAAAGAGTAGCAAGAAGGGGGACTTCCAGTTCAGGAGCCAGCTCTACATCACAAGGTAGTGGATCGAGCAGGACGTCACCGGGGTATGGCGGTTACGGGCGTCATGACCAAATTCGGAGACCTTCTGGCCTGTGTGGCGGGTATGCATATAGCGGATATGACATGGCCATAGCAGGGGTAATCCCCCATGTTGAGATGCCGAATGTCGAGGAGAATACTCGGGACAGCAGCAGTTCTAAAAGACGAGGCGTGAAACTTTTATCAATGCTTAAGGGTTTATAAGGGATGCACTCATTCCATGTCCCACCCCATCTTTTCTTGAAACTTCTGGCAGTCTCATTGATATCTAATAGAACCTTTATCTTGGTGAGTGAACTCTCATATCTATTATCTTTAAAAGATAAATCAGGATCACTCTAATAGATCATTGAGCTAAATTTTTGATAGATTTCTCAAAGTGAAGTATCCCCAGCCCAAAAAAAAACAAATATGTGATGCATGTGCATGTGCAAATACAATCAACATGGAAACTTTTCATAGTGCTAGGCCAATTTAAAGCCCTTCACCACTCCAAACTCGAGATATTTCTCGAATACTATGTTTACTTAGCATAATAATATCATCTAAGAATAATTACCATCGGAATGCATGCAACAAGCTTTCAATCGCTCCCGAAAAATAAGTCTCGATCAGAGTAAACTCTTAGATATCACCACTGAAGGTTTCCCCCATTCCGATTAAAACATTTTAGAAATGTGTGGACCAAAGCAATATATTTTCGCCTGCGGGTTCAAAGAGCTAGGACCATTTAATACACTTATCGAGTGCGGGAAAGAAGATTGCATGGACAAGACCAAGCTAGTTCCCTATCGCCTTCAAGGTCGATGCGGCTATTGTACAAAGTGCCAGCTCAAGCAAAAAGTAGAAGAGCTGGAAGAGCAGGGAGAAGGATTTGGTGCAGAAAGCGGGTATGGAGGATATGAGCGGACAAAGTAGCAGAGAGTTCGGTTCTAATTTTAACAGAAATTGGTGGAAGCGAACGCGACAGGGTATCTCAGAAGAATATACAGGCTATGAAAGGTATATAGCAGACAACCAGTGGATATCATCCTAAAGGCCGACTTGCTTCCCCACCCCCCTCCAAAAAAAAATCAAAAAAATTCTACTACAGCCAATTAATACAAACAGGCTTGTTAGGAATAGTGACCCTAATTTCACGGGCATCAGTTTCCACAAACTCGCCAGATATCTGGTCTACCCTATAAATAACAACGGAGTCGCTTCCCTGCAACGCCACAGCGGCGAAATTACCAGACTCGTGGAAGGAAAAATGACGTGGTATAAGTCCACCAGCAGGTAGGAGCTTTACAAACTTGATTAAGCCAGTATCTTCATCAATTTCGTAGAGTGCGATAGAATCAGAAGGCCCGAAGGGCGTATTTTTGAATGTGTAGTCGAAACGGTTGGAAACATACAGGAACCGCTTGTCCTTCTAGAATAACGCGTTAGCATTGATTTATTTGAATTCCAACAATTTATAAAATACTTACAGATATCAGAATCTCCCCTGCTGTTGGTGGCTGAATAGGTGTGGTGTCTCGGGCTTTCAATGTTGGGAGAGTATCCAGCTCTTGAAGCTTCTCAAACTTTATAGTTCCATCCTGTGATGGATATGTCTTGTATACCACAACAGAGTTCCGGAGCTCGTTCACAAGGTAGAAAATTGTTAGAGGACCTTCCTGGGCCTCGGCACACATGAACACCCCATGTCGAGGACCCGAATTCGGCGCTACTGGTATGTTTTGAAACTCTATGATTCGAGACCCGTCGATCGAGTACAGGCGTAAAAGATCCGCTCCTAGGTCCGGTGTTACAACGTATTGGCCATTGGGGTCCACCACGACTTGGTGTGGGTGTGAAGAATCCTGCCGCTCTTTGTTTGGTCCGGGTTCTTGGAGGGAGTATGTAAAGGTATCGCGAGGTTTAGATATATCGCCGACGTCGGTCGTCTCGAATGTTTGGACTGTGTGGCCAGTGCTTTTGCGAGAGAATAGTGTTAGAATGCCCAAATATCATCAATCCACACGATATAAGTAAGAGTGAGGGACTAACTAGGCCGCAGTTATGAGGAGGTCGTTGTGAATAGCAATGCTCACAGTCCCGTTGATCCCATCCGATCTCGCCACTTTTGTTAATTTTCCAGAGTCTCTATCCAAGCGGAAGGATAAGATTCCTCCAGGATTGCCTTCATCGGTGGAATATATCATGTCCTTGTCCTGCGGGTGAACCGTCTGCCATGAAGGTTGGAAATCCGATTCATGGTATGTAGAAACCACCGTGAGATCCTCGTGGTACGGATTATACTTCAAGATTGATATATCACCCCCGTACGTGCCGACCGAGAGTAAGATATCGTTGTCTTCGAGATATTTTGGGGAGTAATTCGAGTTAGGGTCGGCGGTTATCTGCCCTCGTGGTAGGAGCGCGAGCGATCGGATGGCGAGCTGTCGAATGGAGTCAAACCCAAACATGGTGATATGATTGATATCGGCGGTGACCCGGACTCTGACATTGGCGATAGAGAGTCGGGAAGAGCGTTATTAATGGCTGGCAATGTCGTCCTTCTGGTCTTTCATGTCGAGGGAACGTTGACCTCCTTCATTCCTGACTTCTAACTCACAGTGGAATGTGGTATCTCGATGTGATATATTATATCGCGCAACCCATCACCAATTTGGTTGCTGTGAGCCGTCCACCAAATCGACACACCACAACACAATCCCCGCATCTACTGGCCACGATGAAAGCAACGTTCTGCAATGCTACTCTCGGATAGCATGGGCTAGTATTCTTTTAACTATTCCAAAGTAGAAGCTATATACGTGAATAGGCATTTCGAAGAACCCACTTGTTCAAGAAAGTTGATATACATGCGGGCCTCATACCTGTCTTTAACGAAACCGAACAATCGCAAGCCTTCCCCAAGACGCCAGACCTCAAAGTGGTATATCGCGCTAAAATTCAGTAAAACAAAAAAACTTGATATCATACGTTTCGATCGCTCGCTGCCAGTTTTGCTATTGGAGGTACTAAAATATCCGTCTGCGCGGATCCTCTAGCCGAGCTATTCGTCCGTGAATCCGATTTCGAAATTTTAGAATTCGTACTGTCTATCGTCCCGTCCACTGCAACAATTAAATTTTCTATCCTGCGCTTGTTACCTTCAACCACGGCACGGCACGGTAGTGAGCTGTCTTCTGGCGGGTTTGTGCAACTGGCTGTACTCCATCCGGAGCCACCTACAGTTTGGCATATCTTGCGAACCACAGGTTTCAAAGCTTTCAAGTAGATACAGCGGTTAGTTATTTATTCAAAATATCAAAAGACTAATATCAAGCCTGCGAGTACAATATCCAGCATAGGTGTGTTACTACGTACCTGGAATAGACGCACCAATGATACCCAGACTGCATTCAGCGTAGCTCCATGTATTGACCGAGGTAGAGTACTGATAAAATAATGACTGTGGTTTGTTTGCTTCAACCAGCACTGCGAGTCGTCCACAACTGTGCAGTGAGTATGAAATTAGTTGGCAGTATCTTAAAACGTTAGGCAAATTGGTTCGAAGACCAGGAATTCTTGTTTTACCAAGCAGCTGTAGCCAGTAACCCCAACATCAGGATACTTGCGAGTCCTATCCTATAAAGTAGTGGTCCACGTATCTTCATAACCAACGGAATCGGAAGGATCGCTATTATAAGGTCGGTAAATATATGTAAAACGCTTGTTGCTAGTACAGTCATGATTTTAGTTCGACTTCGTTTGCTTCGCTAGCCTCGCTACAGAAAATAGTTCTCTTACCCATAAAGAATGCCGGGCGGTTGATACATCCTTCATCCGTTGCATCGCCCGTGACGGCCCAAACTTTGTCAACTGGGGTGCACCGACAAACAGCAACGATCACTGAAGGGATAAATATCACGGTGACAAGAATGCATGTCAACCATGTTAAACCACGAAGTCGGCCACCGCTGGATGTATAACGAAGTTTGGTCTCTCTCCGGCCTACATATTGATTGATACATGTCTCCTTGTTAGTCGAGGCACTCTCGAATTGCAAGAATTATGTATTAATGGGCGATACGTAACATTGGATAGGAGGGTAATGATAGCCAGTAAGACGTACACAGTCGAAGGTATAAACACAATATCGACAATTTAGTGACATATACGCAGGCGTAATAAAGGATCATTAAAATATAATCTAACCGCAACTAAATTTCAAAATTTATTCATCAGCAAAGTCTTTGGTTTGCATAATGTTAACATAATATCGGAAAAGTAGGGAAGAGAGTCAGACCTTAAGACTGATAATAGTCGGTTCCCATCTTCCTATTACTAAATTATGCGCAAGTCTGCGATTTATGGGCACAGATCCAAACTGGGTCCCAGTGTAGGCCATCAGGAAAACCTAACATGGTCTCCGTCAGCTCCTTCTCTAAGATGTATTACAATTTCACCTACCCATGCTACAAAAAGTATCCAATCATCTGGCTCAACTTTGCCAATATAGAATTTTCGGACAAGAATTCGACTAGCGACGACAATAGCTAGAAATAAAAGGCAACGAGAAAGTTAGTAAAAAGAATCTTCCGCATACCATGCATTTCGAGTTTCTTCGGTTTGGTGAGATTGATGCAAAAACCAAATGCGAAGTGTAGTAACAATGTTTGGTAACATACTAGTAACAATCGCGAGCGCCAAAGTTAAGCCGAAGAGTAGGTCGATATCTTGTGCGCTGACCGGGGGAAGTCGCGGGTTTTCTAAAGTACTGTTGGACATGTCTCCTCGCTGCCCTCATGGATATGAGGCCGTTTCTGCAGGCGAAGGTCGAGACGGCATGTGTTGTTTATGTCATACAGGGCTGGAAGATAGAAAAAAATTTGCCTAATCGTTCACGCGACACAGGAAACTAATTACAAGACGATGGTTGCTTGAAATAGGTATCTGTTTTCTCGACGATATAGCGCAGGGTCTAGAATGTAGAGAGTTATGTTCTCAAAAAGAGAAAAATAGCATTGTGATGCTCTCGTCTGGAGTCTAGACAACTCGCCGGATCTGGAGATGTAGCAAACCCCTTGGCTGCAGTCGGCATGGTTGAGAAATATATCATCTGTTAAAACTGCCAAAACTGCCCGGTTGCGGGTTCCTCCAGATCTGCCGATCTCCGACCTCAATCTCATGCAATAACGCTTGGGGCCTCGCTTGTAAGTGGAGGGGGAAACGAGGTTGATGTCAATCCTTGGTACCCCTACGAGGCTGCAGGCAGTACCGATGTAATATGCGATTAAACTTCTGGCTAAGCATTTCCGGGTCTTAGAACATACAAGGTACATGTGTGCAATAGAACGGTCACATTTTTGTATTTCAAGTCGTAAGGCACAGACGGAGCTTTGCGTCCCGAGACTATGTGAGACTAAGGCGTTATCAGCCGACCAGCTTGTCGGGAAAAAGCTCTCAAAATTTGAGATTTAAGAGTCCGAGTTCCTCAAACGAGAAGAGTGCATACGCATGCCAACACCTTCAGGCTTGCAGTTCTGATCAAAGCGACTAAGACAAAATACATCTGCTAGATACGATAACCATCCTGTTTTGATTCTCCTGTCTGGAGTATTCTTAAGCCGTCTTCTTCTTGCTCACGTAATCTAAGAATGCTTCAACGTCTTTAAACACGGATGTGCCGATGACCCTCCTCTGAAGCGCCATCGGTATATTCCCCGATGCGTCTATAAATTATTGCAAACTATTAGCCTCGGCTTCATAAGACAGAATCACAAGCAATAGAGACCTACCACTAGCCGTAGCCATACTCCAAACGACAGCTGGCTTCCCAGCTTCGCTCTGCGGATCTTCGTAGATAACTCTCTCAACAGAGACGTACTGTCCTACCGTAGCCTTCGTACCAATGACAGGAACAATTTCCTGGGTTTCAGTGTTTATTCCCTTAGCATCAGGTGCAATCTTGATGGGGATACTAATAACCATAAATTCCTTCCTTTCAACCGCCGAGACTAAGATTAATAAGATTGGGAAAACTCGAGGATTCAGCGGCCACGGGAGATGATGGTGAATAGCATATGCTGTATAAATATTAGTTTCTTGTTTCTTGTCGTAGAATAATATATCATGCATATTAACAAGTACCTGCAACTCGAACAATTTGCCATCCTGCAATGGAAACGTCGTCAGAGTCCCACTCTATATCAATTTTATCAACCCGCCTTACCGATGGCCCGTATTCTCTTTCGTTCTCAGAGTGGTCATTAAATAAAAGGTTCTGAAAATCATCCCATATCAGGCCATCATTTCCGTCGCTAACTGTTCCAACCTCATGAATACTACGCCTAGCGAACCAGTACTCAGTCCCTTCGGTGACGTGATGAGTTCGAGAGCTGACCTCAACCTCTCCGTACCTATTAGACCTCTTAAAATGTAGCGACCAGGGGTCCTTCGGCGGTGAGACAAGAGTGTTGATGAGGGTGTAGGACTCGGCGATTACCCCTGACAGATAGGTATTCAGTTCAGCACCAGCTTTTGGAACCGAGTCTACGGAAACTGGTACTGACTTGAGGTAACTTGGGGCCATGGTTCTTTGAAATGTATAAATACTTCTTAGATTCAAATTCGATGTAATAACGAGGCTGCTGGGTCTATGGCTAGCGCTGGTTTGCCTTTTATTCAAGCGCAGACGCAATGCTTGACGAATCGACGAGAGGGGTAGGAGTCTGATGTGTGTTGCATGTTGTAGTACAGAGAATTGACAGGCTGCATGCTGCCGTGATAGCCGAACCCACCAGATCCGAACCAGCCATCAAAACTTTCCAAAATGGCAAGACCCGAGCCCACGCAGTTGATCACGGCAAAACCCAGAATTATAGTATAAATTAGACCTCGCAAATATTATAAGGTATATTATAATCATGATTTCAGAACTTTGCAAATTTGTTAACATTCAACCTTCAGCCGCAAAATATGCACTAGGTGAGGTAGATCTTTGATTCTTTGAATATCGGCTTTTCGGCCAATTAATACCAGTCGATTTGAAAAGTTGGCCCCACCCCCCACGAAAAGATTAAGCTTTTCGAGGAGCTAAAATTGGGGGTCAGGTTTGATCATCTATTCTTTCTTGCGCTATTGGAGGTGCCCTGGCACCCTAGCTCGACCCTCTCAACAGCATTCAAAGATGCAAGGATATTGCATCATGCACATTGGATTCTATACCACCCACCGCCATGATCTGGACCCGAAAACACCAGAATAGTTTTCGGGTAAAATGAGACTAGACAGAATGAAGATAAGCCACTATCTCAAAAAAAAAAAAAAAAAAAGAAAAAGAAAAAGAATTGGATTCCGATTTACACTTAAGTGTACGCAAGTTATAATCGATATCGAGACCTTTCTTCGCCAAGGCGATCAATTATAAGCTGCGCATAATCGTGCTGGTTCGCGAGACTCCTTACTGTGCGCACATTCGCCAAACCCGCGCTTGGAAATTATGGAGTCAATCAGTGAACGGTTACCTTCAAAGCGCAATCAATCTAGTCAACTAGTTATTAGGTTTAGACCACCACCACGAGGTTGAACATCCTCTCCTTAATTGAACCTCGCGTCGGAGCTAAGGAGCTGCGCTGCAACTGCAACCTGCAAGATGCCGCTGGAGCCAGTTGTGCCGGCGCAAAATTTGTCCAAACCTAAGTCCAGGGTGATGATAAGGGAGCGAGACCATGGCGACTGCTAGGTACTTAAGGTGGGAGAAGCCCTTATCAATTTTTTGATACAGAAGGAATTTGTTTTGCTATTGAAACCTTGTACGATTCTGAGTGCCGGTCTCTCCTATACGACTCGGAAGACGCATCTGTTGTATTTCGACATAGCAACACGCCTCTCCTCCCAAAATGAAGTGGACGACTCGACAGGCATTCCTTAGGGCTTTACTCCTGTGTCCGACTGCAATTCTAGCCCGGGATTCCCTTTGCGATAAATACACCAAAGTTTTATTCCAGGACAACACTGGGAGCAACCAATATACTTTTATGGTGAGGCTTGTCAATACAGCGCTCATTGGCAATTATACGCAGCCGAACAAAGTCAAAGTCAACGGTATCCTCATTCCAGGGACTTTCGATGGACAGGAGGTTTCCCTTTTGCCCTACTTCAATGGGGGTATAAATAGCACGAATAGAGGGGCTGTACCTTCAGTTGTCAATTTTATTGACGACGGTTCTCTGTTAGCATTGGCGCAGAATAAACCCGCTTCTGACCCGAGGTCAAATCAATAGTACGTAAGATACGCTATTAGCATTAATCAATTGGTCGCATGTAGTAAAGGAACTAACGTAACCCATCTTCAGTAAGCTATTCACTCGCTTCTACCAGTTCTTCGGAGGTTTCTTGAGATGTTCCCTGTACGGACAGGATGGGTTTCCTCCTTATCTAGGTAGCCCGAGATTATACGAAGTCCACAAGTACATGAACCTTGGTCCTCTCCAACTAGGATATTTTATCCAAGAATTCGGCCTCGCAGCCGCTTCTTTAGGTGTTGATGAAGATGATGTGTCAACCATTACTTCAAGTTTAAATACCACGTTCGGTTTAAGATGCTCCCCATTCAAGGCTGTCCTGCCAGGCGGGTACCGAGAATTCCAGGCAATATGCCTCAATACCGCTTGCCCTATCTCGCCAACCCCAACTTGCGACTCTTATAACCATAGAGGTGGAAATGGAAGTGACCCGGCAGACGCCACTGAGACATCTGGGCCGCAAGCGAGTGTACTCGTGGCTCAGCTAAGTTCCTATTTCAGCGGAGCAAGTGAGGAATCAATGACTACTTCGGACATCACAATAACCGCTACTGTCGACGGTATGCGGACACTTATCGGCACTTACACTGTTGTGCCAATTCCTCCAGGCCCAATATCTTTCACCACATCTGACATATCGGTATCTACAAACATCGACGGCATCGAGACGTTCGTTCCTACTCAGACAGTTGTTCCAATTGGTGGTGGCATCGTTGTGACCGGTACTGAAGTCATCACAACCAACGGATCGACTATTACAACAGACTATACTTCAACTATTCCGTCATCAGTTATCGAAATTGCCAGCACAGTTATTAGCTCTGATGGCTCAGCAATAACATCTACTTACCCCATTACTATTGCCAATACGGCATTAAATACCGAAAGCAGCGGCATGCAGACGACAGTGACATCAGTCTTTACATCGGGTGGTAGAGCTTATACTACCGTCATTACCACCGAAATGCCTACTAGCACGAGCGCCAGATTCACACGGTCGACGAATCTTGCACCCATCCAAACAGCAGGGCCTCTACTTATGGTTGTTGTCGGTGCGGGACTAGTTGGACAGATATTCTAATTATACCTCGGCGTTTCGCAGATGTTTTAATTCCAACTGGAATTTAACGAGAACCACGAATGATTCTACAATGTAATCAAGTCTAATGTAAGTAAGTATGAGAGCGAATGAACTTCGCTGCAAGTCCACAGGCATTTCGTATAGGAGATTCTTGAATTTAAAAGGAACTTAGATACAGATATATTAATAATATACCAACTTGTAACCAATATTAAATAATATATATTTTAATTAAAAACCGAGGCCAGAGCTCGTAGCCACATGAAATACAGCATGTATATTTTCAGAAAATGACAATCTTTCCAACTGGCCTAGAGCCAAAAAATAGTTAAAACACTACACTTTCACTAACACTTAACGACTGTGCCTACCTTAGATAGTTCTATTTCTCAATTTTGTAGATCTGCCCAGTCGCATCCGAGCTCATATATAAACTTCCCCCAAACCCAAGAGCCAAGCTTGTTGGTCTAAAACACTGACCTGGGCATTTACTAATGTCCCGGTTCCACATAATTGTTGTGTATCCAGTGGCAGAAGAACTACTCTCATTGGGCTGGCTGGTTCCGGAGTTAAACGGTATTTTGATCAACTGATAGCCCTATATACCGAATGCACTTTAGTTCTACTCAAAGGCTCTATCAGAAGATGCAAGTGCAGTCTTACGGTGGGTGGACTCCGATTCCAGGAACCATGAAACGTAACCCATGCATCGCCATTTCCATCGAAGATAATATCCAAAGGCGCTGAATGTGCTGGGAATGCGAGTCTCGGAGACTGATACTGCGATGCGCAAGTAGCATCACTTATCTCGGCGGGGTTCAGCGAGAATTGCTGCCCTCGGGCGATGTTTGCATTCGGAATCACAGTAGGGTCCCAAACCGCGAGACAGACGGGATAGCCGTAGTTTTTTCTGGGGGTAGTATCTGTGACTAAACCGTGAAAGTTGAGTTCCTCCCCTGGGTTATTGGTGTGAATATCCACACCGTTTCTAGGTTTTCGTCAATGTCTTACATTCGATATAAATTCGAATTAATGAATTCTAGTGTCCGCTGGCTTACCGTGCGACATTGTCGGCGGAATTCTCAACGCTCCAAAGCTGTCCCTTCCGATCATCCCTCAATCCAACACTGTTTCGAAGTCCCCAGCCGAAGTTTACACCACCTGTATTAAATACAACAGATTGCTTGAGCAAGTCTTTCCATTTGAACCCACGAATCTGAGAACGCCCAGATGAGTATATTTTGGTATTCTGGTCAATATTTGTGTCTGAACCGACGCTGACGAGCAGCAGGTCAGGATTAGCAGCAGGGACAAGCAGACTGCGGGTTACGTGCCCGCCAGGAGGTATTCCTGTTATCAGCGTGGTTTTCCCGGAGACCCTTCCAACTGAAGTGCTATATGCTATTTAATAAGGCGAATGAGCCAAGGTTAGGCCTGCATACCACCAAAATGGATGATGAGAAATCATAGGTATGCTTACTCCAAGCATAAACAGTACTCGCAGTAGACGCGAATAATGTTTTACCGTCCGGAGACATTGCAAGGCCATGATTAAGCTAAACGGTAGGTAATATTTATTAACACATCTTCTCGGATATATATGTAGCTATAGAGTTCATATAAAAAGGCTAAGTAGAGACCACTATACCTGAGAGTCAGCAACTATTGTGATATTTCGGGTAAACAAACCGCAAGTATCTGTCACAAGCTGTCGGATCCCGATACCTCTATCCAGAACCAAAAGGCGGCCGAGTTTGTCGGTAACTATCTGACGTGGGTTGGCAAGTCCAACAGTAACTAACTTCGCTCGGTAGCCAGTTGCTAGCATCGGGGCCGGGAAAACGCTAGTAAGAGGCTTGCATTGCTGCCCTCTAGCTACACTCGTTTTGACTCTGTCGAAGAGTCCCCGAAGGTTGATTGGGGATGATATAGTTGGGCCGATAAGGGAAACCCAAAGAAAAATTGAGACTGAGATATGATATTTCATGGCTTGTTGAAGCTTTATCACGCTGATATAGTCGCTAGCTGAATGTAAATAGTATATTTGCCTTCAGGAGATTGGTTCGGTCTGTATATCAAACTAACCCGCAAAACCGTATATCCCCGCGATTAGAATCGTTGGAATATACCGATCTCTTAAATACAATATAATTCACCAGGTGCTCTATCGTGTCCTGCTGTCAAGGCAGCAAATTAGCAATATCTCCTTTCGCACTAACTTTAAATTATTCCCCATCCCCTTGTAAGCAGGATTTCGAGAGATCGGCATGTAAAGTCTACGCGGGGCATGATAGGCCTACTTAAATACTCTAAACAGTGCAGAATATACATAGGCCAAGGACAGGCTCAAAACGTTTATTCCACGTTCAACGGACATTTTCGTATGCAAGGAGTCTTGTGTTGCAGGAGGCATGTCCTACTCCGGCGTAAAATATCATAGATTAAGTGGATGGTGATGTCAATGGCTTTCAATAGAAGGCCGTTTCCGGCCGTCGAGAAGATTCTTTATTCAAATCTCGCTACCAAGTTTCTGGTCACGGAGGGAAAGAAGATCTGGAACGCAGATTTGGGTTTCTTCGCATGGGATATCTAAGATCGGTATTAATTCAGACCAGGGCAGCAACTAGCAATTGGGAAACTAGGAACAATTCGGGTTTGGCTTCGAGTCGTCATGTAAACATCGACGGGCATCAAAAACTCCCGGCAACTGGCATATACATATACATGATCGATGCTGCTTATGCAGGCCACATGCTTGAGCTTGCATTGCATTGATCTGTCAAATTCCCATACATTTTGTGTTGGGTGTTGCATTCTGATGAAGCAAGGGAACCGATCCAATTATCCGGGGGTCAATTTGGAGAAACCAATTTTAATTCTTTGTCTAGACCTCAGATCATTCCACAACGTTCAGGTTTTTTCGGGATGCTTCCGGACAAGATGATCTATCCACTTGGAAGCATCATCCTGTGCTCCGTAGCCCCTCGCCCCGTTGTAGTAATCCCAGCCCATGAAATGCTCCGTTTTCCCAAGGAACAGAAGGCTTCGGCCAAGTTTTTTTCTCTCAATCTATATGACAAACCAAGTAATTTTGACAAGTTCAATTTTTGTTGTCCTGGTTCTGACTTCTTAACGATATTATATCTTCAGCCCAAATATCGAACTGATTCAGAATACTCGGTGCTCCCCGAAAAGAGAAACATGCAGGACCCGCAATGTGCATATGCAGCTCTTAAGTTGCATCGATGCATCCGTGAAGTGTGGAGTCCAAACCTGCATTTACGTCCTTTGTACATATTGTGCATTCCTTCGACCTATAATGTCAAGGTATTTGGGGTCATTATTGAGATCTTTAGCTCTTAATTGCGAACTAAAACTTCTCAGAAAGTTAAGTAAGAGGCTGGCAAGCTACCAGCTGACATTTCAAAAACGCACCCCCGCTCGAGGCGCTTTCTCTTGACAGCTTGAGGCAGAGTTGCCTGCGCAAATGCTCTTGGCTTTTTGTTAAACTTCAATTTGGTCACTGGAGAATCCTGCCAACACGGCTAGGCTTTGCTTGGAAGTGTACCAATATGGTATAGTTTCAAGCAACTTAGCGAATCATCGCGAGCTGTTGGATCTCACGACGTGCGGCTGAACATTGGCACAACAAAAGACGCAAACGCTTGAAAGGGGTCCAGTGTATTGATCTGTTTTCGTGTCGCAAGAAATAAAAATTGCATCTGCGAGTTTTCTTAGAAATTGTGGGTCTTCTCCAACGACATTCGGAATCCGGTTTACTTCAAAGGCTGGTCGAAGTTTTAACGTTTTTATTGAACGAAAAGTACGAAGTAGGTCCACTCCCTCACCCAGTCAACCTTTGAATCTGAATTCCAGGTCGAAGCCTTTCTTTTCTTTTGCCAAGCCGTCAATCACAACGTTATTATTCACTGATATCGATCCTGCCGTTCTGCCGACAGAAAAATCGCAAGGATGAGATCTTCTATAGCGATTTTCGCTGCGGCCTTAATGTCCATCGCGACCGCGCAGGATGGTAGCAGCATTACCAGCGCGACGGATGGGTTGATCACGAGTTCTAGTTCTACAACAAGTGCTCCTGAGAGTACCATTACTCTGGCTCCAGAGGTCTGCTTGACCGCAGATTTGGATCGTTGTTATTATCTCATCTCAACAATAGAGTCGTTCGTTTACTTGATCTTGACCGTGACAGACTCTGCGGGTATTCCTTCAGATGCTGAACCGATTACATCGGGCGATCCCATTCTGTCAGAGTCCGGAAACATCGCCACTGCGACGGACCAATTGGTTGAGGCATTGACTACTGCAGTCCTAGGCGTAAACTACAGCGAATCGCTGGGAACCACCTGCGACCCAGCTACAATAACATCAACGCTCTCCGAATCACCCACGCCGGCTTGTATACAGGGCACACAGTTCTTCTCAGCTCCTCCGCAAGTTACGAAGACGCGAGTCGTTATCAAAGCGCGAGAAGATACTGGCCAAAACAAGGGAACAGAGGACGGCGGAAATACTCCAACCAGTCCAGCCCCAGATGGGAATACCAACCTCCCAGTTAATACTGAGACTACCCCTACCCCTGCTCCTGAGAGCCCCACTGAAGGCGCACCGACGCAGGGCCCTACAACCGAAAACCTTGCTCCAACAACTGAAGACGCACCTCAGCCAACTGAGGATACAACCGGTACGAACCCAACTTCCAGTGAAAACACACCCCAGGAAACTGAGAACCCTACTGGTACGATACCTCCCACCACAATTGTCGGAGATGCAGGCGTCACTTCTGCTACCATTGGTAGCACCAGTGATACCAGCTTGAGCGAAGACATACCTTCCTCTGACTCTACTTTCCCTACCACAGATATCTCAATCCCTTCATCTACAGACTCCACACCTGCAGACTCTACCTCTATACCAACAGATTCTAATACCACCCCGGCGGACTCTCTGACTACTCTCGTAACGAGTAGTCAGCAGTCCTCGAGCGGCGCACCTACAGGAGCAAACCAAGATGAAAAAGGAAAGCCACAAGTCACAACCTCATTTACTACAATCGCGGAAGTGAGCAATGGTAGTACAAAACTTGTTACAAGTGCAGTAGCGACTATGACAAGATCGGCTGCTCAGACAAGTGCGACGGGCGGCTCGGGCGCTGGATCGAATTACGTCTTCAATGCCGAGTTTCTACTTGGCGCAGTCGGAATGGCTGCTGTTCTTGGACTCTAAGAATCAAGTCCTTAGACATTTTGTCTTTTGAATCCTGCAGGAACATATTGACTTGTTCGTCGTTCAGCAGTTTTCTTTTGCAATTTCGATAGAGCTAGTATACATGTCTAGCTATTTTTATTTTGTTTTGTTTTATTTCTTTTGGATCCATAGACATCTGCCTGTTTTCTATTTCTCCAGTTACTTTCCTTTTAGATATATATAATTTGTTAACTGGATATAATCCCGGCATCACGGCATCACGGCACCTTTGCATCAGGCAGGTATTTTATTATGAGGTAATGACAATTTACACGTTCTTTTAGTTATTTTATTTTATGCAACTTATCATCATTATACCGGCCCCCCTGCATATCTGTCCTTAACGAGAAACCATTATCAGGAGTTTTGTGGAGAGAAAAATCAATGAATCCTTTTGAGTTGTCTTAAAATTCGTCGCGATACCAGTGCAAAACGGAAATTATGCTTCGCATATCATGCGCGCATGTTCGTTTCGCATGCAACTAAATTTAGATACCCCCATAAACTACACGTTTTACAACGCACATTTGATAGACAGGGGAACCCTCCTCCCTGAACCACGAGGATTTAGAAACCCAGGATTCTGTTAGGAACGTCGTAGTAGACATCGTTAAACTGTCATTGTCTATAGACTATTGCTACACTTTAATTTACCGACGCCAAACCCCATTGAAGCATGAGAGCCTGAATACAGGGAAACTGTAAAAAAAGATCCAACCTCTTCCATTTCCCTGTCGCTTAGAGCAAGGCAAAACAGGGTATATTTTTGTTCCAGAAAAAAAAGAGTAGAAACACAACGTGGAGACTATCACGCAAAATGCGGATAATAGGTACATGTACATAAAATACATTTATTAAAACTCCTGAAAAAATGCATATACAGAGTCCCGGTATAATAAATAAAAAGTAGTTAGGATAAAATAGCGAACATATTCGTTTTGCGAGAGAGCGTCATGAAGTTTGAAGTTGTCGGAGACTGTCATGAAATTGAAAACAGGAGGGTCCCTTCAGCTTAAAAGTAAATCGGGGTTGCCCTAGCTTGCACCCTCGCTGGAACATCAATCCCTTCTTCACCTCTTGCCTTCAATCTGAGTTTATTTGTACTACTTGGTTTTGTGGTATGACACATGGCAAAAGCACCAGGTGATGGACTGGTTTCCGTGAAACAGGTTGCGCTTGACGGGCAGTTCGTAGGTCCAGTCCAGCAGCTTCCACCACATTGTCCACCAATCTTTGCGGTAGCTGAAGGGGGGGGCAAAGAGACCTTAAATTCGTATTTGCAAGTGTTTGGACAAGCGGTCCCGCTGAAGCCCGTCGCACTCGTGTCGACGCAGCCAGAGTATTGACCAGACTTTGTGCAAACACATTCTTGGTGGTTGGGACACTCGGTTTTTGTAGTGGTCCAGACTAAACGAATATGTTAATTATAATCGCTTTTTGGATGGACTACCGCGCATTAATGACTTACGGATAGCAGCAGATGTATCTGGAACACCGCCACATTGCCCAGATGGGTCGGCACCATAATCAAGTGTCGAACTCAAAAACCAGCGGGTCACAGGAGGCGGCGCGGACTGCCCGGTATATACACTGCAATCCGTGTTTGGAGCAATAGTCGTTGGTAGGCATCTACTTGTCCCACTTTGTTGACAAGCGCAGAGGTAGTCGGTTGGACAGAGGTTTGACACAGTAGAAGAGGGGTTGCAGCGGCCGAATGGTGTCGCCATGTAATCCTCGAGAATTGTCAGATCGTAAGTAAGCGCGTCCGAGCAAGGGCAGTCTGATGACGAGGCCTGCCTCTTCTCGAGGTCTTCGAAACTTCCAAACCCATCCACCATGTCTCTCTTACCAAGACCTCTGTAACCCGGAGGCGACTGACCAAGAAGAGCTCTAAGAAAGTTACTAAAGTTGGCAGAAGCAGAAGAGAAAAGGCAGAGGTAAACAGTGGTAAGAAGCAAGCCGCCTGCTGGCGATGTTGAACTTGAGTGAAACCGCATCTTCGATCGTAGAGGGTGGCACGGACGGTAAAGAAGCACGGCAGACCAAGATTTCAAGGAAGGGCTCGACTTATTATAACGGTAGTGTGGTTCCTGTTATTCTCAAATCCTCCTCATCTGCTAGAAGATAATCATCGTAAAGGAGTAAAGGTGAAGAAAAGCCTAACAAAGTTCTTCCCTGGGATTACATCTTCTTATATGAAAGGTAAATGTATCCAAATGCACTAACCTAAGACCAATCTGTCATTGTTAATTTAAATTGATGTCGCCGCAAATGTAGGCTGCTATAACCTAGCTTGCGTTGAGACAAAAAAATCACTGGTTTGCGACCAGCTTCCGAGTCCTTGCGTGTCGCCTTTGAAGATCATGATGGGGCACAAATGGCTTGGGCGGCTGGAAATAGAAGATTGATGAGAAAAATGCAGGTTCTGCCGCGCATGCCGGCCGTATTCAACGCCATATTACTGGCCAAGTCCCGCCGTAGCTATATTTGATGATGGGCTTTCCTGGAGGGTTGGAACAAAGTCTTGGTGTTCAGTTACTAGCTCGGATAACCGTGTAGGGGTCTGGTCCACATGCCTGAAGCATGGCTGGTGTGCCGGCAGCGATCACACCCGCGTTAGACTTCTACTTTGAGAAAAGCAGCCGTTACAGAACGGAGTCCAAGCGAGATGGTAAATACTTACGAAGTGCGAGGCTTGAGGCGTTGGATCCGATGGGGGGACATAACCGGTCCCTGGAGGACCTGCAGGCTTGCAGGAGCATTGGCAGATGGCTGATGGCTTGAGCTTGAAGGTGTGGTTCCATGAGTTTCAAGGCAGAGGTAGCTGGACCGCAGTTTTTTGTGTTTTCTCCGGCTGCCTTCCATGCGGACAAAACTATTTCGGTAACTTAACTCGAATCTTCTCCCTCAATCGGTGTTTCCTGCGGGTGCATGCGAAACATCGTCTTAGCAGCTCGGACCTCGTAGATTATTGACGATGTTGGGAAGTAAAATGGAGTTGTTGTCGCGCCCGCCGGTACGCTTGGCCTTTGGTCGCCAGCAACCACCCTATAAGATAGCCGAATATATGACCTCAACCCAACCATCGCTTGGGTATGCCTAAAAAGGAACAAATTATTTACAGCCTGGTATCTTGCCCCGCTTCAAAGTGGATATTTTCAACTATTTGCAGGCTTCATTGGTAGATAGTGACTTCCAAGCACACACGATAATTTTTTCTTCTTTTCTTTCTTTTTTTTTTTTTTTTTTTTTAATGCTCCGTGAAAAACAGGACTCTGCTAAGCCAGCTCTAGTAGGCAGCATGGTGATGGTGGTGGAAGCAAGGATAGGTGACATGCATCACAAAATAAAACACGAGCGTCTGATTATAGTCACCACATGGCGCACCCCTTCCGTATGGGGCCTGGCGTACATAAAGATGTATCACTATCGGCGGCGCGTTTGAAATTTATGTTAGTCGCAAAGGATTTGACGGCGAGTTGAATCAGTGATTCAGCAGCTCCTTGCCTTGATTCAGAAGTTTGGAGCTTATCAATAGATAGCTTAGACTCTGTATTTATCTATCCAATATATCCTCCTCTGCTTGCCCAATCTTTTTCCCTAAGGTTTATAAAATCTTGGTATCAATTGGTATATTAGCGCCTGTTGTTCCACCTTCATCCTCTCTTATCATCCTTTTTAAACAACTTTCTTGACTTATTCCTCGGACGACTTTACAGCAGTCGAAATAATATCATCGCGATGGCGAGCGAGAATCCACTTACTCCCGACGAGGTCGACCAACTCAGAACTGCTTTCGATGGGTATCCTATAGATGAACAAAACCAACTTTACTACAACATACTTAGTACAGCGAGTTATTTGACTAGTCTCTCGACCAAGTATCGGAACGAGACTGGACTACAACTCATCAACAGATATGCGGATTACGCAGTGGCAGTGAATGGCGACATACAACCAACAGATCTAACCAGACTATTTGGTGTCCAGCCTCAATATGGTCAACTTCTGATAGATTATTTCAACGGCACTGACCAGTTCGCTCTAAAATTGTTGGGAAGCCAACAATTTGGTTATTTTATCAAACATCCCGAAAACCCCGCTGCTGTTGTGCCATTGTACATTTCGTTCACTATTTTAACGACGCTTGTCATGGCATTGCGTCTGTGGTCAAGGTACAAGGTTGCGGGCGGTATTCAGCCGTTCGATTGGTTGGCGGTCGCAGGTTTTGTAAGTCTTCCACTATTTTGGCCTAGGATTAGAGGTGGAGAAAATCGTTATCACAGTCCTCAGCACACTAACAAGACCATTCAATACTTAGATCATGACAGTAGCTTGGGGTGCTGGGGCAGTCTACCACGATCACATCAGTAAGTTTTAAGCTTTATATGTCTAACTGAAGTAATTTATCTGATTCGGAATAACCTACAGACACACCATTTCAGGCATTCTATGACAAGTCATGGACCAATATCGGAGGAAGCTCTCACGTATGCTGCATTGCTCCTCTCCATTAATTTTACATTAGGCTGACTCGATTTATCATAAAAGGCTTTCTTAGTCCTGTGGGTTTGTTACCCTTTGGTCATGATGGTTATCAAGCTTTCTCTCTTGCTCTTCTACTACCGAATGACAAATTGGAACTATATCCGATGGTCTGTCTACGTCACAACTTTTGTTGTTGTTGGCAATACATTCGTCGGCGTTATTATATGGCTTATCCAGTGCGACCATATCAAAAACTGGGACTATCCGTTTGGACACTGCAGAATTCACAACATTCAAGCCGCTCAACTAGCTGTTGCTGCAATTTACATCTTCACTGATCTTGTCATCTGGATTTTACCCATGCCTTTGGTCTTCCAGCTAAAACTTTATCCAAGAGAAAGAATTTTGGCTCTTGTCACGTTTTCTTTAGGTGCCATGTAAGCCTCTAAATCTTCAAAACACTCACTGTTATGATCCCACGTTGCTAACTCATCATATAGTGCGTGTGTTGCAAGTTGTGTTCGCCTTCAATCCATTACGAAATACTCAGAATACAGCACGCAGAGTACATCAACTCTACTTATTGATGCATGGACGATGTAAATATGACCCGGATCGAGCAAACTGTAGTAGATGCTAACATTTCTTAGTATCGAATTAAACCTTGCCCTTATTTGCGCGTCTGCACCTGCTGTCAGAGCCTTAGCTATCCACTACGCTCCAAAGGTTCTCAACACTCTTGGTTCGGGTGCGTTTGCTTCTACTACCGGCAAGAAGGGAAGCATCGGAAGCAACAACTCTACGTCGGCCTCGAACTCGAACTCGAAAGTTGGAGTCCATGCAAAAGTTACCTCCGACCCGGAAAAGGGACACCATTAAAAGGTTTATTTTGACGATATTTAAATTAATGATTGGGTTGTTTTGGTTACAGTGTCGATAAGCTTCTAAAAGAGAAGAGCTTATCAACTTTATTCTTTTTATTTCAGCGACACTCCTTTGTTCGTAAACATTGTACATTTTTAAACTAGGATATTTCTATCGGAAACCAACAGGAGCACGGCACGGCAGTGTCAGATTACGAAACGACTCGCCAAACCGACAGATTGGGATAATCAACAGAAATAGTAATGGAAGGTGTTATCTGCTTCTCTATCCGGGGTTCATGCTCTCAGCACTGACTTTATGTTTGATAAATTATTTTAATGAGAATTAAGAATATAATTATATTTTCGAATCATTAAAATGCTACAGAAACCAATATTTGGATGGACTTTCTATATACAAGATATTGGTAGCGAAATGACATATTCTAACCGTTAGCTAAGCGAAGGCATACCAATTTCAGACACGACATCTAATCAACGCATTATGCAACTAAAAAACCAACATGGGTCAACGTCAGTCCGGATCTTTTTTCCTTTCCGAAAGAGCAGGTCTGGCCTTAGCAGAGATGAACAGTCTGTGCTTTCCGACTACAACTCTACTATACATGCTTCCCCACCATGCTAACAATCTGATATCAGACAATAGAGGAACGGTGCTCGTTTACCTGTGGATGTATTATCCTCTAATGATAATATCCCAGTGGGATGAGCTACTCGTTGCATGACATCAGGAACAGTCGAGAAACCGACACCCGTCCTCTGTGCCGCTTCCCCAGTGGGGTTTGCTAACCTCATTTTAAAGCTAAAGCTCGGCGTTGAGTTCCTAAGCGGTAACCTTGGGTTCAGTGGAATTAAATAGACGATCATTGTTGAGTTAATCTAGATTGAGGATTGAAAGAGCTGATGTGCAAAGTTATTTAAGAGAAAATTATAGATTTTACTTTTGGCAAAGAGTTGCAAAGAAAACAAAGTGTCTAAGTAGTTGTATCATGCCGTGAAAGGAAAGGGATCGGTGTTGCGTTTCGCAGTGTTAGCAGGAATAGAGATGATGGCTCCGTTGTGACTAGGATTTCCATAGCTACCTATGGCCCAGTCGAAATCATTGTCATTATATCCGTTCATTGAATGGAAGACAGGGTAATATTGTACTTTTTGCTTCCACATTCTGTCGGACTTCTCTTAATACTGATCCCATCATCTCTTCATCTGTCCATCTGCTCCATCTGCTCCATCTACCTCAGGATTGTAAATAATGATCATGTGTTGCTAAGCTACGTAAAAATAACATATGTGAAAATACAACAGAGACTTTGTGTTGTCAAAGTTTCAATTTTTAGCCACGGCAATGCCAATGCCTGTTTTAGAGCGTGTTTTGGTCAGATTGGAAGCGAGCGCTGGGGCCGGGAGATGGGAGCCGAGGCATCACTTCTCATCGCGGTGTAAGCGACACCAATGGCTAGGAGATATCTCTCTACAGAGGTACCCTCACGAAAGTTTCAGACTTTCACAGTTTCATGAAATATTGATCTCGGTACCTCATAGTTAACATCGTGACGTCTGCATCACTATCAGTCAAACATGTCAGCACCAACCGCCTTCGCAAACCCCCTTCCGGAAACGAAGTACAGCCTGGTTACGTTTCCAACTTCCCATATAATTCTCGTCACAATCAACCGACCCAATCAGCGCAATTCTCTCCCTTTTGCTGCTCAATGGGAGCTCCATCGCATCTGGACTTGGTATGATTCCGAACCATCCCTCCGATGCGCCATAATCACCGGCGCGGGTCCAAAGGCCTTCTGTGCCGGCCAAGACCTTATAGAATTGGGCTCTTTGACTGAAGAAGACTATAAAACCCGCCCGTGGGAGTTCCGGCATCCACCTTCGCGGTTTGGCGGCATCAGCGGTAGGGTTGGGAAAAAACCCATCATTGCGGCTGTCAACGGATTTGCTTTTGGCGGAGGGTTTGAAATCGTTCTCAATTGGTAGGCTTGTTCTTGCTTTTTTTCAACAGTCTTGTTCTTTTGTCTACTTGTATGTAGAGAATCTATAAACGGTTTGCTAATTAAAGATAATAGTGACATGACCGTCGCCTCGCCGTCGGCAAGCTTCTCCCTTCCAGAAGCCCTCCGAGGCATCTACGCAGCAGCTGGTGGTCTCCCTCGTCTAGTGAATATTGTCGGTCTCCCACTTGCCACAGAAATTGCCCTCACGGGCCGTGTTTTATCTGCCAAAGAGGCACTAGAATACAGATTAATCAACAAGGTATCATCTTCACCGGAGAGCCTTATAACAGAGGCTATAGCGCTGGCTCAAAGCATCGAAAATCTTTCTCCTGATGCTGTGATTGTTACAAGAGCGGGATTGAGAGAGGCGTGGAAAAGTGGAGATGTGGAGGCTGCGACAAGAGCTATAGATGAATTGTATAATCAGAAACTCATGGAGGGAGAAAACAGGGTCGAAGGGTTGATGGCATTTGCGCAGAAAAGAAAGCCGGTTTGGAAAGCGTCGAAACTGTAGATCCCTCGATGACGAGCAAGATTGCGTAGAACCAGATTCGACAGTATGACAATTTCGTCGGTGGCCAATTAATTTACTTCACTCATGTATGATAGGAATAACAAACTCATATTGTCAACAGAACTATACATGTTCGTGTGTATAGTCTCGGTGACGGATACACCGACGCCCGAAACAGCCCCTACGTCTAAATAAGCGCATGATCCTTGATGTTGACTCTCGTGAGACTACTCGGAGAGATTTACATCCAAGATCCTTGTTGATCCAGATCCCGACTCTGAGGCCTCCGACCATTGTTATGATTGGATGACTCGTTCGTTCTTAAACGGCGATTGTTCATATGCTACGGTAACACCGTGGGTTCTTATATTAAGTTTACAAGATCTAAATATCGCCCTTCTTAGATGAGCTCCAACCGGCAGGGAAGAGCGTGTATCTGGCTGGATTTACAGTTAGCGGGAGCATGCAATTTGCACCATACATTAGCCTAACGCTAGTAAGCTCCGTCTAATATAACCATTCGCTTCTAAAACTCCATCTATTCTGTTGACTCGCGCAATAAAAGAAGTCTCCGCTAGTAAGCGTATCAGTTTGATTCAATCAACTGATTTACCATGATCGGTGCTCTTATGGCGCGACTACTTTGGCACTTGTGCATGCAGATGACCCAAAAAACCACACATCCAACCGCCAACGCCGTCATAACACATTTAACATGCGGGAAAACATGGTAGCTCCCACGGAACGTAAGCAAGCCCTCTGGTTGTCATTTCGTATGTGGACGGAGAATAAACCAAACTACTGAGTCGGTTCGTGATTCCTATCCGGCTTGGCACGGGTTTGCATCACGACAAGACACGACAAGGCGACCTAGGATCATCCTCGATCTCATGAAGGACGACGCGCGTTCGCCGGCACCTGCGAGTCTCGTGGCCGCCACTTAATGAGTGTAATGGATTAGATTGTTCCATCACTCAGCTTCCAAAGTCCGAAAAGTGGAGATTTGGAAAATCTTTTCTCAGGGGGTGGCCAAGTAAGGTTATTCTACGCGTGACAGAAATGTCTTAGCGTCTATATCGGCGTTCGATAGATCATAGCCACTTTAAACCATAAATTGGGTCTCGTGAGCTCTTCGGGAGACCGGCGAGGCCGGATTCTCATAGAGTTTTCTCCATCCAATCGATCTTGGTGGTCGAACCACAATCGACAGATGGTACAGTCCAGTACATACAGTCTAGTACAACATCCGATCCCTAACTTCAACCGAAGATGACATTTGGCAAAACTTGTTTATTGCGCTAATACGCCTTAAATTTCTATATATAATATCGAGCTCATGCAATGCAACAGTACGTCATGTTGCAAGTCGAAACACAAAGGCTATACTCGCATCTCCCTGGTCTTGGGGTGTTTCTTCTTATGCCTGCTGATAGAATTCGGTTAGGGTACATTTGATTAAAAAGATAGCTGCACCACAGCCGACCCGAAGCCAGCCCCCAAAATGCGGGTATGCTTTCGGCTACGTGCAGCCTGTCTAGTTTGTTCAGGATCATGCAGTTTAAACAGATTTTTTGAATGCAATGCGCATTTACATGCAAGCACGATCCAGCTTGAAATTCTATGCAAAAGTTTAATGCTTAATACTCTTTCTCGGCCACCCGAAAGAGAAATGACCCCCGAGCGCCACAGAATTGTGTACGCATGGTGATACAATATGTCTGGAAATCTTGACGGCATATCTGTTCCGTACCTATCCGTTTTATTACCGGTACCAAGTATTAACGCGCAATCTTTAGCTGTAGGTATAGCAAACTAATCGGTTCATGAACATTACAGGGTTATTTCATCCTGGATTTGACACCTGCATGTTGACTTTCCCGTTTAGTAGGGACGAGCTTCAGCGCAACACTACCGGGTTGAATACCCCAATCCTCTTCGAATCTTTCGCATGTGTATACCAGAAGAAACTCTTAAGTGTCAAATAACTACCCCATGTAACCTCAAGTAAGCCTGTTGCTTACATTTGTCCTACGAAATAGAATGCAACTCGCTAATATTTGCATCATACAGATTGGCGCCATGGACAGCCAGCTCGAAAGGAATCTGCGTTGTAAGCTAAAATCCAACAAGCCTTTCGGTATGACAAGGGGACCCTTGACCAACTTTTATTTCTTAGGTAACACCAGCAATCATCAATTGAACGAATAGGAAAGATGCAGTTCTTCAGTAAATAATATTAAGCACTAGCGACTCTACTAAAATATAGGTATGTACATGTATAAATCGGAGAGTCTTGGCGGACAGAATCTTAGGAACCCTGGAGGCACCTTCGAGGCACTAACTTGCCACCCAAATACTTTTGAGCAACTTTGATTTTGGTGATACATCACAAATTCACCAAGTACGAGAGGGGTTTAAACAAGACACCTTGATTCTCGTCATAAAATAAGGTTGTGATCTATCTATATACTGGCCGTTATGTTAATATACCCTCACAAAAATTTCGGGCATGGTAGAATTCCGCTTCCTCTACTACACTCTTCCAAAACCGTGAATCTTTGATATATCATACACCGTGGCAATGTTCCCATAAATAGCTGACATAGGCGTTGATACACAAGATTAACACCGATCCAGCGATAATTAGTCTCATGATACTTAACCTCTATAGGCAAAAACGTATCGGGTTACAATCACAAAGATGGGTGTAATTTGTAAGATGGACAAAATGCTGTCAATTTAGTACTATGAGCCGTTTTTAGAAGTCAGAAATCTTGAGAAACTGACAGGATCATTAGTGGCGCGTCATGCACTTTTAATCTAGGTTCGCAGGATATGGTATAGAGTGATCGATCGTAACGACAGCACTCAAGGCTGACGATGTTTATATATAAATTGATGGTACAATGCAGTCTAGCTTCGGGCCGCACAGGCCAGGGACTAGTTTCTCCTTTTATCCGGCAGAACAAAGGCCTTGTAACACTAGAAATAGCAGAACAAACAGGGCGGCTCAAAAGGAGATTTGACGCAGGCGGCTGTAAGATTCTTAATTCGCACCACGGCCGCAGAAGAGGGTTTTCATTAAAGGTTTGATAGCAAAAGCGCAAAACAAGTCTTAAACAACAAAAGGTTGGGCGGTGGTGGCTCAAGAGGGTAAAAGTACAAGGCTCTGATCCGAAATTAGGTCGAGAAATAGAGCGTGAAGTGATATATGCACGCATCCTGCTGCGATCATGTACACCGCGGCTGTAGAGCGGGGGCCAAGCATCGAAGAGTTTGAGTTCGCAAGGGATAGGAATAGATAAACTTGTACATGTAAAGATTGTGGCTACAGCACGAGAGGCACAACTCTTGGACTTAGTGTCATTATAGTGTATTATCATTATACGGTCATAAGTGAGAGCATTGACACCTGAACATGGCGTGTGAAATAAGCCAGTACAGTCGCACCGAGAGAGAATGCTTGTGGACATCTCATTAGTATTGCAATATTGTGTAAAAGGTTGAAAAAATAAGAAACGAAAAGCCGAAGCAACATGGCTACAACCTAACACAAGAGTTTTAACTGTGAGGGAACCGCTATGGTAAAGAAAGGAAACAGAGACAGAAACAGATTTTGTGTATCAAATGTTGTGAATACCGGGGCCCTAGATATCATAACAAACAACCCAAACAAAATGCATAAGAAACGAGCGCTTTGATATATTAAAAGGCAAAGTTTAACCCAAAGAACCGAACCTTTCGACAGGCGGTGCCTTCTCGGCGGGGTCTTCCGCATCATCCTCAGCACCAGAAGACTCCTCATCGTGGTTGAGTTGGAGATCGTCCAGAATCTTGGGATTGAATGAGAACGATCCCTTGGGAATGAATGTAGCGATGAGCATGATGCCAGAGAGAATAGTGAACTGCACGCCAGCGATGTTGAAGATACCAGACTGGATCTGACCGAATTCATTCTGTTGTTCGACCTTGTCGATATATTTTCCAACGAGCGGGGAGATAATGGCGTAGATGACAATGTAGGTCGAATAGAGGAAACCCATGACGGCACCCAACGGCGAGATCGAGTTTTCTTCGGCTTCAAGACGGGCGAGCGAAGCCTGGATGTAAGCTGCGAGTGAGACATCACCGGCAGCCCAACCGAAAGAGATTGGGATGAAAGTAGCAGCCACGATCCAAGCTTGCGAAACTTGGTTCTCTGGTGGGTACCAAAAAGCAAGCCACCAGACAATCAACAAAAGGAGGGCATCGCATCGGAGCCATGGGATTGGAGTGTGTACGAGATTGGTGAACAAGAAAACGAAGAGAGCACCCAACAATTCACCGAAGTTGGAACCAGCGACGATAATTTGAGCCCATTCGGAGTGGTCGAAGTAACGTTTGGCGACATAGGAACCGATGTTGTTTTCAAGGAAACGATGTCCGAAGAGAGCAAATGAGTAACCAGGGAGCAACCAAACGAAGCGGCGGGAAGAGAACACGATCGTTGCACCCTTAACCGCGGACATAACGAAGAGAACACATCCATCGGCGACCTGGAGGAGGTAGTTCTTCTCCTGGCCAACCTCAACCTGGTAGGAGTGTGGGAGTCTGATCATAAACCAGAAGCCGGCGGCGCAGAGGAAGAGGAGAGGGGTAATGATGAACGATTGGTTGTTTCCGCAGGCGGGGATCAGACCAAGGGCGGTAGCAAGAGCACCAGTGGTACCAGTGACTATGAGGACAATTGTTAGCAAATCAAACTATAACTCGGCTTTAGTTTCGATCGGGTAGGTGGCTCACTTTCGTAAAAGATGTGGACGAGAGAGTCCATTCGCTTCAATTTTTGCATGTTTCCACCAACAATATCTCGAGGAATAACACGTCTGATCAATTCGACCATACCGTAAGAGATACCAGACAAGCAGTAAATTGGAATCATGGCGTCCGTATTGTAGTCGCCATAGTAAGAGTAGTTGTTCTTATTCCTGCCTTCGTCTAACTGATCCCAGCCCTTTGGCTTGAGAAAACCACCAGTAGCACGATCAATGATAAGGAGCAACGAGGCGAAGATCGCGAAGACAATGATGGCAATGGCAAGAACAGTTCTTGTTTTGAATCTCTTGATGAGAGGGGCGATAAGGATGGAACCCAAGCACTGGAACGCTTGGTTGAGACCCTGCAACAAGCCAACTCTCTCAAATGTCTTCTTTTGATATCCACCGATTTTAGCGTCGTAGTCGTAACGGTTAGTAGCGAGTGCAATTACGGAACCGTTATAAGCCTCCAAACCGAATTTATACAACATAATTCCTACAATGTAGAAAAATATGTTGCGCTTTTCTTCGGCGGTGAAAAAGCGCCAGCTGTCGCGGACACCGAATTTCTTTCCCTCCGACATTTTGGCGATGTTCGGTGTAGATGTTGTCTAGAGTTAATATTGTCGTTACTTCTTTGAGAAAAAGAAGGAGAGAGGGATAAAGAAAGAGTGGAACAATGTCCGATGTTATATGGGATCTATCAGGGTGACCCTGAAGAGGATTATGTTTTCTTTGTCCTGCTCGATACCGATAGAAAGGGAAATTTATGCAGGACGAGGCCGACGGAAAGTGTATTATATAAGAAGTACTTATGCAGTGATGTTTCCAGGCACCGGTGTCTTGGCTCACGTTCGAACGGGGACGAACAGTTGCTTGAAAGACCCTGGACTCGTCCTATCGCGACATGGCCTCACCCGCACGTGTGGTTCCCCCAATCGGCCAAGAAGGCCATTCAGTCTGGGCATCTGGAATCAAGTTTAAGAAAAATCACAATTGTGCTCCATTGCCCCATTTCCCGATGGCGTCCAACGACTCGAGAAAGTTGAGCAGCGGGTAGTCAGTCGGTCAGTCAGGGCTAAGGATTGATGTGCAAAAAAAGAAACGGGCAGTGTCGGGCGGACAGGCTGCCAGAAATGAAAGAAGGCAGTCGCCTGCGCTGCACTGCTGCACCACCAAGCCAGTTCGTTCAAGGCAGAACTATAGAGAAAGGGGCGGTCAATTGTGTTAGTTAAGCCGCACTTCGTTTAGAGCTAACAACGGTTGGGTCGTCCGAGAGCACAGAAACGAGAACTGAATTGAGGACTAATTGGAGATTGTTTGGGGATCGCTTCTATTTAACGAATCTGGCTGGGCGTTCTTGGCTGTCGTCCATTCCGCCAATCACAACGTCTTGTTTGACAACGTGCTACAAGAGCACCTCGCGGCTGGTCTCAAAACATGTCGCACCAAACTCGACAATATTTCGCATTACTTTGTGCATTAGAACAGAAATCAAGCTTGTTGTGATACTGTTTGATACCCACCCGGAACTCCCCCACAGATATTTCTTTCTGCACAATCTGTTTGGTTTACTCACCAATCAAAACCCGCGCAAATGTTGTCAGAAAAATTCATTCTCTGCATGCAGGGTGTCACGAATTTGCCGTCTGTTTTGGAGCTTTTGGTCTGCAATGTAAGATATAAAATTTGCTCATGCGGGCAATAGAAAGAGCCAGAATATGATTCTGTCACACAATCATATCATTCTTGAAATTGTATACCTAATATTTCTACTCAAATTCTTCTTGTTTTCTGTTGGATTTTGGCCAGATCTAAAGATGACTCGACCAACCATCGGTTGTCTGGTTAGCCTATTCCTCAACTTTATTCCGATTGTACCACGTACCATTCAATAGTAGATCCTTTGACGACTCTTTTCCGAAAATGTTGCGGTCGTCTTCGCTAGCGTTGAAACCTAATTTTTAACCTGCAGCTCGCCTAAGTAGTTAATTAGAAGTAGTAGAGTCGTTAGTCGTAGGAAGCCCAAGTTCTTTTTTCTATCCCGAAAACGTTATGGAGTGGATAAACTAGCAAGTGCTGCAGCCAGAAAGGATGCCTACGAATTTTTACTTTTATAACAGATGGGTGTGATCCATCAAAGCAGCGCCTCAGAACAACCGGATTTCAAATATATATACAGTAGTGCCGCTAGAAGGAATGCGTTGGTTGGAACAATATTTGGGCCCGAAATATAGGCATATGTAGGTGGCGAGGACGGGCGGTTGAGGAGTCATGCTATGTGAGATAGATGTGCGAAGTCCAAACTCGACGACGAGGCGAATTTTTTTCACTTTAGAAACCAGCTCACGATTTTTCTATCAATTATGCAAAGCCATAGCGGAAAGGGCTCTATCTTTTCAAGTCCTTCGCAACGTTATATTTTTCACGTCGGATTTCATCTAGCGCTGCTAGAGATATTTCTAGCGCTGCTAGAGATATTTCTAGCAGCAACGTCAACAGGTCATTTCGCTACCATCTGTATCTTGGCGATAGCCTTGGTGTATGCAAGTGAAACGGCAATTGAAAATAGTAAAGTTTTCGTTTTTGAAGTTCAAAATTCCAGTATATTTACTAGCTAATAAGCACCCTCCTAGCGAGCTAATGGATGTATGATTATATAGACCCTATGTTGGGATAAAGTATCGATAGAGATTCATATCGAAGCGTCGTTTAATAGGTGATCAAGTAGATACCTTTTATGACAGCCCCTCGCTTGACCTTTCATCCTGATAGGATGCAATGGCGTCAAGATTTTGATTACGATTTAGTCCGAGGAGACGGATTGAACCATGGGCTTGGCGCGATAGAAAAAAAATGTTCGGCCATTTTCCTGGCGGGCCGGTTATCAACGATGCCCAGCTTGCATGGACCATGTGCTCCCACGCGTTCCGTTGTCCTGGGATTTTACGCATGCTTGCGTATAAATTTTACTCTCCTGCCTAACAATAAATGTGGATCTGTATTCTAGGCTTCAAAGGAGTTGGTTGGCCGGGTGTAATTGATGTTCAGCAAATCAGGTTGAACCTTGGCAACTGCTGGACGAATCAGAATAACTGACCGCGGCACGGCCTCGATCTCCAACATTGGTGAAAGGCGAGCTTGTGTGTCAGAATAAAGTAACTTCACACACAAGAAGCTTTGCTTTGTTTTCACGAGCCTGGTCAGGAGATTATAGCCTTATGAAGGACCAAGATTTGTATTGACAAAAGGAAAAAAAAGAATATTATATCTATCGTCGATGCACCCTCATTAGAATTGATACGCATGCATGTTAATTTCAGAGCGCATGCCGATAGTCCTCATTTGTTGCAGCCCGTCGCTTGTTTCTTCCAGTAAACCTCGAGATAGATAATACAATATCCCTTAACTCGGTTCCAGATTCCAAACAGTCCGAGTCAGGTTATATAATCGAGCCCCGTGAGCGTTAGAATTTTATCATGGGTCGAACTGTTTCGACATCTTGAACCGAGCCGCCCGAGCTTTATATTCAGCCAGCAGATGATTAATTTTTAAACTCCTGAGGTAGCAATATCAAAACAACCTTTGCCGTTTACACAAAGCCGCTCATGCTAATCGCGACCTTCGCATATTTTATGCTCTCTTGTAAAGGAACACCAAAATTGGCCGTCGTAACTGTGCAGCCAGATAAAATTCAATTCAACTCTATTCTTGGGTGAAAACTTACACCTTGTCTTCGAGGCTCCATATGTATTCTCTCAAATTAGAATGCTATAATCGTATTGATGTAGTGTTGAAAGTATCCCTAACTGGTAAAGGTATTACTTATGCTCGTTTAAATCTTTCATAACCCCCCCACAACTTCCTTGCGATCTCGAGAGGGACTCTATTGGAAAAATAGAACAAAATAAAATACCAGAACATTGGAACCACAATCCGTATCCAAAAAGAGCAAGGTACAGCATCCTTCCAGAAACAATTACAATCGAAGTTCGACAGGGCATTTGTAAGACATTTTTTATACGAGCCCATAGTCTCTGCCGCTGTTTTCCAAGTTAACCCCCACTACCAAATCTCGAATATAAGGCATAACCTACCCTTGTCCCCCTCGCCACCCGCAGTTATGGCTCGGTTACTACTACCAAAACACATCATGATCATTTCAGGCAGTTGAATCATGCGAAAAAGTTTTATATCGATTAACATTTACGGGGGATATGAGTAAGATGTCTCATCTGCATGTATATGTGGTTGCATGCACATCAACTGAACAGTCCTATTCGCTGGATTTCTCCTTTTTTGCAGACATGCGGGTCCTAGTGATGCGGGGTTGAAAGAAATGCGTAGGGCGCGACTGCCCCGGGCTGTTGCCCATGCCCTTGTAATATTCTAGAATTTTTCCTTCGGACCCGTATCATTTTATTTTTTTAAAAAAGTATTTTGTGACATTTGATGTGCATGTGCGTATGTATGCAAAGGCAGTTACGCAAGCGAAATGCAAGTATGGCTGTCAAAACCTTCTTTTCTGCAACCATATATACTAAAAAGTTTGGATTAGGGACTGAAGACCACACCTCCGTGCGATATCGTGCCCTAACGAAGAGATCGGAACGCCAGATCCGTGGAGGCCCCGAGTTATTACGATGTTTCGGCGGGATCCGTGGAATCTAGGTCTTAGAGTCCGCAGCTGTGCTTCTGCCTGGTATGTATTTGCAAATAAGCTCTAGATCAAAATCCGAGACCGCAAGTCTGCTGTGCCATTACATATCACTAGTTTACAACGGCGATTAGGTCGCGGCCTCTTTTTCTAGGCATCACGATATCTTCAATTTTACCTATATATAGCAAAATCTAGTTATATGGGATGAGTATTAGATTTACTAGAGCCTTGGCATCATATGTGCACATGACATTTGGTAACTAGGAGCTTTACACGAATACTATCAGTGGCCTCAGAGGGTACATGGGCCTTCAGTCCGGCTGCCTATGAGTCCGATAAGATTTGGTATTCGATATATGAGCTACTCTAAAACATAGTTATGCACGACCAACTTTGAATGATAGAATCTAGAGCGATGTTAGTTAACTTCATCATTTATATTTACCATGAAAAAGAAAACAAACTTACATCATTCTTCCCTGATTCTATCAGGTCATCCTCTGATACCTTGATACCACCAACAGTCTCAGCGTAGGCTATTGGAGCATCGCCCATAATCTTTTTGGCGACATCTGCCACCGTCGAGCCCCTAAAATTTGGCAGTTGCAATTAGTCTCTCATTCCTCTAACTATAAGTTCTTCATCCAAGGTATACCTATTCATCAAAACACAATCTCTAAAAGCCTCATTCCCATCCGCGTTGCCAAAGGTATTGATGTTCCTCACTGGCCACACCGGCGTCAACCCTAAAACTCCTGCCGCTCTCCTCAAAACTTCGACCACACCGGTACTTCCATGTCGAAATAAAACCAGATCTTTCAAATTCTCAACCCGATTGTTTAGTTTTTCGTCCATTTCTTTGAGACCTCCACCCTCGGGATCACCATCGTCAATGAGATCTTGCCTAGTATCGATGAATTCCGCTCCAGGTGTGTATTTGACATAATTCTGCTTTGCTAAACGGCGAAGGAATATCTCGGAGATGGCAGATGTTAGGACTAGCGGGGCGTTTGGGTATTTCTTTGCAATTTTGGCGATGTTCTAAGAGAAGGAGTTCTGATGTTAATTGATGTGGCCTACAATTTCATTTGGGGGGTCGTAGGTTCTAACCTTATCCGAGTCAGCGTGGTCTATTTTGTTTAGTGCAAGGACTGTCGGGAATTTCTCGTCTATAAAAGCGTTTACAACCGATAGCACTGTCTCCTCATTCCATGTTTCTAAAGGTGTTTTTAAGGATATCCGATCGAGTGTCCTTTGGACTATTGTTGCATTGCTACTGTAGCCAGAAAATTGGTTCTGGAGAGATGCTACAGCTGTTGATTCTGTTTCATCACATTGGTTAAAAGAGGGATCAAGATTTTTTCGGCCGGAGAGGCATACTTGTTGCAATATGGCGCCGTTTTACGCCCTCCCTAAGAAATCCAATTATTATTCCAGCCATATCGTGGTTTGACAAGACCTCTATTGCTCACCATTTCTCAATTAGGTTGCCAAATATCCATCGAACGATTTCCTCTATATCCCTATTAGACTATGCTCAGACCATTAAGAAGGATATCGTAGATCACACCTCTTAACCATATGATATCATAGCTAGGATCGTATCCCCTCGTGTTCTTTCCCTCTGCATCTGTAGTTCCGCTGACATCCACAACATGAACCAAGCAGTCTGCATGCCGGAGATCATCCAAAAACTTATTTCTGCATTGGTAAGCAGTCTTTAGCTACCCCCAACCGTAACCTGAGCAAAAGCCGAGCCAGACCTCCGGGGACCAGACATACCCTAAACCTCTTCCTTGGTGTGCACCAGGTACCAAACCTGCTACATCCAGCAATTCTATAGGAACGGACCGTTTTCCATTTGTGCACCATCCGTAGTTTGGTTTACATCTATCTGTGACGTCATGACGAGCGCAGGCGCAGTCGATTTGAAGATAACCAATCGCACCTAAACCGCCAATACACCGAGCTAAATCAGTATCTTTGTCGGTGGGGTTTTTCGGTTCGAATAATGGGCTTACGCTGCGGATCGATGGTTGTAAAGCTATTGACAAGTCATCATTAGCCTTCGGCCGTCTCAGTTAACATAAAGAGGTGTAAATATCATACGGATAGTTCCCTAGGACACTCCAATCAGCCCATGGCTCTTCAATAGTCTATGCGACAACAGTTCATGCGGTTACCCGCGATGGAGGTCCAGTCGTACCGACTTTGCTCGACGCGTCGGTTAGGGAATTTAGCGTCGAAGATTTGCCAGAAGATGGTTTCCCAACAAGTGCGATTAATGGATCTCGTGGCATGGTAGGCGACTAGGAGCTTGCGGGTTGATATTTTTGATTTTTGATTTTTGATTTTTGATTTTTTGCTGCTACTTCGAGAGTGACTCTGTTGTGGTTTTGCGCATGTGAGAAATGACTGGAACGAATGGGTCCGAAAAGAATGCCCGTCCAACGGCGCCCCACTACCCCTCCAAATCCACAACACATTTTGTCCGTCGAACCCGCGATAAATCCAACGTTGCGCGTTGACTGCCTCCGAAAATACAATATATTCCTATTATTTGCATCCGCCGATACTTCTTGATTATCCTCTCTAATTCTTCATAATTCAGGTTCAAGATGGCCTCTACATACCCTTTATTAGACACTCATATTCACCTCTTCCGCCCCAAGGACCTTGACACCCTCACCTGGCAATCACCCCAGGGACCCCTCTACGGATCCTATGATCTTCCAGAATATCTATCTGCTACTTCGCAGGCCCTTCCTTCCTTCTCCGGGTTCATATTCGTCGAAACAGATAGAAAATACACTGATCCTAAGGATCCATCAGAAGACCAAGCGGCATGGAAACATGTGCTCGAGGAGTACCGATACGTTCTTCAACTCTCAAAGCATGATACGAAGGGAAAGAAACTGGTTAGGGGGATTGTACCCTGGGCACCAATACACCTTGGTCGCGCGGCTATGGAACGGTATCAGAAGGCGTTGGCAGCCGTTGATACAGAAGTTTACGGAGACCAGACGCATGGATTATTGGTGGGTTATAGGTATCTTTTACAGGATAAGCCAAAAGGAACAGGCATAGCACCGGCATTCATAGAAGGGCTAGGGTTCCTGAGGGATACTGGGATGGTGTTTGATCTGGGGATTGATATTAATAGGAACGGACTTTGGCAGTTCGAGGAGGCATTGGAGGCGCTGAAACAAGTGGATGGACTAAGAGTGGTGATTAATCACCTTTCGAAACCACCGTTAGGGAGAACTCCAGAAGGAGGTCTGGGACGATGGGTAGAGCTCATGGAAGAGGCTGCAAAGTTCGATGTTGCCATCAAGTTCTCCGGCGCATTCTCTGAGCTACCATCTGGGATGGCAAAAGAAAACGAACGGTTTCCAGAGGATAAGCTTGTTGATATGGTATCGGACTATGCACGACCCATTTTTAGGATATTTGGACCCCGCCGGGTTGTATGGGGAAGCGACTGGCCGGTTTGTGGGATTGGATATGAGGAAGTGATGGGTCAACAACATGGGGCATGGCAAGACTGGTTCAGGATTAGTACCAAAGTCATTCGTCAAATCCAAGATGAAGGGGATGTAAATTGCAACCCTATAGATTGGGAACGTATATGGGGGTTGAGTGCTATTAAAATATATAACCTTCCAGCAACTTCGGATTAGACAGTATCCGGCCCTTGAGTTGCATCATTTTATTTACTGCATTACATTTATCTTGAACTTGACTAACATAGTTGGTTAAAACAACAAGTAAGTATTACATTTTTATTTATATATGGTATAGGGTATCATACAAAAGCATGTTTCAATACATAATTCAGAAAACGAGTGTCTTTTGCAAAATAAAATGAATGACTTAGGTAGGTAATTGTGGCAAGTAAAAGAATGTAAGAAGTGAAGTTGTCATGCATTTGCTATATCGGATTGATCAAATGCTTTTTAAAAAGCGCGTCCATAAAACCTCGGCGAATTGAGATTCCTCAAATCAAGAGCGATGGGAATCGCGCCGCTCATCGCACTAACCCCACTGAACCGTGGGTAATCATCCTCTCTCAACCGAATTGCATCTTCGTTGGCCTCCATGATTGGACTTGGAGTGTTTTGTAAAACAGCCAACCGCGTCCTGGTATTATTTGGCATTGGGAAGTTTGGAATGCTCATCCCGGTGTTGAGAGTGTGGGGTGGTTGTTTCTCTACTAGCTTCTCATTGAGCGCAAATTCTTCGACCTTCTGTGCGACCATTTTTTCAAAGTGGTCGGAGGCGTGAGAGTTGGATTCCAGATCGCTAAGTTTATCGAACGAGCGATTATCCGATTCCGAGTAGGTAAGGCCACTGTTACGACTCCAGCGTTTCTGCTGGCTGAGTGCTCGCTCGTGCTGTCCGGTCCATTGAGCAAGAATCATCATGAAATAGACCTGGAAAGAATTCATGAAACCCCAAGCCATCTGGAGTCTTTCGAAACTCTCGGCTGTTCGAAGACACAAATCCACCCAAGCTTGTGGTGCAGGGACTGTCTCTCCATCCAAGAATACCAAAGTAGTGACGCATACTTCTCGGGTGGCCGTGGCCGATTGGATCCCGTAGAAGAACCAGAGTCCAGCCGCAGTACCGTATAAAATCGTCAAAAGGGTGACTACCAGTCGCATGATGCGTAGAGCGGTAGGCGAACAAGACCAGCGCCCCCAAAGAATCGAGAATCCGAGGTATCCGGCGGCAATGAAAAATGCACCCCAGCTCAACAGAACGATGGTCATGACGAACCATATTTTGCCGTAGTTGAGTCTTCCAGCTAAAAGTAGATTATCGTTAGCCAATCTGAATCCTATAATACCCTATAAAATTTCGTAAAGGAGTAAGACACCTACAGATTATAATCTGCATTCCACCCCAAGCCGCCATAACAGCTTCGCAGAAACCAAGAATGATTATAAACCTTGCCCAAAAATCCAACGGAATCCCAAGTCTAAAAACCTTGCGCCATAGCGACTCTTTCGGCTCAATTATCGATGCAGCTTCACTTTTCGGTGGCGAAGGAAGTTGCTTGTTGAAATCTGCCATGCTTCCAAGAGTCAAGGGGCGCAAACTTCCACCGGAAATTATCGTTGAGTGTGGTGTCGAAATTCTATGAAAGTTTGAAGGCGTGCCTATGTCTCGCGTTGTGTAGATTCGACCATTCTGGGACACGACTGATGGGCTTCGGTTGATTTCTACTGCTGTGGGACGTCGGACTGATGATACGATAGAGTTGAAAACGCTCATCGAGAGTGTATTCTTTTCTTTTTTCTTTGTTCCTTCTACTAACTCTTCCCAATATTAACGTCGAAAATTATTTGTTGCCTCGTCCAGGAGGGGTGTTGAAATCGAAAAATCGGTGTATTAAAAGGATATATGCTACAAAGAAGAGAAGAGACAATTCACAGAATTGTAGTGTTTGAACCTGTCAAAACTGAGCCTCTACCCTTCGATGTTAAACGAATGTCATAAAAGGAAAGAATTAAAAGAAAGTGCTTCTATCAAAGAAGCTATTTGGAATGGAAAGCAAAAGAGAGTAGAGAGCGGATTCCGCTCAGTCACCGGGAGAGCATCGGTAGGTATAAAGGAAGGGAAAGGTGGGCTTCATAGCACCATATTTTTTTTTTAGCGTCTTAGCTGCATGCAAGTAAAAAGGCTTTTGCGGACGGAGACCTCCTCATCAAGCTGGGAGTTCCTGATGGCTCAGTCACAGCTAGGGGCGCTTGTGGCAGCAACGAGCCTTATCGATCCTGGTCTAGTGAGAAAGCCGAAACGTCGTGTGCATGAAGGAAGCTTCGACGAACTCTGGAGAACATGGGCCTAATACGTCCATCACTACAAAAAGTATTAACATTCGAGAGGTCCAACATGTCAGGTACAGATCGACTTAGAAATAAGGCGAAACAAAGTTTCGATCCTTTTGCTCCTGAGCGGCTCGTCGTACGTACCTTGCAGCGGCCGAGCTACAAGTTAGCCCTAAGAGCTCACGGTGATTTTGGTGTGTTGTGTGTCCCTCGTGTCAAGTTGAGGGGCGGAGTTGCTCAGGAAGAGGTTTCGAAACATGGCGATGCGACTTGTGGTGTTTGGACTCCGCAACATGTCTCGCCGGGAACCTTCGAAAACAGATAATTAAGCGAATTACAACCATGATGATGATGCCTGTCCGAACAACGCAAAAGATCTCGTCTCCAACCTCGTCGACGGCTTGCGACATCAACAATTACCTTCAATTAGCCTGAACATTAATTCAACCGGCAGCTTCAAAGCTATGAGCTATATGGTTGTGCAGACAAGTTATGAGAGACTCCAGGAAGAGTGCACATGCCAAGTATATGTTATGTATTCAGCCATGCATCGAATTTGGCTTCTCGATTGCTCAAGTTTCTCTAGGGCATATGTGAACTTGCACTTTGTTAACTTCGCATCTATTGATGTCATATATATCGAGAACGTCTAGGACTGTAACTAGACAACCTCAAGTTGGATCAGATAACAGCCATGAGAATATTGCGAAAATATTAATAGACTCTTTAGGCTTACCACTATCATGCTATACCGTAGCTCTCGGCCATACTTGCATTAATTCGCCGCCAAGCCCCGGTCTTCTAACCCTGTCGCCTATCTTGGCACCAGAATGTTTTATATCGGCATCAGACAATTCCGTTACAATAAACATGTAAACTGATTGCGTTTTTCGAAAACTGCCGTTTAGCCGTCACGGCTTGCTTTAAATTTAAAGAGCAGGTTTAGCCTTCAGCTATATTGGCAACACATATTTCATGATCCAATCTGCGGTTGATATCGTCGGAGCAAGTTAGCTTCTTTGAATATGGATTCAATGCGAGCTCGCAAAGTTCTATTATCTAGGACACGAGTCATGCAACCAAGTTTCTATTCTATATATATGCCTGTATGCCTGCCTTTTTGCCTATAGTTGCTGACGCGTCCGTATGGTATTTCAGGAGCCTAAGCATTATTGCTAGCACCATGTATACATATCCGAAAGGTTGAAGCCCCCAATTGACGCTGATTGATACCCGACGGATAAGTCGTAGGTAACAGCGACGTATATACCCAGGTAGTGACAGGTTAATTCGGATTCAGGATAGCAAGTGCTGACTTGTGGACGCTAGGTTTTCAAGTTTTTCAGCGGATACGCATAGCCCCCAGTCATTAGAGATTCGATCACAATTTTTATTACCTATCCGTCCCGTTCATCGTATATTTGATTGCCATTGGGACAACCCGGAAGTATTTAAGTAAAATAGGGTTAACTAGGTCTCGCTCAGGTGAAGGGGTTTAACTACCCAACAAATAATCAAGTCATTTACCTTTCGTACCAAAAATGTCCGAGAAGTACTAACGAAAGGCAACCCAAGGTTTAAAATGGTACTCCATTGAGTGGTCTACGCAACGCATGCCATCTCGATACCCTTCGTCATGTTCTGTAAGTAACATCTCCAACTGGCCTGCAAGTCACACTCTACGTGAACCATACCAATCCAGAAATTTACATCAACCAATCAAGGCCTAGTGGCTCGCAGGTTGGTGGCTTATACTAGGTTATACCAACGTCACGAGAGGATAAGATTGCGGGATAAGGCGCATATGCAGTTTGGACAGCCCGACCGAACAGGACACAACTATTTCAAATGTTAAAATAACACAAAAACTCAAATTGCTTGTGGCTGTCTCCTCCGCGGAAATATGCAATATGCCTTCGCGTAGTGTACCGTACGGGCAACCTAGTCGTCTTCGGTGACGGGTCGGCAGAAATAGCGCCACGCGTTCTACCGCAAGGCGGCTCCAGCCGAACTTTCTGCACAAGGTCCATCATTTTCGTAGAACGTGAAAGTTTCAAGCACTGCATTTGTTCAAACCAAGCACGAGTAGAGCATCCACGAGTAGAATATGATCGGATGCATTGGTCAGGAGAGTTCTGGTGTGCATCTATGGGTATTGAACCGATACATTGCAGCATTCATTTACATCCAAAGACGTGTTATTTCAATGTTTCGTGAAGCTTTGAGAGTGAAGGTAAACTAAACCTTGATCCATGATTTAAAAGCGCCCTTAGTTTCTCCGATCCGAGCTGAATTGCTTTCCATAAATTATTTTGAAAGCTCCAAATCCAATATATACATATATTCAAGCAAAAGCTTCGTTTGCCCTAGAATTTTCAGCTGTGAGCATGTCGGATCTTGAGGAAGCAATTCCTGAGCGCCTAATTACTGAGAGGACACAACCTTTACAGGGACCTGAAGACTTCAAGCCGAAGATGCCATCCTATTGTGCCCGGTTTGGGAGAGAAGTCGAAGAACTTGTCGTGCTCTACTTGGGTGTCCAGGCTCCCCTAGGAGCAGATATGAGCGCTATTGTCGATGAGTTACGAACTGGCCTGAACGATTCGCTCGTCGGATTTTACGATATAGGCTTCTTCACCGATAAATGCGGCTACGAAAACGCTATTTTTGCTGCTTATTGGAGGAGCAAAGGAGCTTTCAAAAATGGAATAGCAACAGGCCGGCTGGATGGTGGCACAAGAGTATTCAGCCGGGTGACCAAATTGGAGTTTATTGAGAATGTTATTCACCGGGTGTAGGATACGGAGAGTATATTCTCACACGATGACCGCTAGGAGGGCTGGAGCCACCTCACTGACGAAATCTCGAAGCCGATGAACAAGCACGGATATTGGGATTCAGCGCAACATAGGATCGCACGATCCCAAACGGAAGATTTAAAACCAAAGAGTCGGTGCCGACTGGTTGAACTCGAACTAGGACTAGTGCAGGTCGAACCTCAGGAGGATCTCGTCGTTTTGCGTTCGGCCCAAAATTAGACGGATACCTTAGATAAGGAACGCATTTTCTATAAAAGGAGTCGAGCCGGTTCTCATAAAAGGAATGAAGGAGATCGAGGAAGGGTTGAGTCTGGGATGCTACTTCAATCGGGTCGTGACACTTGGAGAGCGTGAATCTGCTAAGGAGAAGACATATAATGTCAGTACATGGCATTCTATGGAGGAGTTGACGGCATGGGTCAAAACCGAGACACACCTGGCAACCTTCAATGTGGGTATCGCGCATTATCAAAAGGCTGGTGCGAATGCACAGTTGCGTCTCCATCATGAACAAATGGTAATCCCAGCAAAGAATCAGGAGTTCTTTTATTTCAATTGCCATAAAGAGACGGGCATGTTGCGGGCAGTGCACAAAAGTCAGATGGTCCGCATCAAAACACCATCAGAGTACTAGATTATTCTGGAGGTTCTCGCCTGCCAACAATAGATATTCTATTAGGGGACCGAGCTAGACAATAAAACCTCTATAGTATATAAGCGCAAGCTATAAACAGGTAGCTATTACACAACAAAGACGAATAACATGTAGTTGAACGGACGCCACTCTTCTTTAAGCTTTTCAGCTTCGCTTTTCGCGGCGTAAGCAAGTATTCGATGATCAGCAGTCTTAGTATAACCGGTAATATCTCCAAATGCAAACCCCCTCCATAATTTATCGGATCATGAAGGTCCGGAGAGAGCAGACAGCAAGACCTCGATATGATGGCTTTACAGGGTCGCCATGTCGAAGCAAAATATCCGACGTATAGATACTTTGGCGAGAAGTACCGAGCTCGGTACGTCCACCCATGTAGCTGTGCATGGTTGTGGGAAAAAAAAAAAAAAAAAAGCCAGGGCCTACCAAGCTTCGACATGGAGCAGGAAATAGCTTCTTTTTGTTGGCCCGGATTTTTAATCTAATATTATGTATAAAGGTGCGGGACAAGGCATTGTTATGCATGAGGTTGATGTCTTAGGTTGCATTGTCATATTGGTAGCTTCAGCTTTTGACTCTTTTCACATGGGCAATTCCAAATTTTAGGCTGATGCGTAAAAGGACTGGAGATAGTTGACAGAGGGAAAGGATTCCATATTCAGCATATGCTTTTAGGTGCAGCATATTTCAAGAAAAAATACTCCGTCGTGTTTCATCCTATGAGAAAATACTATTTTGTGCGAGGAGCTGAATTTGAGATCGCGGGAGCTATAGCCTAAGGAGGAGTAGTACGCTGAAAATTTTCTTCAATATTAGAAATTTCTTTATCCTTGAGCTAGAAATTACAGGGCTTCTGGAAGTCTATATTCCTGTTAAAAGATCGCTGCTCTGATATCTGATTGGCGGATCTAGACATATGCATATCAATATGGGAATCGGTATTGCCGTTCCCAGCCGTCCGATTTGTTGCTTTGGCGAAGTTCTATTTGTCCTTCGGCGTTTTCTGAGCTAGGACCATGCCATTATAAGCTGACATCAGTGCCGAAAATTAGCGGATATCGACCAAGGGCATTGCTGCGGTTTCACATTGTATATTTAAGAAAAACACCCAAAACATAGACTTTTTCTGCTCCTTGGCGCTCTCCGTGTAACTGCGCTATTATTTTTTTCTTTTCAAAATTTTTTTTCCAGATCCATGAGGAAAGAGGGAAAATCCATGCCAAAGTCCATGAGCCAAGTTTACTCATCCAACCCCTGCCAAAAGTTATTTCTGCTCGTTGGAAGAACCAACCAAATCTAAGCGCGTTTTCGGGGAAGTGGGTCCACGGTGTCGGCCAAGACCTGGGGTACGCGGTGGAAGCAACCCCGGAGCATCATAGATGCATATAGGAACAGAATCAAGTTGAAGATAGACTGGTCTTCTCTCGATCGAAGTTAAATTTTCCGTAAGATACATCAGCCTTAGGGCTATGCTTAAGCCAATAGCCTCGAAGTTCTAACGAAGGGCATAATAATAAGATAACGTCTTGGCAGAGGGTGAGCTGGAAGTCCCTGATATCACAGAGAACCTGCGAGGGACGAGATAACAATCTTACACACCTTTTCCCGCTCCAATCTCTTAACGTTATTAGAACCGTCGGTCTTCGGTCCGTCGGTTGTACAGAGCGCCAATGACCTTCATCCAGCTAGCCTGGGGATTATTTCACCCTATCGAGAGGCTCGAATGAAGCGTCAGAAGGCTTCTTACCACCACTCCTGCCTTGGCGCGAACAAATAGCAATTGAATCCCGTTGCCTAGGGTCTTTTTTATACTTTTCTTGATGACCTGACAGCACCTGAGACTTATATCGATGAAGGGTTGCCAGACCGCATGTGCATACCCTATTGTGTTGAGTTAGCCTGTGCAACCAACCATGACCGTCCGAGACGCAAGCTTCCCTCGAATTAACTTCTGATAATCGCTTTAGCAATATCATCTGGCTAATTAGACGAAATTGCAGCGCAGGGTTAAGGTTGACTCTGGAGAAAAAAGTCAAAAATAGCAAAAAAAAATTGTTGAAAGTGCAACATTGTAAAGGAAATGTTAAAACACTTTCGTCCATTGAGTGCCTCCTAATTGCGAGATCAGCAAAGCTAAGAGGCTGATAGAGTAGGTGGCACTCATGTGCGTTTTTTCTGTGCCCCTTCACGAGGTAGTATTCTCCTGACTTGGCAGACGGTATATATTCGACGATCTTTGCTCTGCCCGATCAGAACTTCCTTTGATTCCCGATCACCAGCGGACAGCTAGACCTTTAAGTACCGAAGTTGGCAATATCTTTATATAAACCAAGTTTGTCAACGTCTTTCTAGAACAGAATACCATCGATCAATTTGCTTCTAGTAAACATTGTTAGCATCAATCGATAACATTAATATCGGATTCCTATATATTACAACCCAGCAAACAATATGAAGAGCACAATCCTTATCGTTTCTTTCGCGGCCTTAGCTGCTGCTGCCCCGCAGAAAAACTATTACACCACTGCCAAGGCTACGACGACTAGGTTGACCACCAAGGTGGTAAGTTTCAAAATTTGATAGGCGCCCTTACCTCAAAGCACCAATGTTAACACAAATTCTGTCCAGACCACTACCAGCTGCACAATTACCATCTGCGCCGATTATATCAACTCTTGTGGTATGGGCTATGGAGGATGTTATGCCGCCTGCCCTGGTATCCCAACTCCAACCTTCACCCCGCCACCATGCCCAACCACCACCAAAACCACTACCACGACGAAATCTTGCCAAACCATTTGTGTCGATAAGGTCAACGAGTGCGGCATGAAATATGGAGGTTGTTACTGCCGTGACAAACCTACCCCATTCCCAACGCCAGTATGCTCTACCAAGACAACAACTTCTAAGAAGCCGTGCCAGACCATTTGTGTCGATGCTGTGAACGAGTGCGGTATTAAATACGGCGGTTGTTACTGCCGCGAAGAACCGTTCCCATTCCCCAAGCCACCATGCCCATCCAGCACCAAACCCACAACCCCATCTGCCACTCCAACTGGCCCGAAGAAGTGCGGTGGCCTCGCTGGTTTCCAATGCGACAAGGGTCAAATCTGTATCGATGATCCAACCAGCCCTTGCGGTATTGCTGTTGACTGCCTGGGTATCTGCGTCGTTGAGCAATTCTGTGGTGGATTCGCAGGATTTGCTTGCAAGAGCAAGACCGACGTCTGCATTGACGACCCGAGAGACGACTGCGATCCTAAGAGCGGTGGTGCTGACTGCGGTGGCCTTTGCGTTCCTGGAGCGTGGACTACTCCCACCCCTACCCCAGAAGGATACTAGATAGCGGTCTAGCGGGCCCTTATTTGGTTTTATAGTATTCTTTCCTGTATATGATTAGTTCCTACTCTCTATCATGTCGTTAATGATTTTTCAAGCATTTTTTTTTTTGGTGCATGGCATGATCCATTGAGCTGCTGAAAAAGCTGGCTGGAACTTGGGTCTCATTTATATAGGAGTTAGTTGGCTTTTGTACATGGAAGTTTAAAATATAACATACTTGTCGTCTGTTCCCTATGATCGATTTCATCTTTTCTGAGATAGTGTACCGTGAATATTAGGTTATATTTACCATGGTTAGCTGCAGGCGCGAGCTGGCTAAACTTGTAAGGCTATCCTTGGTGTAGTAGGTGCTCGCCCTGAGTTGAGTTATGGCAGGGTATTCGACAGCTAGCGAACCTATGACACATGGATTTGTATATTTGAAGTAGCTCCTTTGGAAGGACATCGTGGTTAAGTCGACGTCTGACACATAACGTGAGAATGTAAGCTAATGTGGAAAGAGAAGTTAGTCTCAACTGTATACAACACATCTGAGCCTTGCAACCTACTCAACCCAACGTAGACGCTCCACATTTTTGTTTTGGCCAAGACTCACAAGAGAAAAGTAGATTCAAAGTTCCTGGAATCGAATACAGAACACATTTAATAGTTATCCCGTTTTGTGTCCCTTTTGACTCCATTTCTCGGATATTTGTGCTGATGAAGATAAAAGCCCGGGTGAACTTTCAGTATTTGAATCCAACTTGTATCGGTACTCTTTCAACGAGATGTGATCGAAAAAGTTATATGAAGGGTCCAAGCAAATGCTTGTCCCCGCATCGTCTCGCTACCTTCCGACAGACGTCACGCGAGCTACATTTTCTAAACCATCTTGAGTAGGTCCTTGTTTAAAACAACCTCCTCGTGAGCCACGGACCTCAATTTGGCAGGTGAGGCTAAATACACGGACGATGGTCTATCGATAACGGGAAACAAGGGTGTTTTAACTTTGGCGGGCAAGCGGGGTTTGTTGGGTTTTCTGTTCCAATCACACAAGGCTCTGTAGTCGTCATTGCACGGTGAAGCGAGAAACGTTTAATAGGTATCTGGTAGCTGCCTTGTCGATAAGCTGCGGGGGGGAAGGTTAGGCTTCACTAGCTAGGTAGCTTCAACATATATTTACAAACTTTGATTTATAAAAATATGGACCAAGGCAGCAGAGTAAACCAACAAGCTGGGATTCGGTTCAAGGCCATGGTCACGATGTTGGATCGATTCTGCATGCAGCGATATTGCGCTCGAGCAAACAATGCAGAAGCAAGAAAATCGTTCCTGCATTTTGACAACTCATACAACTTGATATTTTTGATAGTGACTCGCAGCTGTCAAAATAACAATTCCTGGCGCCGGAAGATCCAGCACCCGGTAGCCACGATGTTTAATTGATGTCATATCTTCTTACTTCGCAGCATCTGTTTGGTCGGCGGTACATGCTCCTGTTCAGAAACACCAGGGGTTTCCAAGATATCGACTCGTGCCCAACCCTGTCATAATTAAACAAGCTCTCGTAGACACAACCAATCAGCAAGACAGCGCAGGTGTTCGGAATAGGTTAGGAGCAACGGTTGATCACGCGAAATCAAAAATTCAAAAGTCGTCCCAGCCAAAAGAGCGCTAGACACTTGAGATGCAGCGTTACGAAAGCGGTGGGTCCCTAACTTTGGCGGAGAGTTTGTTCCATGGGTTATCGACTAGAAAGAAACAAGTTTCGTCGACTGGTCTAGCACGATGGAAACCATCGCGATTACCACCTTCTCGATATTCTTATTGGGTAACAGAAGCAATTTTACCTTCACCCCTGGCTTCGGCGTCCAGATGTTTCGAGCGCAGATCGTCCGAGATAGTAGCATTCTGTGAGGACCATTTTGTTAGGATTCCGTCGACTGATATGTATATAAAGTGGAGACTGACCGGAATGCTAATTTCATATTTTCTCTTCTTTCTAGAGACAAACTGCTGCCCAGTCCGGCTGCTTTCAAAGCTTTGAGCTCTCAAGATAGTCCAATAGCTTTTTGAACAGTGCGAGATTAGCAAAGATGAAGCGTTCAGCTTCGTTTAATCTTCGGGCTGTGGTTGCTGGTTGCTTGGTTTTGCTAGCTACTGGGCTTTTATGGCAGGTATCAAGGCTTGACCAACACATTTTCGAGCCCGTCGTCTTGAAGTTCAAGACTTCGGAGCCACCAGTTAGCCCCATCATTCAAAATATCTTTCAGACGGTCCATAATACTCAGAATACTAAACGGCAGGTTTCGGGACAAAAGTATCTTCTTGGTGTTGGCAAGGCCGACATTACCGGGTAAGTTCTTTCCTCTATCTTTTTCGATATCAGTATTCTGGCTTGGTAGATATCAGTATGCATTTTGATAGTCGTATTGCATATATTGATATACTCCCGAAGCTTTGTGTATTAAAATACCACGTTAGTATTGTAATTATAAGCTAACGTATCTCATATGCAGACCCGTCGTCGAGCTCAACTTTATGGGATACGCAAACGCTAGTCAGATTGGAACCGGTCTCCGTCAAAGACTCTATTCTCGAGCTTTCATCGTAGGAAGCGTAGACAACCCAGCTGATCGATTCGTATACCTGGTTCTCGACACAGCATGCGGCGATACCGCTATTCGATACGGCGTTTTGAAGGGACTTGCTTCTCTCGGCGGCGGATACTCTATGTACAAGCAGGCAAATATAGCGTTAACGGGGACGCACTCTCACTCCGGTCCCGGCGCTTTCATGAACTACCTTCTCCCACAAATCACCAGCAAGGGATTTGACAAGCAAAGCTACCAAGCCATCGTCGATGGTACTCTCCTCTCTATAAAACGGGCCCACGAATCTCTTGGTGAAGGATTTCTCACCGCTGGAAGCAGCGAGCTCGAGAACGCAGCTGTAAACAGAAGTCCGTATGCCTACCTTGCAAACTCCGCCCAGGAACGAGCGAGATATACATCCGATGTTGACAGGACCCTGTCAATGCTTCGCTTCACCCGAGCCTCTGACAACAAGCATATTGGCGTTCTGACGTGGTATTCTGTCCATGGGACGTCGATGCTTGGAAACAACACAATCGTTTCTGGCGACAACAAGGGTGTCGCCGCCTACCTGTTCGAGACCAACATCAAGGATAGCGACTCCAGTTCGTCAAGCTTTGTCGCAGGGTTCTCCCAAGCCAGTGTTGGTGACACCACACCGAATACGGAGGGTGCATACTGCGAAGACGCTGAACATCAAGGTCAGCTGTGCACGTTCGATAAAAGCACTTGTGGGGGCAAGAGCCAGCCATGCCACGGCCGTGGACCTTTCTTCAGAGTTAAGGATAACGGCGCCTCGAGTTGTTATGAGATCGGTAGACGACAGGCTCAAGGCGCTCTCGATCTGTATAACTCGCTTGACGATTCCGGAACTGCGGTTACAGGCAGTTCGGTCAAGTCGTTCCACACCTTTGTCGATCTTTCAAAGTATTCCTTTAAGCATCCCAATGGAACAACAGTGAGGACTTGTCCTGCAGCACTAGGCTACTCCTTCGCAGCAGGAACCACAGATGGGCCAGGAGCATTCGATTTCACCCAAAGCGACTCTGGTGCACCTGATGCCAACCCTGTGTGGAAAGTCGTCTCTACCCTCCTCAAAGCTCCCGGCCCCGAGCAGAGGTCGTGTCAGTGGCCGAAGCCGATCCTTCTGGATGTCGGCGAGGTCCACTTCCCTTACGACTGGACGCCCAATATTGTCGATATCCAAATGTTGCGTGTCGGTCAATTCGTCGCCATAATATCCCCAGGCGAAGCCACGACAATGGGTGGCAGGAGATGGAAGGAGGCTGTCGCAACAGCATCCAAAGACGTCATCCCCAGTGGCACAGAGCCTTTTGTCGTCCTCGGTGGACCAGCAAACTCCTATACCCATTATATCACCACTGAAGAGGAATACGGTATCCAAAGATACGAAGGCGCATCGACGCTTTACGGCCCGCATACGTTGAACGCATACATTTCACTTTCGCTGAAGTATCTACCGTACTTATCTTCCACGAACGTGCAAACCCTCGATTCCGGTCCGCTCCCACCAGACAACTCTGCCAGCAGTCTCAGCTTTATCACTGGTGTCGTTTACGACAACCCTCCGATCTTTAAATCCTTCGGCCAAATAACTTCCGACGCAGCAGCATCTTACCGCACTGGCGAAACAGCCCAAGTCGTCTTCATTGGCGCCAACCCACGCAATAATCTTCGTCTAGAAGGTACTTACGCCGCAGTAGAGTACCAAAACTCGGACGGCAGCTGGAGCCAAGTACGCAGTGATGAAGACTGGGACTTAATATACAACTGGAGAAGAGATGATCCCGTGTGGGGGTCCAGCAGCGTGATTGTCCAGTGGATCGTCGGTAACGGCCCGAAGAGTGTTCCACCGGGGAAATATAGAATCAAGTATTACGGTGACTCAAAGGCACCGGTTACGGGAAAGATCACGGCATTTACGGGGACAAGTCGAGTCTTCGATATTTTCCCAACGAGCGCAAGGAGGTTGCCGAGGATGGGGATGTATTGATCTGAAGTTGGTTTAATGAAATAGCTATACGGTTGGATTGGATAAGTTCATCAAAACCATTGATAACCTAGGGGCTTATACATTTGGTAGCCTGATTTTTGAAATTTTTGTCTTTATATATTTTGTTCTGCGTTCCATTTTTATGCATGAGTTCAAGGCGCGATCGGGAAACATATGATACCAAATGTAAATCTAGCTTGTTCGGATACCTCACTCTTACGAAGTTTGAATCACTTCAATTTGCAAACCAACTATCTCTCTTCCTCATTCAATATGCCAAACGCCATATATTACAGCTACTTATGGTTTTAATCCGTATATGCATATGGCATCAACAGTGTAGTAGCTGAGAAGATCCAAAAAAATTTTATTTTAAAAAAAGCTATAACGCTCGAAGGGTTCTTGAGATATAGTGTCTACTTAGACATTAACACTCTAAATAGTATACAAATATGCAAAAAACAGTAGTTTACGCAGGTGGTTTTCTGTCGAAGTAATAACGATGTAAAACATCTATCAAATCAATAGGCAATCCTCGGCCTCCGGACGAGTAAAGAAAAAATAAAACAAAAATAAAGACCGTAGCTTATAAGAAACACTGTGTTAGAAAGAAAGGGTATCTTCGCACTCGCACTCCCACCATCATCAGCATGGCCAACTTACTTAGCAGTTCCTCCGATAAGGGTTATCGTCAGGCCACTGCTCTCTAACCTCCTTCTTCGGAAAGAGCCCATAATCTACCGCTGTCCCCTTTGGCCCCAGTCCTACCAACCTCCTCGGCGTCAAGTCCACTGGAATTGGCATCTTATACCCAACCTCTCCCTTCAAACCCTCTACCTTATTCACCAATCTTCCCATTAGCCTCGCGATCCACGCGTCGTCCACCGCACCGGTGAACGTTCGCTTCATCGTTTTACTAATCTTAATACCCATTCTCGACAGCGATCTTGCTCTCGTAGGCGTAATAGCATCTCCATCCTCATCATCCCCAACGTTAGGTTGGTTCCCTGAGAGCCCCTTCTCAATTTCGATCAACTTGCTCGCTTTCAATAACGCTGTCACGAAATGTAATATTGTAGAATTAAACTGGGCGGGTAGACTCGCCAACACCGTAGCGATGACCATAACTTCATCTTTGTCCTCACCTCCCGGGAAAGCGGCCGCCTTACGTCCATCAAAATCATCTCCGAGAAAATCATCCTCAAGCCTATCATCTTCATCGTCATGCACCGTTACATCTTCGGCCACTTTTGCCAGACTTTGCGCACTTGTCGCTTTGGATGCCGGTGGTGGAGGGAACAGATACTCATGATGCGGTAACAACATGCTCGGGACTTCGACGGTTCCTGAAACACCATTGATCCTCGCAACTTCGCTGATGCCTTTGTCCTCCTCTTGTTTTATCCCTGCTTTATCTTTGATCGTCACGCTTACTCCAGATTTCCCCGAGTGATTAGACGCCGTGGAATCCACGCTAACCGCATCATCCTCGTCCAGCAAAGGTTCAGATATTTCCGGTGCGACCAGCACTTTAAAGACCTGCACCGTCGACGTCTTTATAGACGCCATAATATCATAACTAACAGTGCTAGGCACTTGCGCCACACCATTAATCTTGCTGAACTGACACACAAAATTGCCAGTTTCGAGCCACGTCTGTACCCTAGAAGCAAGTTTTGAAATCTCCTTGTTTTCATCCTTGTAGTGCTTGAACACCGCCTTTTCAAGCATCCCCGAGGCGAAAAGACCGGTGACGTTGCCGATGACACCATTGCACTTAACGGGATGGAGATGGGCGATCACATTTAGTATGGTCCGTTGTACCATTGGGAAGCGGTTGTTGAATTCGTGGATCCAGGCCGGAGTGCGGGCTTTCAGATGAGAGACGGCAATAGACCAGGTTGGCGGGTGAGTTATCGAGCCAGAGGTTTGCAGTGCGGAAGCTATCATGGCTTTCTTCTCTTTAACGGTGAAGCGGCTGTACTTTTCGTCGGCTAGGGAGAGCAGGCGCTTGCGAGCGGTGTGAATCGCAGTGTTCTCTTGAATTTGTTTTATCCGTTCGTTATATTCTCGAATAGCATGTTCTTCATCTTCATCGAGGACTTGGGTATCTGTGACGTGCTTTATTTCTTTGACAGCGTCGGTCAGGCTTTCCGGGTGCAACTGTCCTGGCCGTCTTGCTTCCAGCATTGTATCTATTGTGTTTGATTTTCGCATCGCGAAAGTGCTACCGGGTCCAGTATCCATTTCTGTCTTGAGAGTAACGTACACGTCTCCGATTTCGACAGACCGGCCAAACCTAGCAATGGCCTTTTCTGTGCGGAAACACACTTCGAGGCCGTCGTCGACCATGAGAGCGACTTCGATGCCATGGGCTTCAAGAGTTAATGTACTAAGAGTGAATGTCGCACCCTCGATAACCATCATCCCATTTGCGCGAACATCGATATCCAAGGCGGGGAGGTCAAAACATGCGATTTTATCTTGAAAGTAATGCATATCCCTTCCCATCCGATGCATGGATCTCCGAAAGATACCTTGGAGCATGGTAAAGTTCGATATGGCGAATATCGCGACAAACGGCCAAGTTATCACCGCAAGAACGTAGTAAGCTAACCATGATGTTGATAGCAGGAGGTGAATCGACAGTATTCCGACGACGTGGGGTAGTCTTTTGACTGAATGAGTGTTTGGTAGCTTGGATTTATCGGCTCCGAGGAGTACCAGGAAAGATAGGAGAGGGATACCGGATATCCACCATCGTAATGACCACTCTGGAAAGGCGAATAAAGTATATATGGAGAAACCTAGGAAGAAATTTGGTGTTGACAGGCCGAAGAACGCTTGTATAGGGTCTGAGTGCGGTTTTGGAGCGAGTATCGTATTTGAAGATTCCGATGACGCCTTTGATAACGAGGATATCGAGGAGCCAGTTCTGCCGTTAAAATGGAATGTTTTGTCTCCGGGTATAATATCTTCGAACTTGGATGAACCCAGGTCGACGCTGCTACTAGGGCTCGAATACGGACCTGCAGCTTTCCCCATGTTGGCGATATGTAATGCGGCCGGCTAAAAAGATGCCTGGAAGTGGAGGAAGGATAATTTTTGAGGTTTTTATCGATATTAGAAATGGCGACAGAGCATTCTGTCAACAGCAGGGGCACTTTTTGTCATGTCGCTACGATGGACGCCGACAGCAGCTGTTGGAGTATATTAACAAGAATGCAGCAAAGTTGAGACTGAAGGTTGATTTCTTGGGCAGAGTACCTAGAAGCGCAAAAGTAAAATTTTAGTCAGAGATTCTGTCCCCTAGTACCTCCAATTTTCATCGGAATCCTGCAAGATGTGCTTCATTGCCTTGGTATATGCAAGAGCGAGTGAGCGATTGATGCTATTGGACTGCTGTTTTGATGAGATGGTCAGATGCTGCAGCTAAATTTCGATGTGGGTGGCCGCCATGACGTCAAGCTTGTGTGATTGACCAGGGCAGTGCCCAACACAGAATATAATGCCCGCCAGATTTAGCCCGTGGCGGGGAAAACGATTGCCGCACCACTAAGAAACCTAATGTGCTAATCATCACGGCATCTAGTGCGCATATCATCGTCGGTAGACGGCAGTGCTGGGTGGCCATTCTGACAGAAATACAAATTCAACTTGCCACCCCGCCAGCACTTTTAATTTTTTATTCAAACAGGTTTCAGATTACAGATATTTACACATTTGTTCAATCTGATAACTGCAACTGGCCCAACGGGTGTATAAAGTTTCAATAGGCATGCGTGATTTGAACAGAGGATACTATACTTAGGGGCCAGTTGCGAAATCGGCAATATAGAACAAGGACTTCGAGGAGATCCAATATAACAAAATCAGAGCCTAGCAGAATCCAATACCTTCTTCCCCACAGTGCCTTTCCGCGTCATATCAACCCTCCACCCGCCTTCTTCCCAAATCGAGACTATTTCCTTCCACTCTCTGAGACAGCCAACTTCACCTAGCCACTTATCTACCTCGGCCCTTTGCTCCGACCGATAAGTCGAATCTAGAATCCTCTGTAACATCCATACACTGTGTGTCGTTACGATTCTCTTCTCCTTCACAGGCTTACCATCCTTCCCGTGTATTTCAAACTCAATCATCTCTGACTTCAACCCTCTCGGTATAACAACTTCATCCTTACCGCTCTCCTTCTTCAAGAACCCAAGCGTCGCTTTTACGGTTGGTCCCAGAACTGTAATGTAGTCTCTCCACAACACGGTCGTAATCTTTGTAGACGTCTCTGGTATCTCGTCGCTCTTTTCAACATCTTTCCCTCCCCTGTTTTTCCCCATGGTGCTCTCATAAGACACCAGTATATCTCCTTTAACTTCCACTTGCACCAAGTCTTTACTACCCCATCTGACCGACGTACCGGAGACTCGCTGCGCGTATGCATGGACAACAGGATATTTGCTAACCAGCCATTCGCATGGCACCGGATCTCTCAGTAGCCCCGCCGATAGATGGCCGTAGAGCGAATAATCAGCTTTGGTAAGTTCATTTCCTAGTAGAAACTGGTAAGTTTCGAGATGCTGCGTCAACAGATCCAGGAAAGTAGCCAGTTGGTCGTTGAACCCGGGGATTGTCTTTTCTGTCAATCCGAGGGTCGAATTGCGACCTCCAACCAGTTTTAAAACCTGAGCACCGCGTTTGCTAGCGACATCAAATGATTGGCTTCCATCTCCGAACGTATATTCCATGTACTTCTGCTGCGATACTCTATCCCATCTATTGAGACCAAAAAAAAACAATTCGGTTTAGTGAATACGGATTGAATCGCAGGATATATTTAATTAAAATCTTACCTCCAGTGTAGTACATGCAAGAAAAAGAAATCATCCAACACCATCTCAAGCAGCATATCAGCGAATGCTCTCTTCTTCCCAACGACAGCTGGTAACTCATGCATTCTTTGGAGGTATTCCATAATGTTCTTTGTGTCCTGGATCAATTGGTATTTTTTGGTCTCTTTGGAGACCACCATGAGGTTTGGGATCACAGGATAGGGTGCATTGGGGAGAACGATTTGTTTGAAGACCTTGGTATTATCGGACGCGACATCTTGGAAGGGAATGGAGTTGTTGCGGAAGTAGGCGCGCACTCTATTCAAGATATTAGCATTGAACGATTATATATCATGAGAATAGAATGAGTCGGAGAGCATACTTCTGAGTGAACATAGACTGATCCGCCCCGATCAGAAAATATTGAGAGTTGCTTGCATCCGCAGGCATTGTTACTAGACTTTCTTTTGAAGAACGGTGATGAGGAAGACGTGTGGATGTTGTTGTTGTATTGTCGTGATGTCGCTGAAGCCCCAGATTCTACAAGCACATGCAGGATGCGAGATAGAATTGAAACGAGAGGGAGCCCTTGTTTCTGTGCTACCCTTGATATTTAATACCCTTGATTGTTTCAACGGCCTTCGATATTGGTCGGCACTCGGGCAATATCAATGCCCCGTCTACGTAAGAAATAACTGTATAAAGGTAGTAGAGACGAAGATCGCCCTTGGCCGTTCCATTCGTTTTTGTCGCTTGTATCCAGCCAAAAGCCAAGTTTGCGGGGAGCCGAGGTAAACCCAAAAAGGTCTGATTGTTTTGGGCGTTTCGGCTCGAATGTTATGCCGCGACGTTGTGCAACACGATCGAGCGCGAGGCGACCTCTTGTTAACCTTAGCACACAAGTAACGTTAAGTTAAACATGAATCGCATGCCAAAGAACATTCCCGTGTGCGATAACGTTATATGGCACGGGCTTGTAACGGCGCTGGTGTCTTGGATTAAAAGTACGTGGTACGTGTACCTAGCAACCGGCGCAAGATATAATTATATTATTCCGTACCCTCAAGTTTGGTTCCGATCTCGCTTCCGTTTTGAACTTTCGGGCCCCGGAATTATCTTGTCAACGGAATCTTCCTGTACGACTTGCGCTTTTGGACCTGGGGCTCTCGATAAGAGCAAAGCGGGTTGAGTTTCTGTGATTACTGTGTATAAACATAAATATTGATTTCTGAGACCGTTTCCGTACAAATATTGAGAAAGGTTATAATTATTTTCTGAAACGGGAATGGAACGAGGCCCTCACGCCGGAATCCATTCCGGGATGTAGCTAGGCAATATATATATGCGAAGCTTTGAGAATATATGTATATTTCAGCTCCGTGTTTCAATACATTACCAATGGCTTAGTTTGCAATATTTTATGTTTTTATAGCTATTCGAAACACTCGAGAGACCGCGATCTCGGTAGAACCCGTACAATGATCTCGAAGAACTTTTTTTTTGTAGTGGAATGGGTGAACTCACCCGGTAGTGTCCCCGAATGGGTATACCCTATTATCCCCAATCTAGTAATGGACACCAATCTGGAAACGTCAGTGGTGATCGTGATATTCACAACATACGCAAATGCACATACTAAAGACAGGCAATACGCGACCTTCGTGGATATAACGTAACACCAAGCCTTGAACAACACAACAACTTGATATATAGATTCATAAGCCACGAAAACAGTTGTTTTAGAACGCAAATAAAGAAATATACCATCATTGCATCTTCCCGTGATCGCCCGGCGGCGTCGTCTGTAAGCATATCTCCAGCCCTGCAAATTCAGGTGAACCTCTCAGCGGCGACTGGATGCGTGCCAAGCAAGACGGCCTGGAGACTTGGATGGTGCTTATAAGCCGAACACTAGGAGGGATAAAAGTCTTGTATGCTACTATTTCAATAAAGAAAGATAGCTCAGCCTCAATTCATATATATTTTCTGAATCGCTAATATAGTACCCAAAATACAGGTGGATCATGCCAGAAAGGTTTACGAAGAGGCCAAATTCCAAGGATCCTACATTTGTCAAGCTGCATCCGATATGATGAACACCAGGAAGAAAGACATCAGCGGGGACCAGTTGTTTGATAACGCCGATGGGACGAAGGAAGGTGCGGCTATAGGTAGTATACGGATAAGACTGCGCTAGGTAAAAGCTCCCCATGGAAATATATTTTTTCGATGGTGTTGAAGCGTCAAGGGATAGACAAGACTGAGAGGAAGGTGGTGCGAAGGGGCGTTTTTGAGAGCGTTTTTTTATTGGATGTTTATTGTAATTTCGCGTGAGCTCAACTGAAAATACTAGTCTTCATACTTTGCACCTATTCTGTACATGGCCGATAAAGACAGCGATTCAATCGGTCGTCAGCCAAAACAAAAGATCCTTTTAAACTAGTTCAAAAATATTGCTTTACAAAGTCTATGTGCCAAACCATCATGATAGAGGAAAATGCAGTTTCGCCCATGAGTTATCTGCAGGAGTTACCAACATAGTGACAAAGACATTCGGTTATGTTGAAGGCATTCACCCACAGGAGATTATACGCTGTGATGCTAATCTAGCTGTAGATTTCGGTCTAGCTTGAGCTCTTGTTGCGCTTCTTGAGTAAGCCTTTTCAAATATATATAATATATTTTTTTTAAAAATGGTGAAGTTAAAATATTACGATCGCCTCGAACGTGATTTTTCGATTTCAATAGAAGGATAATATCAGTCTGCTGCAATATATCGGGGCCTAAGAAGCCATATTTGCCTCGAGTTTGAATTCATAACGCATCGGATATTGAACTTGTGCGTATTGACTAATTAGGAATTCGCTTCTGATATATGTATATACATCATTTTGTCTAACAATACTATCGTTTGTTTACAAAATGATTCATCTTGAGCAATTGAGATCACGATATATATATCGACCTATCCAATTGTAACAGGAGTTGTAAACAGAGCGACCTGATGTACCATCCCGGCTAGCAGTGCCCTTTGCATTAAAAAGTAACATTTGACGTATGTAGGGTCAGATGGATGCTCCATGTTCTTGATAAGGGAATTTCGCTCTTATATATAGAGTATATAATTGTACATAATATTAACTGTTTTTTTCCCGGTAAATGCGGCGGGGGTTACGAATCTGAAGAGAGAAAGGAAGTGTTTATTTTGGTTCCACGGCGTGCTTTGAACATTGCTCAATAAGGTAACTGCTACGAAGAAAGTCGTATATAAGGTGATCCGGCACCTATATCAGGATTCGCCTACCATTTGCGTGATTTTGGCTTGTAATTTCGGCTGAAATCCTGGTAAACTAGCACTATCAATAACGCATATCGCCGGTCTCGATATGTAGAGAACAACATATATCGGTCGTAGATAATGATATTGATATCGCGTGACCAATACTGCGGCTATAGTTAGAAACGGTATCGCTCTTATAATCTCGAATACTATCCCCGGATCCCACGCCTTCGCCCACATGGCTAAATTTCTGACCCAGACGCACAGACTTCACGCAAAGCCGAGTCGTGAGTGAGTTTTAATTAACCAATGAGAGCAGTTACAATGCCTCTATCCCGTTTTGCGTTGGGTGTGGGCGTGGGGTTCTCGATGCACGATGTTCCCGCGTGGGGTCCTCCAAAGGCGTTCCTGAATCAGCTCTCGTTCTAACACATTCGAAACCCACCATCGATGTGGCGGACTCCAGAGAGAAAAAAGGTTAATCTCGATAGCGCTAAAGCTAAAGAATGGGGATACTAGGCCGTTGGGCTTGGTGCAGTGGATGTCAGATGCCGTATCCCGCAACGCCTCATAGTGGTATACTTATTGGCTCGTGACCCGGTACCGTTTGCCGGCATTTTGCCCAACTGTGAACTAAGATTCATTGCTTTGCACCGAGGAAAGATCGTCATCTTTGTGGGACAGAAGAGGTTATATACCTATATATTATATATCATTATCACAGACTTCAAACGTATGGAGCCCACCAGTGCCTCTTCCTTCTCTTTACCCGGCACTATACCTTTTTTCAACCGTTAGTTTCTGCCGCATATGCCCGGAATTCGTTAACTGTTGTGTTTAATTTTCTCCCATGTTCGCCCTCGAAATGATCGATTTCAAAAACCCTCTTTCGCCTCGTGGGGGAGAGGAGGAAAGAAAGAAAAAAAGTTAGATTGGCAATTTCATAGAACAAATAAACGTGGGCTTCTAGGTGGAATAGAAGCACCGGGTGCATAGGATGCGGCATATTAAGATGAGAGCCGATATCGCGATAGGTGGCTGCATGTTAAGAGTTTTGACAGACGAACCAAAAGGTAGCAAAAGTAGGAACGCATGGGCTCCCGTCCGTGGTTGTGTCCCGTTACCGAACTTTCTTCTCTTGTCACTCCGGGGGGGAAAAATATCAAGATAATCCGTTACCAAAACCTGCATGCGCATTTGCCTTTCGGCTATGCAGAAATACCAGATTCTTGGTCTGTATGCAGGAGACAGAAATTTGCGTTGGTATCCCCTTTTGACAGTTGCAGTTGTTATCTTGCAGACGTCTCTCGACTGCAAGACGGCTCAATTAAATTGCATGACAATTTTAGTGGAAAAAGAATATACAGCAAGGTTTCCGGCTGTGGTTCCTGCATGTCGACAAGCCCCCTCGTTAATGCCTACCAATGACAGTCTCTGCGGCTTCGGGACAGCAAGTATGACCACAAAATGCCAAAATGAAATAAGCTTACTTCGTAAAACAGGTCCTCTCCTCTAGGAAGGAGGTAAGCCCGTCGGCGATCTACCTCGGTCGGCACGAGCACAGGCGAGACCAACTCCCGGTATCAGTGCAGTTTAAATATAAGGTTTAGTAGCCCAAATTAGGAAGTAATAGATGGCGATCATCTTTTGAAGGATAACGACGCTGATTTGCATATTTGGAACAAATAATGAGTAGCACTACACCAGGGCCTTAGAAATAAGTTTGAAGTAGATGATAAGTTCTGTTTCCCAGTCCTGAACTGGGGGCATGCACAGGAATATCCTGAACAGAGCGTTGATCAAATGTGTCCTGCAGCGGATATTTTGTTCCTGGATCCTAGTTGAAACTATCGATACATCAGGCAACCTGGCTGTTCTGCAAAACGAAAATGAAGCACACAGAAAACTTGTCGACCGTTTTTTGCGCCTAATTGCAACGCCTCCGTTCACGATAACAAACATATTTTCCCGCCTCTGTCGGTGGTGGTGTGTGTCTGTACCGTTTCTTCAAAAAACGGCGTATTCGTCCACTCTCGGCTCAAAGAGAGCATGTACCTCCAATCGATAAATTTTTGACTAGCTAGGCTGGTAGCCTTTAGAATCCTCCAATCCGGTCTTTGCAGGAACGTAATTTGTAGATTAAAATTTTGCCGGTCAGAGACTGGTGTTTTTCTACGGTTTATACGTGTTTTTTGATCTTAAAATGCCTCAACATTAAAAGCATTTTCGTCGATTGTCTTTGCGATTAATATCAGGCAACTGACAGGGCTGAATCGTACCCAATCAAATATAACCTGGGAACTCGGAACATTTGTTGAAACGGAAGTATTCCAAAAGTCGTTCTATTCACATGTCCCCGTAGTCAAAAGGTAGAAAGTGGGATTGCCAACGACGAAACTGGAGTAGGTCCGTTAAGTATAGGTGAGAATTTACCATATAAAGCTCGATGAGCAAGCTGTCTTGTTGGAGGACTATTAAAATACAAGTAACTTAGTTTGTATATATCTTTTAGAACAAGCAGGCGCTCCACAACACGTTTTGAACGATACAGTTTTGGGTATCACTATCACCAATCTCGAGCTAGATAAACTTCTAACGATCAGCTAGTATAGCTTGGGATTTCTAGCTGATAAGCTAAAGCATTGCATTTGCACGGGTACGAGGGTATATTAATCGATGAACTAGGGATACCCGAGTTGGAAAACTTGGTGGCTAGGTAGGTACATATGCCTAGGTTGCAACCTCGAGCTTCTCCGTGTAAGCCCGAGGTTAAAAGTATGCAGGGTGGTGTATCAGGAGCAATAATCGTCGGCTTGAAATTACTGACTAAGTGCTTAAACAGATTTTTTTTTCCCGTTGCTGATAGCCATTTCAACTGTGCGTCAAGTAAAGAGCTACAATAGGCAGAGAACTGATATAGGTTTCGAAAATAATATCTTGGTGAGAATTAAATTCTTTAGTCTAGATCGTCGTAAAAGGTTTGTATTAAGTCGTGTCGAGTCGTTCAAGACAAAAATTTGTCGAAGGGTCCCCTCCTTCGGTTGTTCGAGTCAGTGGGTCAACAGAGACACCCAATTCCAATGGTGGGCACACTTTATTTTTTAGTGGTTCGAATTCTAGATTCATCTCGACGCCGTAAGCGCGACGGGTGCATTTTTTTCCTCTGTCATCATCAGCTAATCCAAAAAATTGAAAAAGTCCAAACACCGATTGGTCTGAAGAGTGTTTCGCGGAAAGGGATCTTTTTCAGATTGGAGATATAATTTTCCCGAGAGAGCTCAAGAGAGAGAAGACCTCAGGGGCTCAATGGTCCGTAGAATTGGCTTCTTCTGGGCATGAATCGCCCCACTGGCCAATATGAACAAATGTGCTATTGGGTCAGCATGCGCTGGGCACAATAGAAAAACCCGACAGTTTGGATCCTCTCTCGTTAAAAAGACCCCTGTCCTTGGCGTTGCAGGTTGTTGAAGAACTCAAAATTTCCTTGTGTTCGAAGTCCTCCTTCCCATTCCAAGCATAGCCCCTCGAGACCTTATCCACTTGGCAGTACAATAGCATTGTTGTTGTTTTAGCTGGCTTCTTTGTGATCGTCATAAGAAGAATTAACAGACAGAGTTTCTTTCTCGTTTCGAAGACCAGAAGTTGTCTAGAGATTTGATCAACAGGAGGACCAAAACGGTCCTGTCGAATGCGTGTTGATCTTAAGCTTTTCGGTGTGATATATACTTATTAGGCGACCATATTCGGACCTCACCGGTCCATTGCATTTTGATATTGCCTTTTGATCCTACATCCAGGAAGAAACATCTTACAATATATTATATCCATATATACGGGGAGCAATTGTAACCCCCCAAAGTTCGCGTATCTTGTCCCTGATTCCGATAGCCCGACGATCTCTCAACATCTGGTGTTTCTCTTTTCCACCTATCGTCGATTCTGTGTATTGTGCGACTCTACCAATTAACATCTTGCTGACCTTTTACCTGTGACTTAAAACTTATTTGATGTTACGCCGGCTATCTATCGAAGTCAGATAATATAGAGAATTATCGCCGGGCGGCTCGTATGGACACTTGGATGCATGTTCCAAACTCTCAAAAAAAAAAAAAAAAGCTCAACTCTTTCCTCTGTCTTCAGAGATGTATCCAGACCAAATTCTCGAGTCCGAACGCAAAAACGGCACATGATTTTTCATGATTGGTCACGTTTCTGAAATATTGGAGTATTTTCGGTGGCAATTGTTCCTTGCGGCTTTGATCCTATCATATCGCATGCAGCCGAGCACGGGAAAAGAATAAAATGCCATCTCATAACAAGCCTTAGGGGAAGGGGATCTATAATGTCGCGATACCAATCACATCATTTATTTCTCCATGGGGTTTGATCACAGCCTTTCAACGATGCAACACGGGGGCTTTTGCAGTTCACGGACAGGTAATGGTTCGCTCGATATTGTCTAAGAGTGCCTTGGCAATATACCTCACGGAGAAAAAAAAAAGCCAATTTCTAATCTGTGACGGATTTTGAAAGGGAGTCGCTGACTCAAACCCACCGACTGCTTATCTTCTGCGAATTACTGCGAAAACCCGGATATCTTCTGGCAGTGATTTCCAAAAGGATATGTCCTTAAAATTGATTTCGCCCTTCAGACATTCGCCGGTAGAGGTGCATGCTGGCTTGAAAGAAGCAACCGTAGATATGGGACGCGCACTTCGGTGGACTTTTACTCTTTTTTTTTCCCTTTCGTTGCAACTCAAACTCTGGTCTGGAAGAACCTGCGCGGATGAGTGAAATATTCGTGACCCATGCCTATAGTAAAAGAAGCTAAACTTCTCCTGATCCGGCTCTGGGTGAAGGTACCCATGCCGGGGCCTGTTTGGAGTGGAGCCCCACACCCACCAATTCTCACCTTCGATATATTACCAGGGCCCTGGTCAAAGATACACCATACCCATATGAGGTACACCAAAAGCAAAAAGTGTTAAAACCAACGTTTTGGAAAACGGCCCAGGATCAACCGTTATTTCATTGTGGACAGACAAAAACTTCCCAGGCCAGTTCGGCAACTAGTCCACGGCCCGTTTGGGGACGTGGAAAAGGTGAAAAAAAGCCCAGATACAATTTGGGAATCCATACGGAGAACTAGTAAGCCCCATAACTCTAAGGAACAAGCGAAAGCAAGATATATAGACTCCCGTCCGTCCGCTTCGGTTCCAGGCTTCTCTCCACATAGACATTCACCTCTGCGACTGGAGTCTTATATCAAGTTCAAACAGTCGTTGATATTTCGTCGCGGATGATTCAAGTAATCAGCCCGGCACGACCAAAACAACATCAACAATTATTTTACCCTTTAAGCTTTCTTACACTTTTTCACAATGGACCCCTCGACGATGACACCAGAGCAGATTGCTGCCATGCAAGCGGCTCAAAAGGCGGCTGTCGAAGCCTTTTACAAAGAAGCATGGACATTGCTGGCCATTGCCCTTCTGTTCATAATTGCTAGGTTATACGCTCGATTTACCTTGGGTGGTGGATTTTCAGGATTTAAGCCGGATGACTATTTGATGATTGCTGCAGGTGTAAGTTGAAGGAGCCCCAATGATAGGTCCTATAGTGAATATTAGCATTCATCTAACCGAAAACTTCTCTATAGGCGGTATACTCAATGGAAACAACGGCAGCGTATTGTGTCGGATTCCTGGCGAGAGGACTTGCAAATAACGGAATGACAGACGAGCAACGTCAGGCTTTGGTACCTGGCAGTGAAGAATGGAATACTCGTATAGTGGGTGTTAAGATTCAATTGATCGGATGGAGCTTGTACACCCTCCTCTTATGGCTACTCAAAGGATGCCTGCTCATCTTCTATAGCCGCCTAACGTACGTTATTATGGTCCGCTGGATCTTAGTTCAAAATGCGTGTACTAATTTCGATTCTTTGCAGAGACGGTCTTGGCCAGCAGACCATGAAGATTCGTATCGGCGCCGCCTTCATTATTACCACATACATGGCCACTATTCTATCCATCCACCTTGGATGCCATCCTTACCACAAGAACTGGCAGATCAACCCAGATCCAGGCAATGCATGCCAACCAGCGGTTTCTAAGATCGATTGCTACGTTACCGTCGTGCTCAACGTCATAACCGACCTCTACCTCATGTACATCCCCCTTCCTCTTCTGTGGAAGGCCCAGATTCCATTCCGACGCAAGTTGCTCTTGATTGCCATGTTCTCCGGTGGCTGTTTCATCATCATGGCCGGTATCCTTCGTGTCGCCTTTATTCTCGCAGATCCTATCGGTGGTGCTCTCGCAGCTGGTTCTTGGGCATGCAGAGAAACTTTCGTTTCTGTTATCATTGGCAACATTCCTATGATCTACCCTTTATTCATGCGCGGTATCTCGTCTGTGAGAACCATGTACGCGACGGGGACCGGGAAGACCTACGGAAGCAACAAGTCTAACAGCACTGCTATGGAACTACCACGCTACAATAACAGCAAGCCAAAGAAGGGCCAGTACAGTGTTGGTAGAACCATTCTCGATGCTACTGAGAGTGAAGAACGCATTATGAAGGGAGATGCGATTAAAAGTGAGGTCACATATGAGGTCAAGAGCTCACCTGCTAGCCTCAACGAAGAGGGTAGCCCTGGAAAGAGCGACAGCTATGGACGAGGTGCTGGATATACAGTCAGCATTGCTGCTGCCCCCTCTGGCCATAACACCAGGCACTGATTCTATATCACTTACTAAAAAACACTTTTTCCTATTTCCTTGGTCTTTCTAGCGCTATCTTTTTACGTTTTTATCTGGGAAAATTCAACTGGCGTTTCACGGTTGGGTGCTTCGCTTTTCTACTTATTCGCTTCCGTCCCCTGGGGCTCCTTGCCATATCCTGGAGATCACTGACATTGAAGTTATGTACTACCAAAAACAAAAGTTTAGTGGGGGTTTATTGTATGAAAATGGGTGGTGCTATGGGGTTCTATCCTTGATTCTTACCTTAGGAATTTCTCACCTTGGGATATATTCTTACATGATTTCCTTTCTCAGCGATATATTACTTACAGTTCCCCGCCAGCCGCAGAAGCGGATGTGGACTTTACTAGTGCTTTTCGCATTCACAATACTATATTTTCTTTGTACACTAGATACCTAGATAGGAGCTTTACAATATAAAATTATACTAGCGATAGTAGGAAAATAATTTCTACGATTCATCGATATTCCTCAGCTCAGCCGCTTCAAGCATTCGGGTCGGGTACTTGCTCACACGTAGGTGGCGATTGACCACAATGTACCTGCACATGCGACCTGAATTCCGAACCAACTTGATAGCTGCACTAGACGGGGTTGAAGCTGTGGCTTTGATTGGCCACCAATTCTCATATCTTTGGAATTTACAGACCATTTCCTTCGCTCTAGGGCGGGATCGGCTGGGTAGATCTATGCAAGTATCTTATCGCGTTTTCCCACGGATATTTTCGAAACTTCGAACTTATATAGCTTAGGATGGGCTAAAGAAAACTTAGTCAAGATTGTTTTTCAATGCTCTCGAATTGCACTCGTTTGAACCTCTAAATTTGTTGGAAGCGCCCGTGGATAGATATGGCAACTGGTGTCTACTGAGAGTGCCCACCATAGAGTAATTTGGCAACTGAAGAATGTCCCCTAATTGAGCTTATTCTGCACACGATCAGATCTTATTCGAGGGCACCAAGTAGCCAACACAGACAGCTGAACAACGGCGATTCAGGTAGGCAGACGCTTGGGAAGCCTGCAATCGCATAATATTTTTTAAAATTCTTTCCGTATCATGTTCGTGCGTGGGGGGTGAACTGACTCGTGGGCTTGTGGGGTTCAATCATAGAGTCATGCATCAACACGTGTGGTAAACTCACCCTCACTCGAAGAGTTTCTCTCAAAGATATGACCGAGAAGTAGAAATTCTTAAGATCTAGTCCACCTTTTGTAAATGTATACGTACGGGTACATATTTCGGATATCTGTGTGAATAGTCGAAGATTGTGTATTTACAAGCCCAGAACTATGCCACATGCCACCTCGATCTGCGAGCTCGTGCAGAATGACGGATCAAGTAAGTTTTTGAAAAAGTCACAGAAGACTCCACAGCAGAAAATAGCATGGCTCGAGGCGTTGTGTTGGCTCTTGAATCGTCATTAGCTCAGTTTAGCGGCCGGCGCCAGACGGACAGCCATCACAACTTTTTCTTCGGCTCGTTGATCATCCGGGCTTGGTTAGGGCCTAGAATCTCTGCCGTCATTCGCAAATTCGGAGTTTGCGGGGTCATGACCAAATTATGTTAAGATACCTTAGCCCTTTTAACAATAGTGATGGCAGAACGATCCTGGAAACTATACAGACCACAGAGGATTCCCACCATCGACACTAGGAAGAAAGAGTAGACTAGGGTGTAAGCTATTTTGACCAAACATTGGTGGATGTACTTTTTATTGAATCTTGATCTAGATCTTTAAATGCCCGGGTCTAGTACGTAGCCTCGGGGTGCTAGTAGGTTCTCGGTATGCGGTCTGGGGAGCCGCTCGATACTTCTATCAATGAGCCAGCGATAAAGCCCAGCCATTCGTAAAATGTTCCAATGGCTGCATCTTTTTTATTAATTCTGAAACAAATGCAGCTTCAATTATTTACAAAAACAAGGATCGTTCCTCTTGATAAGAATATAAATTATGCAAACAGGTTTGCAGGGTGTATATGGTGTAGGCAGAATATCCATTGTCTTGACGCTCGAGCTGAGATATTTTTTCAACGTTCACGTCCAGGCTTCCAGACTCAAGGGCCGCTAAACATCAACCGTCTACGAAAATCTGGGGTACAAGGGAATGATCGAAATAGATGAAGAAAGCTTCTGCAGGGAACGTCCACACTTAATTTAAAGACCTAACAATTTGGGAATAATATCCTAGTATTGTCTAGTAGTCGCCCTCATTTTGTTGGTTAAACAACCTGGTATTGAACCCGTTGTTTGTAATTCTCCGTAGTGCCGGCTGAGCGGCAGGGCATTCGTCAATCAGAAATGGCAATACTGTATCCATGCGTTTTAGCGGCAGGGTCAGGGTCAGCGTTGTTCAAATAATCCAAATTGTGAAAAAATATTCTAGAATCATTATATGATTACTTTCAAGGAATAGGAGCTCGTGCATGCGCAGGAATATTCGATGATCACAAAGTGAGCAAATTATTAAGAATTAGATTTAAGCGTAACGAGCCTCTTTGACCCTACCGAGGTATCAGTATCCAGTACATCCTTACAAGCATTCTTCGGAAAGTGAGAGAGCTCAGCCTATTGCTAGTTATCATAAAGTTAATAAAGGAAATGCTTGGGTTACCTTGGTTGCTCTTTGTGATAGAATATTCGAGCGGCCTTTACCTTGTATTAAAAACTTGTTAATAAACGGAAGAATACTGTCAAACATGAATGTAAGAGAGTGTTTCATGCGCGATAATATTTCTAGCTGCGTTGTCGTCAAGTGCAAGACCTTCGCTTCTTTAACCTTAAAATATGTTATTTCCTGGCTTGCGACACTAGCTATTTCTCTTGGTCTGTCAATGTTAAAATCATGCAAACTCTTTCCCTGTGCACTCGAGGCTGCTGCCGCATTTACCTTTATGCCATGGCATTAGGGAGTGCCACGAGGGCGCCTCTGACGCAAAAAGCTAGACATAAGTTAAAGTGGGACCGCAACGACAGAATCAAGCGAACAGTCTGATAATGCGAGGCACGAAATATCGGATCTGGCAATACTCTAGAGCAGCCAAGATGGATCTCGACTCCTAAAGACAGGCTCTCGAATACCTAAATTAACTGGAGTAATAGGCTAGACGAAGAAAGCAGGCAAGAAGAGCGTAATCTTCATCGGTTTCGGTCGGCGTATGTGTTTCTGAGATCGAAACTTTGCTCTAGTCGAATTCAAGTTGTCAAAATGTGAAATATTGAAAACCTAAATATTATAGGCCGATCCATTATGCATCAAGGCTGATAATTGATACAGAGGTTGTTTTGTACGTTTATCAGCGAGACAGCATAATACGGGTCCATAGATGTGGAACCTGTCATTATATCCTTGCTCAACAGTCCCACTCTGGTAGGCTCCTATCGCACCCAAAACACATTCAAGAACCAGAGTTATGAGATATAGATAAGGGTAGATCGTTGATGAGGCATGTTCCGTGCGTCTCTATCTCCTTTGGGCCGACGATGGAATATGCCGTAGCATATGATCCCATGTGCGAATACATTCTCCTCCAAAGGCTGATGTTTTGCGAAGGGTCCCAGGCCAACCTCAACCGTCGAGAATGTGGGCCTTCCTGTTCTGCGACAAACACCGTTCGATTCAATATTAACGGGTCAACACGTGGCGATCCCGGCCATTTTTTCAAAAGCTCGTGCAAATCAAATACGTCTGTGCAAGCATGGTGGGGATGATTTGATATCGAAATTTCTATTTCTGCCCGCAGTTGCATTTATGGTTGTCTGGAAAAAATATTAATCTGCGTATCTGTGCTACGAGGCCATGATATCATTTATTAGGACCTCTGCGAATTTGCACATTTGCGAAGGTAATGAGTTTTGTAGCAAAGGAAGCATTCCAGAATCGGGTCCTAATCGAAGATCAGTGCCAGCCGCACATAATGATCTATCATATCCGAACATAAAAAAAAGATCGATCGGGAAAATTCGTAAGCACTGTGGCCTTCTGCAGCTTTGCCCCTCAATTGATTCCGCCGACAAACACCGGTGTTGGAGAGGTGTGAGAGTTCATGCCAGCTCCACCATCCAGTCCAGGCAGTCACAGGGAGATTGAGCATCGCTGGGCACCCTCGACCTATCGAATTCAGAAGAGCCGGTGGAGTTTAGCTTCAGTTCACGTCTCTGCCTCAAACATCTCATTTATTCTGCAGCTGGGAACTTAGTTGCCTATTCGGAAATTTCCCAGGCGGGTTAACCGAGCCGCGAGTAAATAGAGCAGGAAGAATCATGAAGACGTTGCCACCACTAACTTGCGAGAACAAATCCAAAATCGAAACTAGGTTCTTCCACCTGGAGTATGGCTCGTGATCATGAATTTCCAAAGAGTTTACTCCACCTCCGTCGACAGTGATGGCCTCTCAGTCTATTGGTTTGCGAATGAATAGCCGTTAAACATAGACGAACCTTTGGCGCATGCACCGCCCCTAAAATAGTCGAGACACAGTCTCGTCCCAAGTTTTTTGTAGACATTTTCGCGAGCGTATTCCTGCTTAATTCGGCGTCTTGAAAATTTGTCTTTCTCCGCGTAAGAGATACTGCACGAGTACCTCATGATTTTTTTTCTTTCGTGCATGAGTAACCAAGTTGAATTTTCCAACATGCCGCAGCCCACTTTGCGTCCTTTATATGCATGCATCTTTTTTGGTCATACAGCTACCTAGGACCCATCCGCACTTCGTATCCTGTTTGGGCGTCTTGTGAAATAATTGACCTTGACCAGGACCTGTTTGCCCTCAGCCTGGTTGCCATCTGCTTCCAGAAGGCTGTAATTCGGAACCGCCCACACCAGTGACATAAGTCGGAGGGAATACTTATACTTGCCTTGACTCCACCCGAGCCCAAGCGTGAGACATCAAAACTTTCTTGCATGATAGATACGAGGACTATAGTCAAGCGGTTCCACTTTCGGATTCTCTTCATAAAGCATCGGTGCCCCCCTGGAATCCTTTCACCAATATTTTCTAATCGGGCTTGTACTGTTGACCATAAATATTTTTTTTGTTCGAAGGCTGCAACTATCGGACTCAACACATAACGAACCATTTCCAACGGAGAGGCGAGGTTGCAAGCGAATTTGCCCGACAACAATGGTCCTGGCGGCCTCAATAAAGCTCATCTCCGCTCGACTATAAAACTGCGAATAAGCACAAAATTTGCCTCGAAAACGTCGAAATGACAGAGGTCATGTCTTACTACCCTTCATCCTATCCCTCTGGTAGCGGACCCTCGAAAACCCAATACCTATTACCAGATATCTTTATCAAAAACAACAACTATGGCTCCGAAGCATCAAGGGCAACGAGTAGGAAAGTCGCAGTAAACCCGACATTTTTCGACGATATCAATATCTCGGACGAATATCACCGCGACGGAGATTCATCATCTTTATATTCTTCCGTATCCACGGTCGACTCACATTTTTCCGCTTTACCCGATATACGGCCTCAGATAGACCCGTCACGATTATATCTCGATGTGCATAGGCAAATGGATGAAGATGCGAACCTATCTGCGGCGCAGAAGAAACGAAAAGATCTCAAACGAAAGGCGTTGGCAGTTGGAAGTCAGTTTCTGACTGTGAATGCGATCATATTCGGCTTTGGAACACAGGAGCGACTGGACTTCGAAGCCGCAAAGATATGGTGGGATGATATTAGAATAAAGTACACCGTAACGGAAAACTTTGTCACCGCAAATATTCCATATGTCCCAGGGCTGAAACCGCCGTTGAAGGACCGATTAAAACTACCAGTAGCTTTTGGGGCCGGCCTGACAGACGAGACTTACATGGACTGGATTCTGCATAAGGCGAGAAGGCTATTTCTGGTATTGTTGCACCTTGGAGTTCCCGAGCAAATATTCTGGATTATCGATGATGCTTGGGATGACGAGGACTTGCCGATTGCGAGAAAGACTGTCCCTCGACTGGCTCTTTCCTCCCAACCCGATGATGAGGTTGATGAAAAGTTTTGGAGGCTACAGTTCCAATTTCTCCTTAAAGGCATCAACTCTGGCGACCACATCGACTATGAAGAACACGAAACAATCCCTATCGAGGTTTTAGAAAAGCTACCATCGAATGGAGAATATGTTGCGGAGAAAGTTGTCCGACCCTACGGTAAACGAAACAATGACTTTATTACTCGAATCACAGTTCCTTCAAAAATCGACGTTATGCTCCACGTTGAAACTATTCGGTCGCGGAATATCAACCATGCTAACATTGTCGAGCTCTTCGGATCATACACTCACGAAAATATGGGCTATCTCCTTTTCCGACCGGCTCCGATGGTAACGCTAGACGCCTTCTTCCGCTCACCCTCATACTTTATCGCAGCCATGTCGATGTCTGAGAAGCGGGTTCTTGCATTCAATTGGATTATTGGACTCGTTAGCGCCGTTGCATTCTTGCACTTGAAAAACATCCGCCACGGAGATATCAATCCGCTTAGCGTCTACGTTATGGGCGATGGAGCAAAGCTAATGCTTTGCGACGCTGGACCGGTGCCCGGAACACTGGATGTATTCAACAGACAAGGCCGAGAAGAAATCCGAGACGAATACGGTGCACCAGAAGACTACGCCGACGCCGCTGGATTGGTTGCTCTCTTTGGCGAACAGCCATATCGTGCGACCGAACCGGCCGTATTGTGCAAATCGGACATCTTCAGCCTTGCCTGCGTGATGGTCGATATCCTCACTTTTGCCTCAAAACAGAAGATGTCGGTATACAAGACCCACCGTCGGAGAACGGCCGGGCTAGCTAGAAACAGTCTTTCATCAAGCTCTTCATTGGGATCTTCGGCAAGCGGACGGAGTGCTAGAAACTTGTTCGCTAGCGCCATATTCAACAGATCAACTGCTACCGTGGTCGAACGGCCTCACAGCCACGGAGGTGCCCGTCCTGTATCACGTCGAGAATCAGAGGTGAAACATGGTGCTTCCAAGCTCAAGAAGCCAGATGTTTCATTTCGAGCAAACCTGGTCTCTGTACGAAGCTGGTGCGATTCTCTGATCGAAGCTGCTGAAGACAAGGATACCGACGGTACTGGCGACGCAGTCGTCAGAGAACTAGTTGCCCTCTGCTGCAGAGGCATGTTTACGGAGAAACCCCGCGAGCGGATGGGCAGCGGAGCAGTAGTTTCGAGATTGGGACTACTAGCAGATAGACTGCGTAAATTACTTGCTGACACGCCAAAGAAGGAGTAATGTTTCTTATTTTATTGTATCAAATTTAGCGTTTCTTTTCATATGCATAGGATCCTTGTTTTATTTTCTCATTTTTCTCATTTTGTTCCCAATGAGCACTCTCTCGAGTTTCAATGATGGTAAGATGGATATCTAATGGTGAATCTAGTGGGAGGAAAATCGGTTGCATTCTACATTAGGCCTTGCGGGGAAGTCTCTTGTATCGGCGTTTTCAGGAATCATTTTGCATTACGGATCGGTGGAAAAAGATTTTCGGAGATAAGTAACTATACCATGTTGTATGCCTCTTTTTATGCTTATTCAAAAATGTTTCGCATTGTATTTTCCTTCTTTGTATATATTCGGGTATACATGTGCGTGTACGTACATAGTGTGAACACCAGGACGCACACCCCTTTTCGACTGATGACGAGTCAATGTTACTGGAGTCTAGTACAATCGATGCTTGGACATCCGCCCTAGAGTATCTTGTTTTTCCACCTACCTCTTTTGAGCTCTTGGACGTAAATGGTAGAAATCATATGATCATACGAAATTCAAGATATCTTGGATTCTCCCAACACATTTATGCACGTTGCATTTTCTTTGAAGCATTTCAGTTTCGTTACGGATTCTTGTCTCGTAACCAACTAGCTGAACTTTACCCGGCTAAACCGGGATGTCGTCGGCATCCATGACTCGATAATGAGTCCAAGGCTAGAGCTCTAGTTAGATTAACTTAAATTTTCAGTTCGCCGGGGCTTGCAAATACCAAGTTGTTCTATCGTGGCCATATCTTTGAGAACTTGGTATCACCAGGTAGTGTAGGCATGAATGTCTTCAATTGGTATTAATTTACATGCTCGCTAAATCACTCAAATATGAACAAATGGCTAATATGCTAATATGCAGATTTACAAGAGAGCGGTCTTCCTCTCCTTCATGGATGCAGGTCTCATGCAACCGAACGTTGGTGAAAACGCATGTCTTATGGCTATTACCATAAATGACCCCAACTATTACCTCCACCTGCTACTCCGTGCACTTACAGGCGGTTCTATTTCGTGGTCTTCGTCATGAAAACGATTCTCGCTCAAATCTATGATAGCCATCTTCGGTTAGCCTCGTTTTTAAGCAGAGATAGAATAGGTATACCGCTTACCCCCCCCTAATTCGTGTCTTTCACCTCTGGTTGGCGAACTGGGATTTCCGAGCTCAAAGTACCCACTCGGTACATTTCCTTTCCCTATTAACTTGGCCTCGTCATCATCTCGATAATCTACATCCGCTTCCGAGACTTCGTAGCTATGATAGCTGTTCCTCCACAGCTTTCCAGGATGTGCGTAGCCGGAGTTTTGATCAAACGTATTGGTATTAACGCTCGAAGGCGATGAATGAAGCTCCACAGCGCCACCGTCACGGGTTGGATCGTAACCATGATCGTATCTGGAGGATTCGTATGCTACCTTGGATTTTAACCTTTTCTGGTTCAACTCCTGTCTTCTCTTCTTTCTCCAGTGCCAAAGACCAGCGCCGATCATAAGCAATAATATTACACCACCAGCGACACCACCGGCGATAGCTGCAATCCTGGCCATTGTATTTGAGTTTCCGCCTTGATAATCGCTGTTCGCCAAGAATAGCTCTTCTAAGTGGTGATCATCCCATCCGTTCACCGGTGCGGTTTGAACTTCTCCGTTGTTTGATATACTCCCCATGACGATTTCTGGTACGGTGTACTGATCTGCCGAATACTGGTAATTGGTGACCCATTTCAAGCTCGCCATGTCCAAGATGTTTACCTCGTCGTAGCTACATTGGTCAGTGGTGTTCTGGGTTGCACCACCAAGAATCACTAAATTCTTGCCGTGGACGTGGCATGTGTGCTGGATCCTCGCTACCGGAGCGTTCTCGGAAGCATCAAAAGTCCGACGTATCCACCTAAAACTCGGGATAGAAAGTATATAGAGTTCGTCATGGTATTCCTCCGCCTTCCGGTTGAGGAATGAGCTAGCGGTACTGCCGCCAAACATGTAAATGTTGTGAGAAGAGTTATCGGGCGCGGAAGCGACGGCGATGCAGTGTTCCATACGAGAATCAGGAATGTAGGTGCCAAATGTGGATTGAGAATACCACTTTCGAGTGTCAAGGTCCATTATCCAGACTCTTTGCATTGGTGAAAAGTTGATGTCGTCCGGGTCAAAGTTTTCTTTGGAAATGTCTGAGACCTCACCGCTTTCCTGTGCGTAAACGTAAGTAAGTAAGAGCATTTCATAGTCATAAATTTGGCTTGTATCTACCCTGATTCCCTCGTTCTCCAAAGTCCCACCAATACCAATCATAGCACCTTTCGTTCCAATAGGCAGATATCCCAACGCTGCACCCATGCGTTTTTGGAAGTCGGGAAGCGGAGTTGTCGTTCTGTTCAGATTTCTGAGATCAAAAGTCGTAAGTTGCTCTTCACTGGGGTAAACCCAACTACCGGTCTTCGGTGAGACGGTGTCATTGATAAATATCCTCGCCCCTCCAAGGTAAACTCCAATCCCCTGATCCCCCACTGCGAGACTGCCACCTCTAGACACTCGATTCGGCACCTTAGTATCGGAATGCATCCACGCAATTTCTTGCCCCCAGACACTTGTTTCCGCCGTATACTTCCATAGGGATGACGATGCTTCACGCCCCAACCCAGGTAACCGTCCTTCGTAGATGTACAAATCGTCCCCATTTCTAAACATGGCGCCGTTGGCGACTTTGGGAAGACCGGCGGCTCCGTTGACGGTGTAGTTTATCGCTTGCCATGGTGTACCTTTTTCTTTATTCCCACTGCCTAACTGAAATGGAGTACCTTCCGGCCCGAGATCGAGGTATTGGAAATCGTTCGCTGTACCGCAACATTAGCAAGTGCCTACAAAATCCGCAGAGTACCGAGCGACACCGGCGGCATGCGCATGGGGGGTAACACAGTTGTGTTGCGTGGGACTTACTGGCTTCTTCGTGCACGGCTCCGGTACTTGGATCCTGTAATACTCGAAACCCGCCAGCTAGAAAGAGCTTGTCCCCCACGATGGTACCTACCACCCAGAGAGCTGTTAGATAAACATTGATCCTCAAGGGAAGAAACCGAAAAAGCGGGAGAGATATACTCTGATGGCCGAATCGCTGACAAAGTCCATCGCTTCCCTTCAACTGGGCATTAACTCCTACAAACAGAGTTGCCAGCGCTGCACACAATTCCCAAGACCTGCTGCATCGTGGTCCCATTTTTAAATCGTCCGTTCAAACTTCTGTTTACGAGAATCGCCGTAGGTGGTTTCGACTTGAGATTTTCCGGCTGATGGGAGGCTCTTTGCTGTCGAAATTCTGCTGTATGCAGGCGTAACAACCTGACAAGGTATGGTCCCGCTACGCCACCCGAATCAATGATTATCGTGATATTCCTATCCTCCACGGCAAAATATCCATTCGCTGCAAAGTAAAAAAAAAAAAAACTCCAAGAGCTGTACTACCAAGCCAAGGGAAAATAGAAATAAAGAGGATTCGTGAATCGTTAAAAGCTAGGAAAGAAGAGAAGGGAGAGAAAAGGACGATCAGGGGATGTTGGCGAAGCCGACAACCGTAGTGCATTTTTAGAAATGCCACCAACTGTCAAGGAAAAATTAAGCAAGTAAGCTCCAGGGTCTTGGTGGGTGAGTAGGGCTGAATACGTCGAGCTTTCTCGTGTTTTTTGACCTTTCAAGCCCCTGTTAAACCAAGAGTTACTGCAGCATAAGCTCAGCCTCAAGCATTGTCGGACTTGGTCTCTCCTACAGACATTGGCCCGCCTGCCAGTCTTTGGAGAGTCGTTGCCTTTGGCTTGAAGCCTAATATAGAACACACGTTTGATGGTGGGCCCACCTGCCCTGACAAGGTAAACCAGTGCGGAGTTGCCGGGGTCCGTTTGCCAAGTTTAACCGTTTCGCAGTCGCAGGCCGATAATCTTCTTTCATGTTGCCCATATCGCTCTCCTTCTCGCAAAGCCCCCACGGACCCACATTTCCGCTGATAATGGCATTTTTGAATATCAATTTGGCGTGAGATTATATCCTTCAAGCAGCGACATGACAAATTTCTGCGTTTTTTGGTAGCTATGAGCCCAGTCGGTATTTATTACTGTGTTGGGGTAGTGCCAAATTGAAAATGCGAACACTTCGTATTGCGGATGTAGTTCTGTGGCAAGGCGCTAGATTGGGGCTCATCGAGATTAAATCTTAGTGCCAGTGTCGATTGTTCATGGATCTATTGAAGTCAAAATACATGTCTCCCAGGCGTAAGTTTGTACCAAGAAACAAAAACTCCAGATGTCTCCCAGTATTGATATTTGGGGCTCATCTCAAAGGATCTTTTTGCTATTCAACTCTAATCAATGTTCAGGCATTGGTAAAGATGACTGCTTAGGAATAGTAGTATGCACTTAATATTCATCCCCCTATGCCCCAGAACCCCTCTTCCACCATTCCAAAAATCTTAAATTCTCCAAAGAACAAGTCAAATTCGGTTTTGGTTAAGCTTTTACCAGGACTCCGGTTCCGCGAAGCGGCCAAGGGAAGGGTTGGTTCGAGACATGAGCGATGTCTTGCGGATCGGTGTGCTTTATATTGAACCCTAATATTCGTAGCTTGGATGGAAATCTCAATCCTTGTAGGAATTCATTAGTAAATAGATCCGATTGTAATTTGAGAATTTACCTGGCGGCGAGGCGGGTTGTACTCAATCATCTCACTTGAACCTAACAGGCAAAGAAGTTTCAAAGATGGGAAATCGTAGATAGATACAAAGTCTCTTCAGAGTTTCGGAATGACTGTTGAGATCTAGCCCCATCCCATGAGAAGACGAAGGATCTCCTCTGGTATCAATCAGCCATGGATGAGACAATCATATATAACTGATCTAAAGTATTAACGCTAAATGCGTTGATCTTGATCAATGACTGCATAAACGATACCAGCTGGTAGCTAGTGGAACCTTCCTTGCCGACTCGATTAGCATGAGAAACAATTGCGGAGATTATGTACTTCTGGTGCAGTACGAGATAGTTCCGAGTCTTCTCCTCGATAGCAAAGTCTATGTGCCAGGTAGCGTCGAGAATATTTACTTAGTGAGAGTTTATGAGATCGAAGAAGCGAGAATCCACTAATCACTTCTACGAACTTTACTAAGTTTTTTCAACCAATATTTTTATGACTGACCAGACCAAGAGCTTAGCAGTATCTAAAAAGGCCAGGTTCCGGCTACTTTTTTTATTATTGGATTTCCCGATGACACCGAATAGGCGAGTGTATTTCAGGTTTCTAGAATCCATACCAAGGAAGGAGTTGACAGAACTTTCTTCAAGACCTTGCCCCTCTCCTATCTTCATAATAACAGTTTCGTAGAACATCGGCGTGGCATATGTATACAGCTCTTTGCATACATGCGTGACAGCGCAGAGGTCTGGTTTTCCGTGTGCCTAGAGACCAAGTATTAGCCACGACCTTAATTATCCGTGTGAAGGAGAAAGGTCAATACGTTAGTTTTATAGTTTGCTTTGTTGATGGGTGTAAGATACGGTTGTGTACCTGGGAAACAAAGTTTCCTGAAGCCCAACATTCTCCGAAGTTTGCAATTACGCCTGTATTTATCAGGATTTGAGCTTCGTAATAGACCGGGAGATAGAACAAATACTTTTGCTGAGAGACTGCTGTTGTAGGATGTCTAGGTAGGAGACAAGTTGTTCGTGTTAATAGGTGAAGAGGTGGAGAGAAAGAATGAAGAGAAGAGAGTAGAGTTGATGGTAGACTCCCTATTGATAGAGTTGTTTGTCTTTCTGTGGGATATATTGTCTGTTTGTTTTGTAGTTTGGTATCTAAAGACTAGATATATGGCCTAGTTGTCAGCTTCTGTCGCCGGTTTCCTACAAATCCAGAGGGAAGGAAGGAGGGTGCGGTCCAATAACATCGTCCTCATCTACCATCCTGGGCCCTTAGGTAACACTAAGGGGGTAGTCGTATGGTACAGACAGTTGATTTCCGGCGAATTCCGGACTTCTGGTGGACGTCGTACCCAGGGGTACAATGCGCCTAAGTTGCAACGAAGCCACGAAGGTGGAACATAGATAGCGCTCTTACGCGACGAAGCGTTCGAGGAGGTCTTAAAGGACATAGCATCTTGGGGACAGAGTTCAAGCCTTGAGGTCAGCGTTGGAGCGCCGGGCTGGTCTTCTCTTCGTCAATTTTTTTTTGCCTTTTAATTTTGATTATTTTCCCATTGATATTGCACGTACCTTATCTCTCAGCTAACAAAAACCCACTTCTCCTATACGTCAACTTACTAAGTACTTCGCTAGCTCCCTTGGGTATATCCACAGACAGCTTATGGCCAGACTCTGTCACAACATCCACTCGTTGCCTTAACTATCTTTCTATCTCGCACGTCCTCTATCAGTATTGTGTGCGTCTAAATTTATTCCGTAAGAGCAACTCCGCGCCAGTCTAGTTCTCCCCACTCTATCATTCTTTTCATCTTCATCTCAAGATGATAGTTGATCGACCAACTAATAAAGGGTGTTGTTGCCTGTTGCATTATGCTCACGACACAGGGATGTTGGTGCGGGTAGGTTCCAAGCTAGATCAGAAAGGAACATTGATACAAACAAAGTGGACACCTCGAGTTTAAGCTTATTAGCGGTTCAAAAACACTAGGAGATACACTAATCGATAAAAAAAACTTTCACCATAGGACTGGAGTAAACGAAATCCCTAGAGTATTTATTTAGCTACAGTAAGTCGAAGCGATCGCTTTCCGCCGAGTCTGGCAAAGAAGCAGGAAAGAAGTTCCAAGTCAAGGTTCGCTCGGTAATCCCCATATTGTTAATTAAAATTAAACTCCAGTCGGTAATCCTATTCTGAAGCAATTGAGCCGACGGATAAGCTTCTCATGGGTAGTCCGCCATAACCTTAACATGGTATGGGGGTGATCACTACGGTTTCCCCATGGAGGGCGTCCCCAAAACCAGATTGACACCAAACTAACGAAGATGCATCTGATATTGATACGACTCGCTCTCTCTCTTGAGACATTTCAATCCGCGGAATGGAGTCTGTACCCGGTGGGTATATCAAGGATGCTTGTAAGTGTGCATGTTAATGCGCGCAGAATCTCCTCGACTCGGTTGTCGGTTAATTACCTGTTCGAATATATGGCTTTAATCAAACGGAAAGGTTAAAAACGTTGAAATTGTGTAACATGATATGACGGCATTCGCCGCGAATTGCCACGAAGCTAATTTAATCATAGGAGATCTAACTGATGTTGACTGTGCAAGCCGAGGGTGGGAGCTTGGAGTCGGTCAGTCTAGATATCTTGTAGACTCTGTATATACAGCGAACTCACTTCGTTGGTAGGTTGCAACGAAAGGTAAACTGTGTCAACAGCCCGATGGGATTTGATACTTGATTCATGTCGTATTTCCCGAAAATGCTGTGTCAATTGGTTATGCTATTGTGTGAAATCCTTCCATATGTTTGGAGTTTGTATTATATTGGAGAGCTCTTCCGACAAAACCTACTTAAGAAGCTGGTATATATCAAGAAGTCCTTTCTCCCAGGTTTCTAATCCATAAATCGAATCCCTCAAGGTTTTGAAATTTCTAGTTCTTATTGCCTTATATCTCCTAGCTTCTAGCCTAGACAGTACGGCAGAGGGCTTCGTTCTTTTTAGCCACCATCTTTTCGTTTTGTCTTCGCAAACCCTGCCCTTCCTCCAGCTTGTTTCATTCACTTCACTTATTTCATCTTAATAAAGATACGTTAGCACTCTACTTGCCTAAAAATCCCACACTCCAAATTCGACCCTTGGTGATAGCTGGAGACAAATGTGTACCAAGCGAATGCGGGTGGTGCCAGCCCGTTCAGGTAAACTGATATTGGCTGGCGGTCCATACGAAAAGCCTGCGGCCGTATTCAAAAGGCATCTGAATGGGCCGGCACCATCTGCATTCGCTTGATACGCATCTGCCCCATCAACTACCGAGGGTACTATCTCTGGGAATGGCTTGCAGCCATTAGTTTTAAGTTGTTATCCATCTCGATCATTTGGAACTGCTGACATTCGAACTCTTTTAGATGTATAGTCCCATTAAACCGATACCAGCGAGCATATTGAACTTTGCGACAAGGGGGTTAATATTCTGTGAACAGCTTGGCTCCGGTTGGAGATACCCTCTACAAACTACAATTGGCGATATCTGACCGTCTACATCCGACGCTCTCAAAATTTCAGAGACCGCAACCCATTCTCACTCATCGGCTCGAGCCAACAACGGCCTTCAACTCCGCTCCAATAGGTAATATCGAAGCAAAACTCGAATGCGGCAATCTCAGATACACTCTTAGTCAGAAAGAAGAGTGCATCTACACCTGCAAGCATAAGCCAGGCATCGATCGAAACATGGCCAGACTCGCCCTCACCGACTCTAGTCCAGAAGTTGGGCTGAGGACAAGGAAGAAGACTGGAGGCTTAGAAAGCTTAAAGGTACGATATTGGAGGCTTCTAAAACATTTAGCTCACGGGTTTTGACAGTTACTACAGAAATTATTGCTCGGACCTTTATGCTTCCGTTTATATAATCCCTTCCACTTGCACGACTTCTTGCACAAACGCGAACACATGTACGTTATGTGTATATATATATGTGTGTGTGTGTGTATTTATCAGCTTCGAGGGGCCGAGTATGTCCCAACGTAGTACTCAGAGGAGGTCATATCAAGTTGGAGCAAACAGATGTTATTCATGGTAGGCTCAAGACATAATTTAAGCCATAGGCATATCAACTGGTAGTTACTAATCAAGAAAATACAACAATGTCGCGGCTGCTGATCGTTATCTTGGTTATAACGTAATTTTCAGTCTCAAATCCTATCATGGATTCCCTATCCGTAGAAAATTGAATATTTGCTATGTATGCACTCAGGCAGTTTGAAAGACTTCTATTTTCTTGCAATAACTGATGTGATATCTGCTTTTATTTATTTATTATTTTATACTGCTTAATTCGCTTCGAACTGGTCGCCTACTGCAATGTCACTTCAAAATGCTCAATTAAATGAGGGTATGATAATAAAATTACTCTGATTATTTCAATAGCAAACCTCTTATGTCTGAATAAGATATATTTCACTCTGCTGATATAAGAATTAATGACAGTGTGACTGAGCAGCACGGAAATTCATCTTTGCGAGGTCGATATCGTGTTTTGGTGGGTAGAAGATAGCGTAAAGGTAAGAGGGTATGCATCGCGGCGACCAGATTTGCTCTTCGCTCCCATTTTAGTGGAAATTCCAGCCCCAGACTTGTTGCTACCAATATATATAATTTGTAACGTCGGGAGCATTTGTCCTTTGATAATATTCGGTAGCGATAAGCGTGCATGGCATTCGGGCATCTTTGGCGGAGTCTGTAGCTCATGGATAGTAATCGATAGGGTTTGGAGGAATCCATCAGCTTGGCCTTTAGGCTATCTCATGTCTTTGGACATCGGTTGTGTTTCATGCCTTGTGGAGTTGCAATTCTTAGAATATTATATGGACGTGATGGCTGCAGGGGATCACATTTGAAGAAGTAAATCTGTTTACTGTGGTGATGGTGTTAGGCACTCTGAGCTCATACTGATATCGGTGAGAACCCATTTCAAGGCAGAGTTATATCGGTAGTAGATGGATAGCAATATACCATTAAATCTCTTTAACGACTCTTTATTCCATCAAGCAGCTATTCAAGCTCTTCAGGATTTGACGAAAATCATGCCCATATTTTCTTGAAGCCGTTTCTTATGTATGCCTTGGCTGTCAATATCATTATATGATACTATTGTACTGCTCTATAAGGCATAATTTGCGTTGAAAAGTTAATTAGATGAGGTTCTTATAGTCATATGAACAGTAATATATATCTTCTGACTGTGTATCATGAATTCAATTTCTTGCAAGCGATTACTCTATGCACTGCATAGGTTTGATAGTTCGGTCGGTGTTTATACGTCGAATATTATGATCATTTGATGGCTCTGAAATCTTTGAGAAAATATATATGGACTTAGAGATTCATTTGTGAGGAGAAGATGTGATGCTAGGTGATAGTTATTGAAGAGTAAGATAAACAAAATTTGTTCTCTGATATCTATGAAAGTTGATGGAAAGAGAAAGATTGGATGGAAAGAAGATGTCGCTAAGAGGGGTTGTTTGTCTATGGAAGTCTCGGTTGGCACTAGAACGCCTCCACAACTTTCCGTCAACAGACGGATAGAACCGTCAAATGGCAGATGGGTTGGACTTCCCCGTTACTTCCAAAGGCTAGTTTCATGTTATAGGACTAACTCAGAATCACTCTGTTCCTGCAGATCCAGGTAGTGTTTGATGCTGTCACCGTGTAAATAGAGCGTTGAAGCAATATTTGAAACTCTTCCGCTCTACAGTCACCGAAAATCATGGTTTGTTTATTTGAAATCTCCTCTCATTATCAACGTGTATCGTAATGCCGCTACTACAGGAAGTGGGGTGGTATCATGGGGGCAAAAAAAAAAAGGGTACCGCTATCAAGAAAAAAAGTGACCATCGTACACTCTCCAAAAATAAAAATAGAAAAAAAGAATTGGAGAAACTATAATCTGCTTCCACCTCATACCTCGTTCCACCACGTTAAAAACATTAAAGCGGGAAGATAAAGTAACATCGTCCCAGGGTCATGAAAAAAAGATAAGAAAGAAAAAGGGGGGGAGGGGAGGAACAATCCAAAAATAGGTCTACCACACGACCGTCTATAGAACCAATCCGAAACCAGCAAAGCCCAACGCTGCAACAAGCGCAACCATGCGCATTAATCCGGCAGAACCCGCTTCAAGTGCTGCAGCCGCGTTCGGGGTGGAGGTAGGAGAGTTGGTTGAGGCGCCAGTAGTAGTGGCCGGACCGTTCGTGCTGTTGCCACTGCTGCCGGTGGTTGTGGGTGCGGTGCTGGTCTTGATAGTAGGAGAAGGGACGAAATCGGCAGGATCAGTGTTACCACAGGTGTTTGTGTTTCGGCAAATGGCCTGGAGGTCCGGTTCCGTAGCGTTGCCTGAGGTGATGTGTTAGGCGCAATCTTTTTTAAGACTAAACTGAAAAAATGGAATGGAATGGACTTACCAGCGACACACTGGGCGATATACTCCTGGCAGACGAAGAAAGGAAGGGTATCTCTGTATTCTACGAGACTCGGCTTCGAGTTATCGGCGCAAACGCAGGTAGCCTTCAGGGTGGTGGTGTCGCAGTCATTCGTGCTCCAATTCTGAGAGCAGAGGGTGGTGCAAGTGTTCTTCTCAGAGACACACCAGCCGTTACGAGTGTTAACATCGACGGAGGTTGGAACGATGGTTTGGTTACCAATGCCGACGCCGCTGGATTGGGCGGCAGCAAGGGAGGCCAAGGAGGCGATAGCGATGACGACTTTGGCAATCATTGTTGGATTGAGGGGAATCCTTTCACTTTTCTTGAGAGAAGCGGGCAAGGTGAAGAGTGAGATTGATTAGGAATTGTTATCGGGAGATTTGACGCGTGGAGGAGAGGAGGGAAAGATCTGAGGTGAGAGGGAAGGGAAGAAGAGGAAGAAGAAGAGAGGAGAAAATATGGGAGGAAAAAAGAAGAAGAAAAAAGAAATCATGCATAACAATTAATATGTGCGACTGAGTGTGCTGCACCCCAAAACTGCGAACCAGACCAGCCAGAACCAGTCAGCCAGCGAGAGAGGACAAGACGCTAAGTGTGACAGCAGCCGGCAAAAAAAGATGGCTCCCCCGGCCGAACTGCGAAATTTGATATTGGCATTGTGATTGGGGATTTAGTCTCGAGTGGCGGGCCAGTCCTCGTCCAGCGCCGGTTTCGAATCCATGATTCCTCGTATTCATACTAATTCTCTTCTACCGTCTATACGGGAGAAAGACTGTCCTGTTCCTACGATGTTTACTTGTTTGTTTATTTGTTGACTCGTCTATGTTCAAGCCCTCTAAGATTTATATTTATATTTATATTTACATTTTTTATATAAAACTAATTTCAAATAGTCTGCAGCTTATCGTGGTTCCTTCGCGGATAAACAAAGTGCCGAATCAGGAGACGACCTTCGCACGATCGACAATCTGCATCGACACCGCAACACAATCGTGGATCACAGCAAAAAAAAATAACGAGCTTTTATGACATACGATAGACAATCTCTTTGTTTCGGAAAGGAAGAAAGAGAGAAAGGTTCATCCATCAATCATTCCTTCTCTTCGAAAAGAATCTCTCAAATGCACATTCCACTTTGCCATCTCCAACAAGAGAAACAGGAAACTCGCATGCGGGCCTATCACAGTCAGAGCGACGCTAGCCAGGAAGACGCGTCCTCCCCGGCCAACGCTCGCCGATTGGCCAATCGAATCTCGCTCTCTCGCATGGATTAAGGTTGCAGAACACTACCTCACCAGCCTCCATGCAAGATCCGTCATGCCAGCCTGTGGCGGTATCGCTATTACTCTCGTGGCGGTGAATATTCCAGCCAGCCAGGGGCCACACAAAAGCTCCAAAGCTAATTAACTTGCTACGCAGGTTATCAACAGCATCCAGCCTGTTTGTTTAAGCACTTCCATGCGACACCACGGGAGCTCGCTCTAAACCACGACATCGCAACCTTACTATACCGAGGACAGGTCTCCCTGAGGATACGGTATGCGAGTACGATTAACCTGCGCAGTGACGACAACTATGCATTCTTTATGATCACTGTCTTCCTTCCCTTTTTCAGTCACTTGAATATATATTTTTTCTGAAACAATCACTCTACCAACTGTCGCATGCACATGATCTCCCGGCGGCCTCGTCTACAGTTTTTCCGCGACCCTCGCTCTTCTTGATTAGTAGCGGACGCCCGCTCTCTCTCCCGGCCAAAATGGCCACCTACACAAACATCCCGCTCTCAGCCACTACCGCCGACAGCCGCGACTCCCTCGAGCTCGCATCCTTAGCATCCTCAACCCCGTCTCAGCGCGACTCCTCAGACTCTCACTCCCTATCCTCGTCTCGGCGGCTATCGGCCGAACTTGCGACCCACGATGACCCTCTAACCCTTGAGATAGATGACTCCGAAACACATCGCGGGTCTAGGCCGCCCAGGCAGCGGTCGTACTCCGTAGGCTCGACCTTCGACTTCAATTCCCACCTCTTCCCGTTATCCGCTTCTGCAAGCGATCCCCTATACCTCTCGCTAGATCCAACCACCACCCGTGGCTCCTCGTTCCAACATCTAGAAAAACAGAAGACAATAACGTACTTGAACGGCCTCTCCCTTGTCGTCGGACTACAAATCGGCTCCGGCATCTTTTCCTCTCCTGCACAAGTTAATTCTAACGCCGGATCGCCGGGCGCGGCGTTGGTAATATGGCTGGTGTCGGGAATCCTCGCGTGGACGGGTGCGTCTTCGTACATTGAACTGGGTGGGGCGATACCTTTGAGTGGAGGGGCACAGGCGTATCTCCAGCATATATTCGGCGACCTGTCGGCATTTCTATTCGCTTGGGTAGCTATCATGGTAATGCGGCCGGGCTCTTCTGCTATCATCTCGATAATCGCGGGAGAGTATTTGGGATCCGTGCTATGGGGCTCGTTAGCAGAGGACTCGGACCCTCCGCCGCAGATTGCGGTGAAAATGATTGCTCTGTTAAGTTTGTGGTTCATAACGATACTTAACTGTTTAAGCACGAAGGCTGGAACGAGGATGGGTGACGTTTTCTTAATGATCAAGCTTGTAAGTTTGATCGCTATCACGGTGATTGGGATCGTCGTTGCGGTTACTGGGTTTAGCGTGAAGGAAGGGGGCCCATCGAATGAGTGGAAGGAAGGGAACTGGTTCAGAGGGAGTAGTAAGGATCCCGGAGCCTATGCGATAGCACTCTACGCAGGGCTGTGGGCATTTGACGGGTGGGATAACGTACGTATACCGCATTTCGATTACAATTATACAATTCATTTGGGCTGGCGGGACACTAACTGGTTGGTACTCTCTTCACAGGTCAATTATATCACCGGCGAGATGAAAAACCCTTCCCGCGATCTACCGAGAGTAATACACTCTGCCATGCCGTTGGTTATCGTCTGTTATATCCTCGCCAACATCTCGTACTTCTTCGTCCTCCCATCGTCGGTCATCGCTTCGTCTACTACTGTTGCTGTTCGGTTTGGAACTACGGTATTCGGGTCCGCTGGCGGTATTCTATTCGCTCTAGCCGTATCTATAAGCTGTATCGGAGCGTTAAACGCCACGACGTTTACGAGCGGACGGTTAGTCTATGTTGCCGGGAAACAAGGGTATCTGCCAAAAGTGTTTGGCAGACTCGGGATTAGATTTTCGAGAGGTTCGTCCGGGCAGAGGGACTCGGTTTCTTCCCCGACCACGGTGAGGATTCCGGTGTTCGGAACGGCGTACACGCGAACACCGATCTTTGCGATGTTGCTGAATGCGGTGCTCACGAGCTTTTTTGTGGTGGTTGGTAGTTTTGAGGCGCTGTTGGCATTTTATGGGGTTGCCGGGTACAGCTTTTATTTTTTGACTGTGCTGGGGTTGATTGTTTTGAGGTATAGAGAGCCAGATCTGCCGAGGCCGTATCGGTGCTGGATTGTGACGCCGATAGTGTTCTGCTGTGTGAGCTTGTTTTTGGTGAGCAGAGGGGTGTTTGGGGCGCCGTTGCAGACCGGTGGGGTTATTATCTTTGTCCTGGTTGGAGTGGTAGTGTTTTGGGTGAGGGTGGGGCCGCCGAAGTGGATGAGGAAGACATTTGGTGGGCTGGCGTTTTGGAGGAAGGGGAGGAAGCAGATGCAAGGTTGGGCGGCGGTCGGGGAGGCGCGGCCAGTGGTTGCCGAGTGATTTGGGGTTTTGGAAAGAATTGACGAGAGTAGATAATGTAATGATTGTAGACGACGAGTTACGAGTTGGAAGTTGAGCCCGTTGTTGAATTAGCGGATACTACAGTACTAGCTACTCAAGTAGATAATTGTAATATATATCTTGTATTGACAGCGCAGTGCTATATATATATTAAATTGTCGGCTGCAGTATATCAACTGCGCATAAACTCAAATCGTTGAACATGCCTCATGTCTACCAGAGTGAAGTCTTGTAGGTCAGATAAATCTAAATTTATATCTACACAAGCGCACCCAACGCCCCAAGGAAATCTCAAGAGCTGGAACTATACGAGTGTGTAATATACCGTAGGGGTTTCGGTGTGCCTTTTGGAAAGTTTCAGTCCATCTTTAATGGCAACTATAACAGCTCTTCGGCTTTCAAGCCCAATCCAATTTTAGTTAGACCTGAGAGTGGTAAACGTCTCGTATTAAGCCCCACCCTTTCTCTCTAAGTATCATAATAAAACTCTCTTACTTTGGAATCTCGTTGTTAAAGTTTGGTGTCGTTTATGCCGCGAGGCCTGGTTTATGAGACGAATATATAAAACTCTCAAAGGTGTCGAGATCAGATGATGTCGGAGGCGCAAATAAACTCCTGCGCCGCCCGTTTCGTGTAACAAAATTAAAAACAGAGTTAAAAAGCGTGCAGCTGTCATGTACCTGATGTGTTGACATTAGACGTCGGGTCAAAGATCCTCAACAACAATTGTGGAGATCAATATCAATCTGCAATCCGCGCTGGCAAGGTTATGAGAATCTGCCCCTCTCTTCTCAACATTTGACATCGTTACATTTGACAGTCGGACAATTGGCCTGTTTTGCCTACATCTTCTAGAACATACTGGTTGAAACTTCCTGTTGACGAGGCATTCCGGTCCACCAATGCAATATCTCCACGATCGTTCCTAGGCGTCAATCCTAATACCTCAAGAGAAGAAGGGGAATCCATTCCAACAGTTACGTTGAAAAAGCTCACAGGTCCAAGCGAAACCCGAAGAACCGGATCCGAACACCGCCCTGCTCCTTAGCAGCTGATCTGTGCTGGTCATTCATTCGCCTTAGTTCCAGACAATTCGCCTGGACTTTTCCTGTCGCCTTTTTGCCCAACGCGTGCTAGTTGATTGGCACCGATGCGCGTGGGGTTAACCTGCTGCAGCTCTTCAACCCATTTACGCGAATCAGAGCTTTGAACGGCCTCCAGGGAGCAGCCATTGGCTCATCTGAGGGCATTGCTTTTGCTTCCCGTCCCCACCGTGCGCAGTGGTGGGTAGTTCAAATTTAAAGAAAAACACCATCAATTTAAACTATTTTTCGATCCTCCCTCCGGAAGACGGGCTTTCGCAACATACACCTCGACGGCCTTGCTGCTGATTTCTAATTTCGCCTTTTTTTTCGGTCAACATTTCTCTCCCTCATTACGCGCGCGCGGTCGAATGCATACCTAACTAGCATATACATACGTACATACATCGCCCATCGATATCTAATTTCGGCTCCCCATTATTTTTTTTTTGAAAGACTCATAGACCATGCACCCCTTTCAGATCGACCTGCCATCAAGCTCGAATACAAAGCATTGAAACAAAGAGAGCGCGAGTTTCATGCTCTCCGGCGACCTGGTCGCTTTCTGTTGTGGATATCAAAGGTCCTTGAAAGCCCTTTGAAGCACAGCCGTAAGGTCCGAGCTTTCTTTACGGAAAGCAAGGGAATCTAGGGCATCAGAAAACGTCTAGCTGTTTATCAGGTACATTCCATCATCAAATTTTCTCGCACTTCCGAGAAAGGTATGATGTAAACAATTATCTAAAATTCATTTTTCTATCGAACCGTTTTTGTTTTTTTCGATTATACAGCTAGATGTCTAAAAACACACAATCATGGCCTCACCATCGTCATCATCACCAACTCCCATTCAGGCTGGTTTCTCCCCCCACAGCCGACCACGCCCGCCAAACTCTGCAACCAGCACCCCGAGAACATCTCCAAATGCCGCTCGACTAAAAGTATCTACCGTACATGCCTCTTCCGGCCACCATAACCACCAGGATCCTCTACTATCCCGCTTGACGCCTTCGACCATCACCAAAATGTCTGATTTGGACTTTATGCCCGGCGAGAAGGAAGTAGGTGTGTGGGCTGCCACAGCATCCGAGAATATCGATATCTGGCTTCGAGAGGTGGAAAGCTGGGAGGCGCTGACATTTTGGTCCAAGGCCGACGGGGACGGATTTAGGATCCCTGAGGGGAAAGGACAGAGGAAAAAGCGGCGCAAGGTGGATCTTTCGTCTTCTGGAAGTACGAGAGATGCGGATAAGAAGAATGGACTACCTGTTGCTAGGAAATTATTCTCGGACGCTGCTGCTTCCTCTTCCGCGAGTTTGAAGGGCGCTGGGGGCAGAGTAGGAGGAATACCAACGCTACACTTGGATAAAAAGACAAAAGAGGCGATATCGATGTCGCAGATCGATGAACTGTTGTCGCCGACTACGACGCCGCTGATAGGTAAACGCCTGGACTTTGATTTCGCGACTGGAGGGAATGGAACAAGGACTCCTACGACGCCGAGTAGGATGTGGTCTGCTGGTACACCTTTGTCACCGTTTTCTCCGGGGTATGAGAAACCGGTGAAACGACGGTCACTGCAAGTAGGGTCTTCTTTTGGGAATGGAGGTGGGCCAGCGGGCGGTGGCGGGGCTACAACGCCGACGATAATGAAGCGACAAACGTTCGATTTCACGCCTGGACACAGAGCTTCTATAGTGGGCACGCTCGGTGGGATGGGCTACCGGCCGAGCTCCAGTCCGACAAAGACCGTAGACGGGAATCCATTTCTTAATGTCCATCAACAAGCAGCGCCCACAAGCAATCCTAATCTACTACAAGCTCCTTCACCAACCTTAGATCCGGCTACAGACTCAGAAACAGATTTTGCGCCTGGTGCTGAGTCCGAAGCGGATGATACAGAAGACGGTGAAGTGGACGAGAATGGAGATGGTGAATTCCTCGGTAGTTTGACAGCGTCAAACTTGAATTACATCTCCAGCCGAGTCGTTACAGTCTCTACGGATCTATCGCAGCTCGACATCGAAGGGTTGAAAAGCAGAGTGTTACACTTCAAGTCGCAGCAGATTGACGAGCAGGGGAACGGCCGGATGAGCGATAGTCTCGCGATCATTACGGCGACGACGCTACAGCTCCTTCCGCCATTGCATCGGCTCTGGCATTTGCTGGATATATGGGGAGTTAGATCGGAAGTCTGTAGGGTTGTACCGACGTTTTTGAGGAGTTTGGTGAGGGCGGAGAATATTGTTATGAATAATAATACTGATAATGGTGATGGTGCTCTTGCTGAAAAGGAGGGAGATGAAGGAGCGAGGTGGCTGGAAGAGATCGATGAGGGAGTTGGGGAGCAAGCTATCACTGAAGCGACATTGCAGACGCTGGAGAGAGGCGTGGATGGGGTCTGGGAGAAGAGGAAAACCGAAATTGTGGATTTGGTAGGTGTCTGCGGGAAGATCATCGATGGAATGTTGGATGTGTTGGAAGGCAGGGAAGAGACGGTACCGGAGGAGTGGATCGATCGACTGGAGGCCATGGAGAGTGCGTTGGAGAGCTGGGTTTTTGGAGAAGAAGGAAGGGCGGAAGGGTTGAAGAGGAAGTGGAGGGATGTCATTACGCGGCGGAGGCAAGAGGGGGAGTGGAAGAGGAGGGAAGAGGTTGAACGGCTGAGAAGAGAAGAGCTAGAAAAGCGGAGAAAGGAAGAAGAAGTAAAAAGATTGCGTAGAGAAGAGGAAGAGCGGCTACGGATCCTGGCTGAAGAAGAGAGGCTCCGAAAAATAGAAGAAGACCGTCTACGTCAAATTGAAGAGGAGAGGATACGCAAGGAAGAGGAAGAAAGGTTACGTCAAAAGGAAGAAGAACGGTTGCGGCGAGAAGAAGAGGAGAGGGTGCGCAAAGCGGCAGCAGAACGCTTACGACTGGAAGAAGAGGAACGACTGCGTAAAGTGGAGGAGGATAGGATCCAGGAAGCTGCGGAAGAAGAAAGAATACGTCGAGAGGCAGAGGAAGAGCTATCGCGGCAACAAAAAGCGGCAAGACTCCAAGCGGAGGAAGAAGAAAGGCTGAAAAAGGATGAAGAGGATAGACAGCAGCAACTTGCGGAGGAGGAGTTTAATCGACAGTTGGCCGAAGCTGAGGCTGAACGGAGGAAAGCAGAAGAACGGAGGATCCGCGAGCTCGAAGAACGCATGATAGCCAAATATGAAGCTAAGGAAAGAGCTGCAGAGGAGGAGGAAGCTAGGAAGCAAGCTGAGAGTGCGGCTTTGGCTTTGAACGATGGAGCTGGCAAAGAAGACGCTGGAATGCTATTAGAAGGAGTCGCTGAACCTGTCTCACAACAATCTGCTGACCCACCATTAGAGGAATCGATGCTACCTACAATACCAACGATGGCAACCAAAGAGGTACCGCGGTCGGTTGCGACAACTGAGGAGGCACTAGATATCGCGATATTTAATGTGCAGCCGCAGACTGGCCTCGTAAACCACACGACACAAAGTGCCGAACCTCAGTCTGATATCTTAGCGGATTTTTCGATGATTGAGGCTGAGATCAATACCAATGGAGGTGCCATCGAGGTTTTGCCCTCTATCTCCGAGGATCTCGAAGACACTGAAGTTGAGGAAGTCGAAGTTGAGGAAGTCGAAGCTGAGCACCCAATTGTCTCTGAATCAGTTAAAATTGAGGCCATGCCACAACCTGCAGCAGCTGTCGACTTACAAGAGACACCGAATTCGCCTCTTTTTCCGCAATTACAAGATCCTCTTCCGGCTCCTATCGCCGAAGAAAGCCAGACTCCAATGCTTGCTATTAGCGATCCAACTAACGAAGCGGTGGTAGGACAGGAAGAACAAGTGCTAGCTATGCAATCTGATGCACTGGAGGCTGAAGTTGATGTTGAGGTCGGACAAGAATTGGTAGAAAACCAAAGTTCCGATGTACCCAGGCTTGAACTCCTTGAACTACAGAGTCTTATTGATGGTGATGCCGAAATTGGACCTGATATCGAAGATGAGGATACAGTCTTGATTGACTCCGATGAAATTTCCGAGATTGATCTGCCGCTGGATTTAACCAACGAGGTCAAACAAATCACCACGCCCCTGGTGATTGAAGCAGGTAATGGTTTGCCACAAAGGAACTCAGAGCCATCGCAAAATAAACCTGAGCCTAGCCTCATACCCAGATCGCTTGACTTAGTGTCGGCCCCAGTCCACAACGCCTATAGTGCTGCAGAACAAGAGGATACCGCTTCAAAACCCCCCCCTCAGGAGCACGCACTTGTTCTAGACAATAAGCATGAGCCTGTTGTCTCCACAGTTCCCAATAACCAGGTTTCACCGGGAGAAGAGGTCATTTCTCGGTCGCCCACACCTACGCATACGCCGGTATTACAGAGCAAGCTCGAAACCTTTGGCGATATCTCTGAAGCCATCCTAATTGTTTCTTCGGAACAAGGAGATATTATTCTACCATCTCCCACTCTAGCGCCCCCGGCATCATTGGGAAGCAAACCTGAAAGCAAACCCGAAATCGTTCTTAGCCCAGCTCACCCTGCCGACCTAGAATTAGAGCAAGAAAACATTCTTTCGCCAACCCTTCGTGGAGATGCGGAACCGATACAAAGCATCCTCGAACCCTCTCCAGAGATAACCAACGATCACCAGATTCCTTTGGAATCCGAGGTAGAGCTCGAGGATATTGATCCACCATCTCCAATTCAAACCCCGGAGTTAGCTCTGCCGGATACTCACATAGAAACTATTCCCGTATCGCCTCTACAGACCCCGGTCAAGCCAGACAGCGGGATCAAAGCTTCAAAGTCACACCTAGATGTGGTAACAGCTTTGAAAAGACCGATATCGCCGATTTTAGAACTCCCAGAGTCGGTACCAATTGTGAAGATTCAGGCTGCAACACCGATCGAAGGGAGGCATGGGAGTGTGGCCCTGGATTTAGCTGAGATTGCTAATCAGCTTGAGGTATTGCATTTCCAAGATGTATCCGAGGAGACTGAACCTGGCATTCGGGTGGTCGTCTCAGATGTCAGTAACGACGGGCTTATGGAGATGTCTGAAGAAGGCGGGGATATCATGTCTATGAACGGGGAGCAAGCTTTTACACTAAACAATCTTCCGGCAGAGGGAGAGCTAAGAAACTCTCCAGCTCTGGCGACGGCGGAGCCTCACAATGTAGATACGCTACGAGAAACCGAGACAATGGTGCTACAGCCAGAGGCTGCCATTAAGGTGTCACCTTTCCTTGCGCCTATATCGGTTATCGATGACTACGTTTCGGACATTGATGACAGCGACGTGGAAACTGTAGCCGACGACGAAGAATTCCAAGCAGAACTTAGAAAGGAGCGACTTGTTGAAGAATTCGGACAGCACCTGGATCTTACATCTCCGTTCGCGAACAAAGATTCCGCCGCCGCTATAGCGCCCGCCCCCCGCCAAAGTAATATAGTCTCTCCGTCTCGACGAAACAAGAAAGAAATGCCTTCGAACAGCATCAAAGTCGTCTCCGATATAACTGGAGGCGAGAATAAAAAGGATGTGCCAATGTCTCAAACTACTAAGGAATCGCCAATTAAAAAAACCGGGCCCGCCAAGTTGTCGAGTCCGTTTCATCCCTATCACAAAGATGCACTCGCGGATTATGGTAATCAGCCTAGGCATGACTCCTTTGATAGTATGGCGTCGAAAAGCAATGTGCTTGATCAAAGCTTCAATAGTTTCCGTTCTTTGGAAGTTTCGAGGGAGCTTGCCTCACCTTTGAGTCCTACTGGTAGCGTTATTGTTCATCAGATCGGGGACTCCTTCGGACAAAGTTTTGGTAGCGTGCTTTCGAATGACGCGGCAGTCGACGTTACAAGCCCTGACTTGTATGACGATCAAGTGATTGAGAAGGTTCCCGATACGCCTTCCGTTGAAGAGGAGGTGTCACCAATCAAGGAAGACTTTGATGAGGGTAGATTCAGGTACTCGGTTAGTAGTGAGAGCACAGACTTCCGACTAGATGAACCCGATTTTGGTAAGAGCCAAAGTAAAATATCTGATCTTTCAAAGGACGGTGCTCGCCCCATCGACGATAGGGCTGCTTGGGAAATGCCAGCTCCGGTAAGTGAATTTTCGCGTTCTCTGAGATTAAATATCAGCGCTAATACACTTCTATAATTCAGCCAAAGCCACGACAGTCAAGTGTTAGCAGTGTCGGTAACTCAACTTTTGGTAATAGCTCTAAGAAATCAGGCACTGCATCTGGGCGTATCCGATCTCACGGCCAACCAACGCAACATGTTCGACGAGTTTCTAGTATTCCAACCATTGCTCCGCCTAGAAAGCAGGCGCAAAAAGAGTCGAATACGCAAAGTAACAGAAGTATCTCTTATTCAATAAGACATTCACATAGCCAGTCTCAATCTCAGGTGCAACGACAACCTTCTCGAGGAGAGGATCTGTCATCCCATCAAAATCTCAGGACAGAGTCAAGGATGTCAGGTATCCCTAGGAAGGCATCGTCGAGCAATCTCCCTACGCCTGTACCGGCGAGATCATCGAGCTTCAATAAGACTGATCCTCCTCTTCCTAAGAAGAAGAGGAGTAGCATCAGCGGATCTACTTCTCGAGATATAACCCCAAAAGCCTCCGCTCAGGAGCCTAGAAATATACCGAGTAGGACTTCGTCAAGAATGAGTTCGTTATCTTCGCTGCGCGGTCAGAGTAGCCGTCAGTCTTTGAGAGGGCTGCCTTCGCCATCATCGTCCCAAGACCCTAAATCACCGACGTTCGAAACAACGCTTCGAAATCAAAGCAGCAGGCAGTCTCTACGCAGTATACCACAGCCATATTCACAACAATCTACGATACATCGGCAATCGCCATATCAAGCCCATCATACCAGTTCGCCGACATATGATCCTGGTCAGGCGATAAAGGTTGTTAAGCGCAAACCCAATATTACTTCGAAACCGTCAACCCGCATGCCACAAAATGAACTCCGCCGGGATAATGGGACTACATCGCCTGTATCACCTATAGTGTTCCCGAACCTGCGACCTATGCCTAACCCGCCTAGCACGCCAATGCAAGGCAGAGAGCTAGAAGATAGACTTGAGAAGAAAATCAACAAAATTCTCATCGGACTTCCATCCTTGACTATGACGCCTTCGCCAATGAAGAGAGGACCTCCTCTGCCGATTAATACGGCCATTGAGACTACAACAAGACCCTCCAAGCTTGGCGAGTCAAAGCTGCCGATTGCACGAGCACCTTCAACGCCCACCATCGGGCAGGCTCCCAACTTGACAACATCCTCGAAGAGAACAATATCGCAACCTGGAGAGGTGAAGATGTACCATCTCCATAAATCGGACGAGGAATCCCCTGTCAAGCTATTTGTGAGACTTGTGGGTGATCGAGGAGAGAGAGTTATGGTGAGAGTTGGAGGTGGATGGGCAGATTTAAAGGAGTATCTTATCGAATATGCGGCTCATCATGGAATCCAAGGGTCGAGAAAGATGGCTGCTGAAAGCGTTGTGGAGTTCGGTGAAGATGCAAGATCTATCAAAGCGAGTGGTTCGAACAGTTCTCTGAGAAGTAGCTTTAGAGGGAGTCCAAGGGGAAGCCCGACACCAACGTTCGGTAACAGTAGACCTAGTTCACCGCTGGCGGGCTTCAAAATTCCTGTTCCTAGCACTTCTAGAGGCAATACACCAAATAGAGCAGAGTCTCCATACTTGAGTAGGAGACCCGAGAGCCCCGGGAGTCGCAGCCAGATGGGAACTAGCCCAGGACTACGCTATGGAATGTCGAACACACAAAGTCAACAGCAACAAAGGTCATCTCCAGGCGCTTCAAATTATGATCGGCCAGTTACCCCTGGTTCAGCTGGGCTTTACCCATCATATACATCTCCCACCTACAACTCCGGGCTATCGGCGAATTTCCGGAGACCTACTTCACGTTTAAGTTTTGGCGATTTCCCAGATATTATGGAACCATCGCCTTCTTCCCCGATTCTACCCTCGGTTCCCTTGGGTCTTGCTGGGCCAAAAAGCAGAAACATGGAAATATCGGCGGAAAAGCAGGCATGGGTTGATGGAATGCTAGGGCAGGTTCGTAAGGCGAGCGCTGAGAGGAATGTTAGGCTAGGTTTACAACGGATGGGGTCTGCGAGTAACTTGCAAGGCGGAGATGAAGATGGAGGGAGCAACTCTAGTATTGGCGCGATCGCAGCTGGGAACGGACCGAGACTCTCTGATATGGGGAAAGTTGGTGGGACGAGGAGGATGTATGCAACTAAAACACCAAGCTATTTGGGACTGCAGAAAGGAGGAAAGGGGTCTAGTAGCAGCCTGCGGCTGTCGGAACCTATGAGAAGAGGTGATACTGATAAAGAACCAGGTAGAGCTTAATTAGCCGACCTGCTGAATTTCCACTTTTTTTGTCCGTTTGTGTTATTTTCGTTTGTTAGCGGCTTCTTGCGATGGTCCCTGTGTTCTTTTGGGAGGGCAGAAGATGCATTGGGTAAACACTCTTATTAATAGACGTTTATATTATTCCCGTTACTTTACTTTGTTTATTAGCTCGTCAAGGGCAACCGTCATTTCAAGTTATTTTGTTTATTCTTTTTTTCGGAAGTTTTGTCCCAATATCATGCCGGCGTCTTGGTGTAACTAGCTGTTTGGCGATTCTAGCTAGGCAAGGAACTAATCGAAAATTTGTCTAAATATCTTGGCCTAGCTTCAGTTGAAATTCAAGTTTTAGATTAAAATCTATTTTTTATACAATCAAGAAGGATCGGTCATGACCCTAACTACGGTTTCTGGAGGTCGTAGGGCGTTTTGTACAGTACATGGTCAACACATAAGCCCATATCTATATACACCACTTTACCAATTCGTTGGAGGTTTGTAGATTTGGGTTTCGATCGAAGGATCCGGGGCTTTGGATTTTGCATCTCTACATGTTACCTCACCCACACTAATCTTACAAGATGAAATCGATCTTCGGGTTTCCAATAGAGTTAATATTAGAAATACTCAGTCATGTGGGTTATTTTATTTCCGAGGATGAGCTAAAGTATACTTGACAGGGTAAAACGCTCACGAATATTATTTAGCTGAATATCTACATAGATATTCGACGGCTTTGTCTTGTATGCCACCGCTTCCAGGATATCGCAATACCAATATTATACAAAAGTGTCATCTTGACGGCGCATCCTACCACCGGGATTGGAGAGAAAGACTACAGGTCGCTCATCCAAGTCGAAAATAGATACGTCCATTTTGTAAAATACGTCGGAATTGATTCTTTAGGCGGCACTCCCTCTACCAAGTGGATCCATCGGTTCGCCCGACGAGTAGATACAGCTACTATCTCATTTCTCTCGTTAATGTTAACATTGAAAGTGAAATATCTTTCAGAATCTTCTTCTCGGATAGCAGATCAAGAACCAAACTCGATGAGAGCTCCTCCTCTTTGCTATAACTACGTTTGGCAATGTAAGATCGTACACCAAAAGTTTCGTATATCAACTCCATATGACACTGATGGTCATTCAAATGGTTGATTATCTTCTCAGAGGCAAGTAGGCCATCGCAGAGACTATATTAATCAGCACTAAGTCTATAAACTTTCACGAATAACCGAGATCTGGCCATACATTAGCCCTCGCAGTTGGTTTCTCTCAAGTAACAGACGTTATTCCGCTTTACAGGATACTGCAGGCCCATCAAAAAACCATTCGATCTCTGGTTCTAGATATGAATTCCTTCTCTCTGAAAACATGCAAATCGGAGAATTCAGAACCGTATGAAAGGAGGCTAGCGCAAAATGAAAAAGATTATAGTGTAATGCTCGACCGTAGGCTGAGATCTTGGATCTGATAAACAGGGCAAATGCTGCAGGAGCAAGTTCGGGGAGGAAGAAGAAATACGCCTATGGGAACAGGATTCGGGCATTTCTGATATGCATGGCTCAATTTGGTGTTGTCTCGAGATTCGAGGAGGATATTTGGGGAGCAACGAAACTGATAGTGACAGTATGACCCTTCTCTTGATATCACGATATCTCTTCTCAGCACTGCAGGCAGTCGAAACTGAGGTCTCTCTCTTGATATGGACAGCTAGCGCTTTCTTCTTCGGATCATTTGAATACAACGATTGGTCTGTTGGAAGATCTCGGATCAAAGTTCGTAGTAACCGATAATATTATTCGGAAGTTCTTAGAGTTCCAGGACGTACGGAGGACTTTTTGTTCTTACTATCTAGTCGTTTTTGAGATATGTCAAGAACTTCTTATTCTATTAAAGGAGAGAGGTGCAAAACTCTCAAAAGGTAGTTGGAAATCCCTTGAAAAGAAAGTCAAAGCGGGAAAGAGATAGTTGGATGGCTTCGCGATATATCTTGAGGCAGAAGGGCAAATTGCGGCAGAGAAATGCAACATCTGGGAACGGGAAATGATTGCTCGGTATCGACAGGAAGAGGTGAAATACTATGTTGACGAGATATCAGATGCTTGGGGGTCTGGTAGAACAGTCGAAAACGGATACTCTTCTGCAGGGTATGTTACATCTATATACAGCTAGCTAGCTGACACACTGCTGAACCTTTGAAATAATTTCAGATAAAGTCCGGGAAACTATGGCCCTTCGAATATCTGGCTATGACAACGAATCACCGTGTTACAGGTACAGGCTCGGCATAGGACCCAGGACTGATTGGTTCAACGGAGTGCCCCAGTTCGGTGACTGGTATAAATATCGAGCGAAGAGGCCAACTTTCTGTATCTATGGCTCGAGTAAGCGGATTCCGACCCTTCATTCTTGTTATTATATTGATATTTTTTATTGTGGTCTTTCTTTCTTTTGATAGTGCAGGTCACATTCTAATACGGTGCTACCATATAGTTTCGATCGGGAAAATCTTCCTTGGCTGCTAAGATCTTTGCTACGCCGCCTCAAGCAATAAATCGGCAACAACATGTTATCTCATTTTTCTGCACGCCTGAGATACCAGAATCTCTGCATATCGAAACCATCCTACTACGGTCAATTCTTGGTCAGTTGGTAAAGATGACTAGTCATATTTACCATGTTTACCCCGATTTCGATTTTCCTCTCAATGTGGAAGATATTATCGCCAAAATCATACAAATAATTACTTTCAGGCGCGAGCTTAATGGTACTGGGACTAGTACCTACTTTATAATCGATGCACTAGATGCTCTCTCACGGCCAGATGAGACCTATTTGACCCGTTTATTTTGGGATTTGTGTTGGTGTAGTAGATTGAAGGTTTTGTTAACCAGCAGACAAAGAAACACAAGCTATACAATCAAAGTTAATCTAGACTTTATGACCGAGGTTGTTTCTGATATAAATTCATATATTGATAATGAGGTGGACCAAACTGTGGCTGAAAGGAATTTCGGTGAAGACTTCGTTCTAACTTTGAAAACAGCGCTTAAAAATAAAGCTGGTGGGAAGTATGCATATACCGCTATATGAAAATCTTTTTCATTTTTTTGAAGTTATTGCTCGTGGATATACCATTCACTAATACGATCCTGTCGCTTAGTTTCCTTCTGGCAAAACTGCACTTGGGCCTGGTCCGAAATATTTATACGGAAGACTCTCTTTTGTCAATACTCAAAGCTCTTCCTCAGGGTATCGTCTCGACTTATAATCTCATTCTAAACTCCATCAAGTCCAGCAATGAAAAAACACGCGCTAAACGGATATTTGACCTTATTGCGATGGCGGCGGAGCCAATTACTCTCGAAGCCTTATCGGATTATCTTGATTGGAGCAAGGTAGTTGATAGAGACGAATTGCCAGCCTACAGTCCGTTCTCTATAGTGGAAATATGCAAGGGGCTTGTCGTGCTTCAGAAAGAGAACGGAGGAAGCTATGTTCGCTTCGTACACCCCACCGTGAGAGAATATCTTGTCGAGAACAAGATCCTTGATGAACCTCAGGCTCACTTAGAAATTGCGAGAATTTGTATTTCGTATCTTCACCAAGAGGCATTCGAGCACAAAATTCCTTCTGAAAGAATGGAGGAACCGAAGACAAGTTATTCAAGCATAGGTTTTAGCACGAATGGGCGCTATCTAAAGTCTAAGAGCTATGATAACGAACTATTTACTTCACTATTGGATTTGCATATATCCTCTACACACGGCGAGATCGAAACAATTAGACAAAGTATGTCCAACTTCGATTCCCAAACCGCTTTAAGCTCTCACCTCTCGCCCTCGCACCCGTTTCTCTTTTACGCCAAAACTCAGTGGCTATATCACTGTCGCACGATGAATAAGACGGATCCTTCATGGAACCAGTTCTACAGTCTTGTCACCGAGCAAAGGAAATTGTTATTCGATATTATTCCTTGGATAAAAACAAAGACTGGATCGTTGATCGAGATAAGATCAAGAAAGGATTATAGGATGTTGGCAAGCGATTGGGCAAATCGTATGAAGCATTTTGCAGTTTCACGGGTGATAGTGGACTGGGCTACTATGGCTACAGAGAAGTGACACGGGCCATTGTAAAACTTACTAATTGCCTGATCTTGGTCTTGGTCAAGCTACAGTTTAAAATCTAAACAAATATATTACTGAGCGCGCAAACAGATTACAAGGAGATTACAAGATTGAAAGTGTTTAGAAGTGGATTTATCATAATAAAATCAAATTTGCACGTTTTACCGCCAAATACAAAGCCACAAAGTCTACTCAGCCTTGTAATATAAAATCTTTCAAAAGGGGACCCCAAACACCTGCAATGCATCAACACTCGTTACACCTGCTGGACCTTCTGATAATTCTCCGGCTTCCACCATCCCCTGACTGCCCGAATCACCGCAACAGGCCCTACCGAAATCGCCAAAATCCCAAAAAGTTCAATCCAATACCAAATACTCTTCACACTTGCCAAATCCAATAAGTCTTTAATAAGAACCCAACTCGCAAAAAATACAACCACAGTGCCCACCTCCGCCACAACCATTAGGGTACACCACGTTGTTACCTCCAATGCCACCATGATCAACTCGTTCAGCACCAACGCCGTGAAGCTGAGAGTCACCATTTGCAAAAACTTCGCTTGTAGTACATCCTCCGGATCAGTCGAGTTGAACCTTACAAGGAGCTGACTGCTTCCTTGTATTACACAGCCTTGGTAGACGGAAACGAGCACCCAGATAAAGAAGGATTTGTAACTTAGAGATTGACCTGATGTCAATTCCTTATAGAGTTCAGGGTAAAGATTCGCAAGCGATTCATCAATATCGCGGTCTAAGACGAGAGAGAATACTGGAAACATGGTGTAAAATGTTGCGTAGCCAACGAGAAGGTATCCCTATATAAATCACAACAATTAGAAAGATCTGGGTAGAGAGTTGGCGCATAGTGAGGAAGAGACAAACCTGATAAAGAGCAATTGGCTCGAACCGACTGGCAATGCTGAATAACGTCTGACAAACACTGATAACCAAGCCTCTGTGCATCACGAATTGCGCCAGCTTTGCACTTCGCTTATAGCTACAACGCCCATGCCATACTAGTAGTTTCACCAAGTTCTTGAACTGGAGAATACTGAAATCTGCTGCTAAACTAGCCTGGCGACCCTCCTTGCCAACAATACCGACACCGACATCCGCTGCTTGGATCATGCTGACGTCGTTACCTCCGTCACCGATGCAGCATATTCGCTTCTTGGTGTACACTCGGATGAGTGTCGCAACATCAGCTTTTTGGGTGGGTGAGCACCGACAAGCGATAACAGCAGGGAGACGAGTGGCGACAGATATGAATTGATCCTTGTAATAATCGAGATAAAGCGAAAGAGATTCACCGTCAATGATTAAAGCGCTATCAGGTTTGCTTTTCAAAAACTCGAGAGCGTCGTAGGCTGAATCTTTTTCTTTCACTGTCGTATATGTGAGTCAATATGTTCAAACTGATCAAGATGCCGAAGTTTGACTTACGTTTCTCAATTGTGTATATAAACTGCCCTCGAGCCACCAGCTTCGCACTAATGCCAACACACCTCGCAGTCTCAACTTTATCGCCAGTTAACATCCATATCTTAATTCCCGCATTCCTCAATAACTCTAGGCTTGGTTTGACATCCAACTGTAGTCGATCCTCCACGCCAGTAACTCCCAAAAGTTCCAAATCCTGCTCCAAAATTTCGCTAACAACCTTGCCCATCTCCGTATCTCGATCTGAGCTCAAGTTCAAGCTTGCAGCTTTATGCTTTTCCGAAAACTCCTCGTACTGCTGAACACTCAATCTTTTCCTCCCCACCACCAAAGTTCTCAAGCCCTCGCGTGCCATATTCCCACATTCTTCTTCCAGCCAGTCGTTTGCCGCCACGATTTTCGCCATAACAGTATCCGCACCCTTTTGGAAGAACCAGATGTCCCCATTTGGATTGTCCATCGTATCGTCGGAGTTCAAGAATCTAACCACAACGCCCATTCTTTTACCCTCCGACGTGAAGGGGAATATATCGAGAATTTTTACTCTGATTGCGATCTTTCCAGTATCATTAGCGAGCTGTATGCTTTTCCGATCGCGATGGACTAATTTCAGTCCAACACTCTCCGTCCATTTTACGATAGCGATTTCGTCAGGCGATGCTGCTTGATAGTTTGTTTCACCCGTTGAGTCATCGTTTGTCGGTGTTACGTTGTGCGCCAAAGCTAGAGCTACGACTACATCTCGTACTCTCGAGCCAATCTCTCGGCGTGAACGGGTTTGAGCGGTTTGCATGGTTGTAGGGGTATCGATTGGGTCTGCAAACGGATCGACCGGGGTACTAGCTTGTGGTTGTCCCGTGAATGCATGTTTAACGTAGCCGGCGACTTCATCCATCGCTTCTCCGGCGTACGAGACGGTGCCCACGTGTATTTTCTTCAGCTCCATCTCTAAATGGACATTAGGGACTATATACAGTGAATGAGGAGAATTCAGACATACCATTCTGAGTTAAAGTACCAGTTTTGTCAGTCAGGAGATATTCAACTCGTCCTAATTCCTCAGGAATTGTGCTTGTGCGAACAACAGTTCCCTCAATGCCCTTATCCTTTTCGATGAAACGTGCATAAACACTCTTCCCCATGTCTAAATTAACGCGCAAACTAATGGGTATAATTGTGCTGAACAAAATCAAGAACCGGAGAATGGCGATATACCATGCCATATCTTCGAGTTTTTTGTGTTTGTTGCTGCTCGTAGTGTCTTTCGGCGAAGTGATGTGGAGAATAACGAGAAGGATAGAGAGAGTGAGAGTGAGGGCGCACAAGATTTTGGTAAGACTGTTGATTTCATTTTCGAGGAGGCCTGTCTTAGAACGTGATTTAGATGTGGATAATGATTGTCGTGTTTGTGTGCCGGTGTAAATAACGGCTGCGAGTGTAGGAGTAGAGGATGCAAGAACTGTATTTGCCCAGGCGGTATGGTCAATGCTAAGAGGTAGCGATTTCAGGCTATGGGGATCGACTGGATCGGTATATTCTATCGTGCCCACAAAGGTATTAACTGCTTTTGAAGGAGGTGATGCTGTAATTTTGATATGCTGAAGGTGGGTTGTATCGAGAACCTGAGTTAGTGGTGATGCGAGCCGTAACTTCCAGTCGGTTTCACCATCGAGCTGATCGGTACGAATAAAGGCTTCTCCCGAAGGACTGTCATCGTCTACGAGTCCCTCAACGCTCGAAGAAGATATATCAGTTACAGTTTTGAGCAAAACAACATCTGCCGGAACTCTCTGATCTTTCCTAAGGTGAAGGATATCACCAACCCTAAGGTCACGTGACTTCTTCTTGATGATGCTGCTCACGATTCTATCGTCGTCTCGGTCTATAGGGATGGTGTGCCCATTACTCGATGATCCTCGTCGCGCCTTCTTTTTCCCTTTCTTGTTTGCTGCCATCAAATCTGTTAAGACCATGCATTCCACCTCTTCACTATTCGCTTCTCCATCTCTTCTCCGCCTGGCAATGTCATCAAAAGCTTCCTTGCCGAGAGTGATTGTTAGAACAAACGCCAGTGGTACAATGTACGTGCTAAGGAAGCCTATTCGAAGTATCGGGATCACTTGAGACAGTGCGACGAGGAGGAAGTAAAGGTTGAAGAAGTATTTGAATTCGTTGTATAGCGTAAGCGGGAGGAAAGTGAGAGCTGTGTATTTGGCGTTTGAGATAACATTTAGAGGGTATGCCGTCGAAGGTGATGAAAGGTCGATCGTTCGATTCGAATCCGAGCCAGCTGCACCCTTATCCTTGGCTGTTTTTCGACCGCTCGTCGGCGCACCGAAAATCTTTAATCGCGACTTGGAGCTAGAAGATTCAGGTCGGAGGAGGGGTGTGTCAGCATCTTCAGCTCGAAGAGACTCATCGCTTTGCTTTCCAGGTTCAATCGATTTCCTGCGATCAGCTATCAGCGCCTCTAGGTCCTCCTCTTCGTCAAATCTCGGGTCTGGTCGGGTACGGCCGAGGCGGCGGCCGAAGGTCTTAAGGGCGATTCGAGAAGTAAAAGAGGGCGAGCGCCGGCGCTCAGAAGACTGTCGAGCTTCTTGGCTCCGTCTCGGGAGTCGGTAGGAGTGCTCGTGCGAAGCGGATGTCGAGGGGTCGAATCGATGAGATGAGGGATCGAGCTCTTCCAGCGGGAAGTCCTCGTCCGAGTCGTCGGTGTATGAAGCCGGGGAGTCAGGAGGCAGTAAACGGGATGACATTGTAGATTATAGAAAGAGTGAGCGTAGTAATCTCGTGGAAGCAACCATGGTAAGAATGGATCTCCTAGAGTCGTGGAAGCTGGGAAGGTTGAAGTATGATTCTGATGTTACGAAGTTGAGAGGTGTTTGGCTGACACATGATTTGAAGCTAAAACTGGCCGCAGGGGATGCGACGCATATCCTTTCTGGGCTGTGGCTTGGCGTCTACCGTGTTACGTAGATGCTTGCGCAACACAAACCTTGCAAATTCGCTATCTGACATATTGAAAAAATTCATTATACGAGGTTCAGTCGCACGACTAGACCAGAGGTATTAACAATTGATGATATGTGTTTTTTTTTAGTAAATGAAGAGTAAGAAGAGCTGATAGTAACTTCGCGGTAACATGGGGAACGTATACCCGGATATAAACCTTGCCAGCCCTTTAAATTGTATCGGACTAAGTATGCATCCCGGCAAAACAAGAAGCTGGTTCTTGTATAACCAAATTTTTCAGCATATGGAAAACTTGGTTAGCTGGCAATCTGAAATGGATTCGAAGTGATTGATCATACAGGTTTTCAGGTTTTTACTTTTACACAACGGCGCTGTTATAATTGAAGTTTGAACGAGTTGAGACGTTCACCACTTGCAGTTGCTTACAGAGTAGCCAAATATAAATTTAATGTGCCTTGACCTGAATTTGAAAGATAGTTTAACTAAGTAGGAATGGAGAAGACAAAACAAATAAACTCTGCTTCATAACCCCACAACTGCTAGTCTCATGGATCTAGCACCACCCTAATTCTGCCATCATAATCCTCTAATCAAATATTTTCTTGATGCTTTCCCAGACGCTCCTCTTCGCGTGTCCCAACATCTGTTGTCCGGTAAACCCGTTCCTGGTCCCTTTATACGCATCTTCCATCCGATCACCGAAAGTGTATTCCTGTTTGCTGGATCCTCGGTTTTTCAATGCTTCAGCACTTTGGTCCGCCTTGCCGTCATACTTATACGCTTGGTACCCGTGGTATCCCGAGTTGGCGGCATGATAAGGGTTCGGAACTACAAAAGTGGTCGCAGAAGAAGAATTGAGGGACCAAACTTCGCGTTGGCCGTTGCGCCGGTTTTTCAAATAGAGTGCGCTCGTCGAGAGAGTTATATTTGACCATCCGGCGTTCTTCACGGGTAGACATGGCGATCGTTAGCTTGGGTAGATTAGAGTTCCTGTGGAAGAGAGTACGGTCAGACTATAAGTCAAATAATATTAATTTAAATGTATAACTAAATACCCTTGGTCAAAGTAAATGAGGCTAAAGGGCGATCGTTATCTTGAGACGTTAGTCAAGACCAAGATTTTCTGGTAGAGATGTTGGAATCGACTGTGTAATAGATCCTGGTCGATATTAATTCGACGTGGAGGAACAGCTGCTACTTATAGACATATGAACTACTAAAGCGCTTAGAATTTCCGAAATCATTTCAGTCCATCGTTACTATTTGGTCGACTTCGGACGGTATAGAAGTTTGCCTATTCTCGTGGTCTGAAGCATATTGAGTTCGTCGTAGACATGTCAACACGGCATCTCGGTCACCTAGTTGGAGGTTGTCTCAAGCATTACATGTATAGCGTTTATACGTGGAAAAAATATGACTCAGATATTAGATGCAGCGGGATTGTATAAAGAGCTGGGCCTCTATTGCGGTCTTATCAGTTATAAACTATCTGGGGTTGTATATTTCTTAACCGAAATTGTTTAATTAGGCTTGTTCCTTAAGGAAATTTCCCGAAAGTAGGTGACCTGGAGAAATTTATACTACATATATGCATGTACTAGGTCTGGTGACTTGGGGCCGAATATGTAAGACATAAATTTTATTATATTGACTTCAATTCAACTTCCAAATCCGATAACGGACATGGCCAGGCGTCGTCGGAGATCCGGCAGATAACTCCAAATACGTCTGATTGCTGAGGTCTGATACTAGTCATATGAGCTTTACGTTGATCCATTGATCCTGCTTGACCAATGTTAAGCCTTATTATATTCCAAATTCAGTTGGGTTTGGCGTTAGAAACAATTACTGATGCTGCATGTTCCTCATCCTTTCGCGGATGTCCAAACTCAAATGTGTGGTGCCAAAAATGCAACGCGAAAATTGCGTTCTGCGAGTTGCATCGATTTGATTCTACATTAGTTAGATCTACCGAAACGATGGGATTGAGTTGCCTGGTTTTAAACCTATCTAGTATTTAACCACTTATTAATTGCTTGTTTCAATCTGTGGTGGAGAGAGGCCCTAGCTGGCTGGATACTATTCGTTGAGCTTAACCTGCGGTCCTTGATCGCTTTAATACAACTTTTCCAGTTGAGCTTTCCTTGCAATTTCTTTATTTTAGGTTCTGTCTCCGAGGATTGCTTTTTTGGCCCTTCGATTTCGATAATTTTTGGCCTTTGCACTGGTTTTGCGAACTTCGTGATGTGGTAAATGAGGATTTCGCTAGTTTCAAGAGGGACATGGTATTTGAAGATGTTAGCCTCGTCGCCTTGAAATACGCGACCGTATCGCCATTCTTTTGGTACTGGGGTCGTCCGATTTATTTGGCTGTGCTGTGGCCGAAATTTCACAGCTGTACCCGGCATACGTTGCTCAAGGCTTACAAATAGCTCTTGTTCAGCTCTTATCTTTCTTCTTTCAGTCTCTCTATTAACGTTACTTTCGAATTCTTCTAACTGTTCTGGTACTCCGGGTCCGCATCCCAGCTAACACAGATGATTGATGGATTATTATGGTACTTTATTGGATCTGCGCCTACTAATATTAATTTATCGGTCTCCTGCCGGGAGAAACATTGCATTCTGAATTTATTGAGGTTAAAGAATGTTTTAAAGTCTCGATCTTCGAGGTAACAGTCTCGCCGCATTGTAGGAGATGAAAGTTGACTCGATATCCGTATGGTTAATGAGTAGTGATTCAAAATCTAGGTGTTTTCGCTTAGATTTTTGGTAATGTAGCAAAGTACCGTTGAATATGGATTGATTCGAATTGTGAAAATTATGCCCTCGATATCGCGGCATTCTGAGATCGTATTTTATACTGGGCTCGGAATGGATAGCCTAACTAACCTGATGCATTGACGAGAAGTAATGTAAAATCCAACGTGAAGTACGTGTTGCCTCTCAATTTGTATGATAACACAAACCTGAACCTGGGGTTCCTACCTCAAACTCGCGGCGTGACATGTATGTGCAGACTTGGTTTTGTAGTGGTAATTTTGAGGGAGGCAGGGCTTTATGAGGGCACCTATCCATCGTATGGATGTCCTAGATCATCGACTGCTTCGCAATCTTTGGTGTCGAACGATATCATCTGGCCGTCGAACTTCGAAAATGAGGTTGAAAGGGCATGTCGATATAAGAGGAAATTGTAGCTAGGCTACTTCTAAGTTAGTATATAGACTGCGGTAAAATTGGCTTCGATGTACGTAGAAAGCTAGTGGCTCCGATAAATTTACCAGGTGCTAAGGATATCTGACTTTGATGTCCGTTGAACGTTGACTTCCCATCCTCATATTCGTCAAGACTGGTTTGCTGGTTTTGATAACTACACAATCCCCAACACTAAGCTACCTAGCCTCCACACATCACCATTGCATCTCACACTCCTCACTCCAAGGCATGATAACGGCGAAGGTCATTCCTATTGCCAAAATCTGCCATACTTTCTATTTATTCTGTCCTTACTTAATCACCTTCCCTTGATACCTTTTTCGTTCTCTTCAAACTTTGTTTCAAGCGCGGTACCATCACTACTAACATATCTAAGCCATGAGTTGGCTTCTATTTAACAATTTAAACTATGAAAGCTTTCATGCATCCATCATCGAAGCATTAGCCGCAATTGAAATTGTCGAAGAAAATGCCACCATACTAACTGGACATGTTCAGAAGTTCCTGACGGCCGATTTTAGATGGAAGCATGCCTATCTCTCCGACGAATGCGGCAAGCGGTCCATCAAAGGCAAGCTTTACCTCGAGCAAGATGATATCGATGGCGTCCTCGATGAACGCGAAACCCTCCTGGACTTATGGTATGGCCATGTTTATCACGAATACAACAAAATGTGTGACGAGGTCGACGATATAAGCAAAGGTTACGACATTAAAGTCAAAGAGCTCATCAAATTTGCCGAGAATCGCAAAAGGCACCGTCTTGACACTGCTGAAGAAATCAAGAATTGTAAGGATGCATTGGAGGGGGTCGGGAAGAAGTTGGAGCCATTGAAGACGCATCTTGGACTCCTTACCGGTATTGTCAATAGCTTGAAAGAGCTAATGTGGGGTGTTTATCAACTTCGATCGCTAATCGAAGAATCATGCGATGAATCAGGAGAATTCTATTGGAATTTTACGTTTCAGTAAGCATCAATCCAAATTCCTTGCAAGATACCGGAATTTCTTTGCCGAAGGATATATCTTGCTCATGTAATCGTATGTTTAGTGGAGACCTTCAAAATGGGGATGGGATCTTTTTGCCCACCTCTATTGACGGACTCGGGCAGCCTCGCATTGATAGAACCTCCAAAGTTAAAGTAGAAGACGGAAATAACAAAAGTGTGAAGAAAGAGATAAGCTACAAATTAGCTGAAGTGGATGAGAGTAGTGGCCTGCCCCTAGTACTCAAAAAGTTCACAGATGAGATCATATCCAAAGCTTTACTGGGCTTGCTTACACCATCTACATCTCCGGCAACGTCACCACAAAAGAAAGAATCCACACAGTGTCTTGAACCGTTCGGGACCATATCCATGTTACCAAACCAAAATAGGAAGATGCCCTTGCCGAAAAAACTTCCGAAGATCACAGTTTTCCATCTCCTTCGACCTAGGCATATCCCTCAAAGTATCAAAGCTGCTCTGCAAGAGAAATGTGATGAGTACCAAGAACAGCCCACGGTTACAGATTCTCTCACCGTTCAAAAAGCCAATCTTTTCCTCTGAACGGGAGCATGCGAAGTTACAACTTCTTCGAAGTGCGAAACTCCAAAATATTAATAGCTTCCTGATAATACATGAACCAGCAACAGAAGGACCTTTCTTGGAGATCTTTCGAACTTCGAATCAACTCAACTAGGTATGTCTACGCAATTCGAGAGTTTGAGTTCGTCATAAACTTGCTAAGGCCAGATTTGGCACTTACACGCTCGGCTGGTTGGTTATTGAAGGTTAAAATAAGGAATAGTTTACTGGAGATTCTGCCCCATAATCTTTGAGTCTTCTTGAGTCATCGTCACTTTTACTCGACCTGTAACTATTCAGGTTAAAACTTCGTTTTTATCCCATCGATTATCTACTTTACACTCGAGAAATATTTTGTTCTTAAGACATATCATATTTCATCGGAAGCATAAGATCCACCCTACGTTTTAGACACTTTGTAATTGGGTAGGTATTTGTACTCTTCGAACCCTGTTGAACTCTTAGGAAGGTGCTCGCCTCAATCGAAAATGCAACAGCAATCCGCGTTGCCGTTATCCAATCGGATGAACCTTGTGCGACCCGAAATTCGTAAGGATGCCTGAAAAACCCCCGCCCTCCACGTTTGTCCACGAACAAATGGGGAATGCGGCAGCAACAATTGACTATGTTTCGCGTCAGCGTGAACGGGGGAAGAAAATTTGTAATCTTAGAAAAACTTAGAACGACTCTGCCTCACTTCGCTCCGGAAACGTGACGTCGGTTCTTCTTTCTGGCTGGTATGCTTGGTATTGTGATACTCATCTTCTCTTGAAATGCCGTCTTTATAGGATCGCGAATTTCGTTCTCGTCGTTGGTTTCGTCTTCAGCGCCTTTAGCTCGCAAAACAAACAACTAATATTCCCCCGCCTCCATTCTGAAAAAACGGTACTCGCGCCCACTTTCGAAGAAAAGGACTCGTAGGAGGCGTAAATGTCACTTCTCGATCAAGATATACCATCGTCGATACATAATTGTTCGAGATGTAGCATGCTGATTGGGCAGGTTGGTTCTACCTCGCCAATATTCTCCGAGTTTTAACCGTTATCGATAATATCGCTAAACCATAAAACGGAGTTGCAGAGCGCGACACGTGCGCGTCCACATAGCTACGAACGTGACGCAGGCGCGCAGAATGACGGACCGAGAAAGGTGACGGTGTATGTCAATCCGTCGAAACGACCGTATGTGGCGCCGTTTCGGAGGGTTCAGACTTTAGAGGTAGCTTCATCTTGCGATTCCTTCTCAGCCTTCAGGCAACACCTACCGCATGTGCTAACCTTTGGATATCCTCTAGCGTCTTCTCCAATATATCAGCACCCTCCCGCACCCCCAAATACGCTTCGTTACAAATAGTAATCCCTCGAAACCGAAATTCAAGGCATGCGAGGAGCTGTTGTTCGCAGGACAATGGCAACTGGTCGACAGATCCGGGTGCATAATCCGTCCTGAGGATTGGGAAGAATTAGTGTATGATGGGATGGATGTCACGGTTGATACTATGCCGTATGGTCAGGAGCGCGAAGCGGACGAAGGACTATCAGTGTTGCAACCTCTAGCACTGAACGGGAACAAGCCCGCTCCTGTAGAGGTGGTATCGCAGATGGGTGGTTCTGAGGTAGTTGGAGACTTGCTGGATATCCAAAACTCTCTGGAAACAATAGCTGTCCAACACCAGCATACACAGTCAGATGGATCTGTAAACAGGTACGATGGTAGTCGTTTGTTTATTCCGCCGCCATATCAAGGGTCGATGGTCGAGTCGATGGTCAACGTCACGGAGCTGGAGGGAGAGGAGAACCCGGAACCGTTTCAAATGCCGCCAGCGCAAGTGCCACCACCGAACAACTTTGTCATGCCTCCGAAGCCTATGCCGTGGACCTCTAGTCGCAAACTTGGCGTGATGAGCCCCTCCGCGTCGGAATTCAGACCCATTGGTCCCTTAGGTTCGTCAGCTCTGCCAATCGAGAATCCGATTTTTCAAATTAAGCAAGCTATTGGGAAGAGGTCTATGGCTATCCCGATAGTGAAACCGGAGGTTCGACCTGCTAGGGAGACTTCCGCACCGGAACTAGATATGCAAGACTCCGGACCAAAGCATAAGGCCGAAGGACATCAAGCCGATGACGGGTGGGATGGTAAGGTTGCCGAGGAAGCGGCCGAGGAACCCGCTATCAAAGGAGAAACGGAGCAAGGTCCAGAACTGGAACCTGAGGCTGAAGGGGAATGGGATGGGGCTGCTTCTTTGGGCTCGTTGCCTGAGAAAAACCTGGCTCAGGAGACGAACCAACTCGAACATGGTTCACAACCAGTGGCGCCGAGTGACACGGGTGAGGTAGACTCAATATCTGAGACGGTAGTCGGGCCAGGACCGAAGTATGAGAATCTATCAACAAATAGTGACGTTGAAAACCAGAACCGAGGTGAAGAGGTCCCGCCTGGAGATACCAACTCACTGCATGCCGACCCGGAGTCTAAATATGAGGGTGAAAGCCACCTATTTGACGATGATACAGTTCCGAGCTCTAGTGAATCAGATCCCAATGAAATCGTATCTGGATACGACCCAGGACAACGGAAGGGTGACGAAGTACCTAAACCACTAGCTACTACCAGTCTAAGAGAAGAAGTACCGGCCACTATAGGACCTCAGCTCCCTGCAGAAGAGCCTGAGGCGCCTATATCAAAAATAGACGCTAATCCAGAAACTAAGTTAGTAGTCAGTCCAAAGCCAGAAACTACACGGGGTGCCACAGGGTTTATATGGGATGAAGAGCTAGAGCTGAAGCAAAAACCGAAGGAGCCGGCCTCTACCAATCAGAGCCCGAACCCTGTTGGTCTTCCATGGGATACCTTAGCTTGGGAATCGAACACAGCAGTAGATAGCCAAGAGGGAGGGATTTGGAATGATTGGTCGAACTCTGCCCCGGCAAGCAACTTTGATGTTGCTGGATGGGATACAAGAGGGCATGTACCTCTCCGAGAGGATGACAGTGGTATGCCCTATCGTCCGCTAATTAAAGGAGAAAGCGAACTGACATTTAATAGAATGGGGCCCGAAACGAGATGAGCCAGCATTGGTTGAAGCACCAAAACCGACGAAACCAGTTTGGACTCTTGCACCTCCGCAACTTATCGCCCAAAGCCCCACTAGCTCACAGAAGCCTGGATGGGCTGCGGTTGCGTCTTTTTTCCCTGCTGTTACTATGCCCCCATCTTTACCTGCAAAACCACCGGTGCCATTGCCACCAAAACTGCCAGCGTCATTGAATAGAGAGCGAATTGTTATTAAGCATCCGAATGGGCAACCCATTACAATACCCCAGAAAACCAGCTCTCATAGTGCCAACAGCTCTCAGAGCGAGCGGCCTGCATCCGGGCATCAAAAGCAACCTTCGATTTCAAACGACAGATATGTTCATTTTGTCCCTCCGCCTAGCTGCGCCCAACAGAATCCAAAGGCCTACAAAGTATCGCTAGGCTTGCTTACGCCTATACGGAAGATGGTGCATTTATATGCCAAAAACTACAAAGACTCGAGGTTGTTAATCGCAATCAGTTCGCCGCAAAACCCTATTTTTGAACTTGGTGTCTCTAAGACGGAAGACGGAATGGTGACGACCTACATGGTTGACGCGGATAAAAAGTTAAAAGAATGCGATTTTGGATCAAATGAGTTTTGGGTTTCGATCAAATATACGCCACCGCAGCGGCCTGCCAGGAAGAGTTGAAATAGAGTTGAAATATGTTGAAGTAGAGTATTTTTTAGGGTGCGCGAACTAGGTTTTCTCCCAATGGAGTTCATGTCAGTTTTTAAAATTTTGGTGTGCTACAATTTATAGGCTTGTATTTGGAGCAATTTGCTACATCTTTATAAACGGCCACCCAAGCCCCAAGATATACTTCGTTCAGTTTCGCTCCCTAAGATTGCTTTATGCTGATCCCCGCCGGATGGAATTATGGGGAGATTCTCTACGTGTAGTTGGAGGATCAATTCTATTACATTGCATTTACTATAATTCTTTTTGTTCTCTATTTCCGAACATGACGCGACCAGCCAATTTTATATCCGATACATTGAAATTTGCAATCAAAGTATCAGATCGACTTGATTTACCTATTTCCCAAAGCGACCTTCAAATCCTTAAAATATATTAATATTGAAGTGGAAGAACAACATGCTTCGTATATATATTCAGAGGACGTTTGACCATCGAGAATGTTTTTTTATTCAGCACTAGACCTTGCAGCAAAGTTACCAATTTAGGGCAACTACATCATATATTACAGCCATTGAATTTCCGATTTCTAAGAATATATATCTCCACCGAATTCGATGCTATGCGTAGGCCCTCGATAGTCAATTATGAGCAACCGCCTCATCCATGGACAGCATTCCCGAGGTTCGCACCCCCTACGAGCCAGGTCGTTGAAAAGTCAATGTGCGATAATTCATTTGCAGCAGCAGCGGCGGCTTGCTTATTTATTAAAGAGCACCCTACTGGTTGGGAATATGCTTCGAACATACCCGGCAATTCATTTTCGGAAAACTCTGCCGCAGCTGACCAAACTGCCTTCTACGATCCTGGCTACAACTCCTTATCCGAGACTATTGGATTAACCTCCGGTACTGCCAGCCAATCGTCTCTTCAATTTGCTAGCGGATTGCCAGTCTCGGACTTTGCAAGCAAGTTGATAGTTGAACCGCCTGCTGGATACCTGAACAACATTGCTGGAGTTAGACCAGAGTATTATGATTCGGGGCAAGAAAACTTCGCCTTGCATGGTCAGCATCGCATGATCAATGCATCAGGCTTCTTATCCGGCCAGACGGATGCAAACGAGGGATACTACCAATCTGGGTATAATGGTACTGGGGTTTATATTCCAAGGATTCAACTACCACCCGGCTTCAAAACTCAATGTGTATCGTCCAATCCGACCGCATACTTGCTAAAGCATGACAGCTCGGACAGTGGGATTCTCCTCAGCCCTGATGGTAGAATCGAACCATTAGTCCTAGGACAAAAACGAGCGGATTTTGAGCAGCTTTCACATCCACCGGCTATCTCCTATCTCCAACAGAACTATTTCCCTGAGGCCGGCGTTTTCCATCGTCCTGGTATCCCTAAAGGCGTCCCTTCCTCGCAGCTGTTCACGAGTTCTGATCCCCAACCTATCAATCCACTTCAGAGTATCACCTATGGAATACCACAACTCGATGGAGAGCTCTCTCCTACGTTCGACATGGGATACCTCCCTGATATCCTCAATCTCCCCAGTAACCCGGGTGACGTTTTAGCTTACTTCAACTCGATATGTGGTGCAGTCGCTTTGTCTGAATCTCGAAAAGCTTGGATCGAAGAAAACATGGTTGTAACTGAAAGCTTCTTCAATCTTATCGACGAATATATTTTCGAAATGTGCGACGCCCTCAATCCGAAACGACTTCTTTGTCCTCGCGGTCAACTTGTATTCAGCCGTACTATCGAAGATTCAACCGGGGCTGGTGGTCCAACTTCTATAACGATTTTCAAGTGGAAGCAAAGTCTCAAAGATAGCCGTATGCAACTCAAACGACTCAACCGCCTCGCATACGGCCATGCCATGAATAAATGCAAAGTTGAAGTGGTCTGGAAAGCTATGATAAACTATCGTGATCGATGGGCGAACGAAATCTTCAGCGGCTGTGAGAGTGAATACTGGGAGGCATCCCCACTACAAGTGGAGTTGATGAAGGAATATCATCGTTTCAATGGCGGAATGCAGCGGCTCATTAGGACTGTTGAAGACGATATGTTGGATATTGGGCGCTTGGAGAATATGATTACGGTCTTTAGAGCGAGCGTTTTCAAGGCAGAGCGCAAGCTTAAAAAGGTCAAGAAGGCGTTCGGGACGAAGCCTGAATCTTGATGAAGGGTGTTCCCATTCTTGAGCGCTCACAGCAATAGTCCTAAGTCTTAGGCGCGGTATCGTCGTTTTTATTTTTCTTTAACTTGGTAGCTCCTGGCGTTGTGATGTTGTCGTTCTAACTAAAATTGGTGGCATTGTTTCTTATGCTTTTGTTACGGAAGTCTGGGACGTTTTCAGGGTACAACGCTTCAGTTAGGTTTTGAGATTGTGAAAAACACTAGTTTTGGATATCGGATTATGCTATAGTCTGGCTTTCTCTAACAGTGTGCCGTCAAGATTGAATCTTATAGCAAGACTAATCTCCGTTTTCATGATAACCGTAAAGCTTATAAGGAGCACGGAGTGCCATGAATTATATATCGCTAACTGGAGTAATAGAATGCTGCGAGGTTGGCGAGATATCCACGTGATTGTCTAGCATGGTAGATGCGAACTTATGAGGCTATTCGCTGTCAGACCCACACCATTCTTGCAGCAGTTTGTTTTGCAAAAGAATCATTTTTTGAGCAGAATTTGAATTTATGGAATTTAAATTTATGAAATACCGATTTTATAATCGGAATACCAAATTCTATTTGAAGTTTAGGAAGCTTAAGCATTGCCACGAGATGTGGATCTATTCGGCACTCTTCATCTTTGGCACACTGGGTTCAGCCCGGTGTTACGAAATGGCATTTCTTGAGGCGCCAATGGCTGATACGGGTATTGGAGATACTGATTTCGACCAGGTTCCCTGGATTCGGTACAACCGACCTGCAATCGATTGCACTGCTATAAACCCACTCCCCGATTGGGAAATAAAGAGGATAATGCTTAAAACATTCTCGGATGAGCCTGAGCCGCCTAAGGAAATGGCATTTTACCTATCTGATCCAGATTCTACTGGCTACCCTTGCGGCAACGACGAATTGATGTTTATAGTCAAGTGGTATCCAGCGCAAGATTCTTTACAAAGCTATCGACCTTACATTGGTGTTTTCACTCATTTCAAAGAGATTGAAGCGGAAGATATCCCGAACTATATTCCGTTGCTGGACGCCGGTGACACGGTGGCTTGGGCTGAAGACGGGCGATGGGATTACCAGCGGGGTGTAGTTGATCTGGTGTTTACATATTGGAGCGATCCAGAATCCCCGGTGGAGGCAGAAGACGTAGGGGATGTTAATTCAAATTATATAGAAGTTGAGGATGGCGATAATAGTAGCGATCAGAATTACGGCGACGGTTCTGACACTGTAGCAAGTGCTGATACGGCAGTTACGATGGAAGAAGAAGAGGCTACGCGTCCCGCCCGCCAATTTGGCGATAGGAATGATTTACTCGAGGTAGCTGGTATAGCCGATCTTGAGAATGCGGGTGCTATCCAGGAGATGGCTGAATTCGAAGAGGCATACCCACAAGTATGGCAAACCCTCCTTAACCTATTCGTAGAATTAAGGCAGAGCTCATTGCACCGAGATACATATGTTCCTATTCCCTTGGGACTCCTTATCAGATATACCGATAGGGAACTTTCGGCAATGGGGTTGCCACTAGATCTGGCCAGAGAATTCGAGGCCTGGGAAGCCATTAATGCAGCGAGGCGGGATATCCCGGGATTCGAGGCTATGACCCCGCTCATGTTCCGTCTGTTCGAAGGAAGGTCTCCTGGAGTATATGGTGAATTATTGGAGAGACTTGATGGTCGGAGGGTAGACGAGCTTGGTTTGACGTTTGAAGACAATTCTGGTAACCTGCCGGAGGTTGATAGTTCCTTGCATGCAGGTAGCGCAAGGAGCGATTTAGAGACTTGGTCGATGTCTAACCATTATCAAAATGATAATATGGGTTCGCCCGGTAACGTCGAACAAGGAAGGGTTTTTGTGGTTCAAGCACTCGAGAGTGGTGGTCACTTTGAAGATGACGGCAGTTCACTCTCAGAATAAAGTCAATATAGAGACTCATAGGCACACAGGTCCTAGAAATTTGAGCATGTTTAATAACTTACCGCGATAAAATATCTATTGAACTAGGATAATAAAAGGCGGTTATCTACAGACTCTCAGATAAGTTGATAATATTAACACCAACTAAAGTGCTTCATTATCATGAACACCAATGATAAGCAAAGTTTATAGTGCCAAGTTCCTAAATTAACAATACGCGATTCTATTTCCCATAACCAATTTTCATCTATACATGGCAGAGTTAACGATAGGACTAGATTCATAGTATATAAAAAATTTTCATTTTCATTCAACCAACTGAAATACGCCGTGTTTGGGCGCCCTGTTTCACGCATATCTTCTAAAGACCTCGTCGCATTCGATTTCCAATGCACCGAGAGACGCCACTATGATTCCAGTTACATCTTCGATGATAATTTCATTTGTACCTTCGTTCAATACTTCCTTGATATTGTCCATGAACACCAGATTCCTGAATTTCACAATGTTGACCCCGACAACGGACAGAAAGTCCAAATCCTTTGGATGAGGATCCGACCAACACTGTACGATAAGACGGTAGCAATTCTCTAGACTTTCAACAGCCAAAATAGAAGTTTTCTGGAGATCTTTCACAATGTAGTCTCGGTGGTAGAAAATTGATGCTCGTTGGTGCTTGAAGTCTTGGAAAGGGAGCCGGTGGCATTTTCTTCTCTGGTGTAACAATTGGGGATCCGTCGCAAATGCTATTTTCCAGTCCCGTAGAACGCCTGGTATTGCCTTGACAGCTTGGTAGATAGCCTGACGGCAGAGGAAGTATGTGGTGAGATAAGCAGCTAGGCTTAACAGCAGCTCCTTCATATCCTTCAAGCAGTAAGCCAAGAAATCAGCACAACCATTTCTCTTTCCAAGAGATTCCAAGGAAGCAAAATTAGGAAGAATGTAAATCCTATCGAGTCGTCGAAGGCTGGGATTTTTATCTTGGACCGGAGGCTGCTGGGGAGAACTGTTTTCGCAAAGAAAGGCGAAGTGAAAATCTACCGCCCTTTGTTCGTATTTTAAACAGTCAGCTGTGCTTCGAGTGCGTTGAGCCATCATCTTTGCATTCCAAAATAGTTGACCGAACACATAATACTGCTCGTGTATTAAGTTACTGATATTTGGGTCCATAGCTAATATTGGATCTTGAGTGTGAATTCGCAGAATTATGGTATCTGATGATGTTTGTTTCTGATGCCAAGGGAAAAAGTCCTAGTTGGAGTTCTATCACCGGATCAATGTTAGTAGGATTATAATCTGTGGGCGAATTCATGAATTGACATGTGTAGGAGACTTGAACAGTTTGAATGCCCTCCAGCTGTGTTTTAAATCTGAACCTTACATAGAAGTGAATGAGATAGAAGACCTGTGATTTGTATCTTTGCCCTCCACTAAATGAAGACTTGGTGTTCGTTTCGATTTAGCAAATCGCACTGTCTCTCTAATCGTGGCTCTGAGGTCTTGCACTTGTACTTCTTCTTTTACCATAGATATGTGTTCTTTGCGAATAGAAAAGGTCCTGTAGGGTGATTTGCAGGCGGCGTAGTGATCATTGTCTTGATAAACGGTATCTACAATGCCATGAAGATCGGTATACATTCTCCAAAAGTGGCGAGAAAGATCTATATATAAAATATTAGTTGTAATCATAGCAGTCACACTAGCCCTTAACAGAAACTCAAATAGGATTCATCAACAAATAATATGGAGGGGCCACCCAGAAGAAAAACAAGAAAGAAAAAAAGAAAAACGGTCGCGAATGAATAGGTAAGATTAACGGCAATCCTTAGGAACAGGACTTGATGATAATGGCTAGGGAGAGAAAACTGAAATTGAAGAATTGAAGAAATAGAAAACGAATAGAACTGCCAGAAAGGGTAAAAATGGATAATCTTCGAATACCTAGAAGGTATCCACGCCTGTGAAATATAAAGGAATCGAATAAGGGGAAAACATAATGTCCTCAAATGCCACTGGTGCTTCCTAATCCCGAGGAATGATGAGGTCTTGCCATCCATATATATTTATCGAATATCGAGATATGACTCGATCATATTGATGACTGTTTTTGTCTCCCTGGCTTCTATTCTGACTTCTGTAATAACTTCCGTGATGACTTCCTTGCTGTCATCAGGTGCTCGTTTTGGCCCCACAATGCCCAAGCTTGCTAGAGCTGGTGGTGCTGTCATTCGCTTCTTGACGCTTTGTAGAATATTGCTTATGTTTTCAACCGCTTGAGCTAGTAACCTTACGATTGTGAGAATGTCATTTATACCCTTTTCTACACCGTTATTTAGTTTCGGTATCCCGAGGAGTGATATACGGAGCTCGTGTCGTCGGCGATTCTCCAATTTAGTAGCGATAGTAGATTGAAGGGTTTGCAATCCGTCGAGGTATCCGAAGAGAGCCCAGACTCTGGCCTGCAAAGCGAGGTTTAAGACGCTCGACTTCCCTTCGTTGTGATATCGTTTCTGGATAGCGATGAAACCGTTGAGCGTCTTGAGGAGCGCCTTCGTAGTTGCTTGTATTAAATGGTGCTGACTCTGATAATATCGATAGTTGTCGGGTAGTACCTGTTTGCAAGGTGCACAGGCCTTCTCAATTCCGGAGATCAAGTATTCGAGTTTCTGCCAGTATTCTTCGTTGTCACCCGGGAAGAGGTTCTTGACATCCCTCGCTATGCGTAGGACCACATCAAATGCTGCAGGTGGGATAGCCAATACTGTCATTCTACCTGCTGGGATAACCTTCTTAGAAGTGTCGTTGGGGTTTATGACGACACCATCCCGTATGAGTTCCACACGTCCCCATCTCAGCGTGAGAGCTTTGTCGAAGACCCAAGGGCAAGCTGAGTTGATGCCATACTGCGATGGAGAGATCGCTTTTGTAGTTATGGCAGGCTTCTTTCCGGTAGAGCTCTGGGATGGTTTTGGGGGATGGTTTTGGGATGACTTTTGGACCCGACCACTGGCGATTAAGTTGTTGGATGCAACTAGCCGATGGAGGCTTTTAGACGGACCGGCAGACTTTCCCGATTTATACATCTCCATCTTAATTGAATGAGCCGATGTAATGAGAATTGAAAGATTAATGAAGGGCTAGAGCTGGCCATCAACCTGTTTTGCCGGCTGGTGTTCTCCGAGATCGTGATCGGCCGTCGATGCAACGTCAACCTGTCGTAGGATATATTTGGACGATAAACCTATTAACAGAAACATGACCCTAGGTGGTTGCGATTGTGATGAATGAGGAGGAGTCTAGCTACAGGAAAAAATAAATATACAATGCCATTTATATATCAAATGGAATTAGGAAAAAAAAGGCCATAGTGGGTCTGAGTAGTCTGTTAGCTTTGACGTTTCTTGAAAATAATGGAATTGTTTTTTCCCTTCTGTTTCGGTACAAGTCTTTACATCATATCACACATCAAAAAAACCAGATATAATCTAATATTATAATATATCTTATTATTTACTGTTGAAAGGCAGTCTATTCATCATAAATGAGCAGCCCAGTCGCCTTAAATAGAAAAGACTTCTTGGGCATTCAATCGCCAGATTAAATCAGCTTCCAACTCGGGTTGGGAAGTAAATGCGAAATTTGCGAACTTCAAATCGCGATTCAGGTAGCACCGGTGTGTATTACGATACAAACTCCCTTTGAATATAGATTTTATAGAGGCTGAGGTCGCTAACAGAAATATATCGTGCAGTCTCGAGATACAAGTGCCAGGTTACGGCCCTATCTATTTATAGATAAACCTATATATATAGGATTCGTCATGTCTTCTCCATCGAAGTCACGCCTGTTGCTAAAAAAGATCGGGAACTTCCTTCGTCCTCGCCGCACGGGGGCGACGATCTATTTGGAGGATCATGTTCTATACTCAGAGCCGGAACATGCCACGCCACCGGTAGCCAGAGGCGAGCCGGAACCACTGGGTTGGCCAGATGACATCGCACCTTCCTTTGACGGTGTTGAATTTGATTTGAACGACATGAATACTCCACAAGGAAACACAGCAGCTGGAGGCACCGCCCTTCAGGATCAACCAGCCCAAGTGCATACGACACCTCCATCGTTTATGGCACTGGCTGGTACCAACAGAACCTCGGATATCGTCCCATCTCCATTTAATCTCTGGGAAGAAATAATCCAAGCTGTCACCGACTTAGGCGTCACCCCCAGATCAAGCCAGTCCCAAAGTGCTGGCACGCTTCATTAATATCGGTGGTAAAGCGGAATTGTGGTACGAAGACACTGCGGCTGCCATGTTCAAAAACGAGATTGGACCATACAAAGTAGCTATCGCCTACATCCTCGACGCCTCAAAACACGTTTTACGTCCGCATAGCTCGAAGAAAAAGAAAGAAGCATGGATGCAGCTCGGCGGATTTGATTTTCGGTTACGAGCTGTCGCCAACTATGTAAACAACTTGGAGAAGGACCTCGGAAAGTGCAAAGAAAAATGCGATAATACTGCTTCAGGGAGGGTGATGGTTTTGAATGCTAGTGCATTGATCGAAGTGCTCGGAGAGTTGCAGAACAAAGTTGAAGAGTTGAGAGAGACGATTGTCTCTCGGATGATCAGGAAGCATGATCCTGCGAAAGGGAATATCTCGCGGGGAACAGATCCAGAATATATTTATCCTGGCTTTTTCCAGATTGCAATGAGCTCCTAGGCGTGTTTAGGAAAGGGATTATGCTTTCTATAATAGTGTGCGCGGCATACTTTGATAAATGTACGGACTGCAACGTTGGGTGCGGTTTACTCATCGCAAATAAATCAGGTGGCTGAGGAAGAATCGTGCATTTTTAATGGGTTTTAAAGATCAAAAAGAGTTAAAAACTAAATATTCTAATAAATAAGAATGGTATTAAGTTAAAAACTTAATTTAAGCTAGATTTTATATATATAATCTCAGTTTTAAAATTTTAGGATTTTTCATTCAGCCATTATTAAAATAATTCTGTCTAAATTATTTGATTTATGGTGTGTTTCGGGGTGGCCCGCTCGCTTATACCCTACGGTACCTTGGGTCCATTTGCATTGCCATACCTGCTGTAAAGTTGCGGAATGGGCTCTAGGAGCCAGCAGAGGATATCTGCCCCATCAGGGAGAACTTCATAGCAGAGAGGCTCACACACTTAGGTGGTATTATAAAAGGGAGGGTAACCGTGAGAGGATAATCATGAGAGGGCTACCTCATAGGATTACGCTATGGTAAAGAGGTAGCTGTGTTCGTAAAGCTAGGAGCATAACACTATTCTATTGTATGGTTATAATGAGAGTATGATAGTATGTAAGAGAAATAAGGAAATGAATGAGTGAATAGAAAGGAAGACGCCCGCATGCTTGCTGAAAGGTGAAGCCTCGAGGGCTCTGCTTTATATACATGTCCAAGGAAAGAAATAGGAAGGTGTTGAGACGCCAGAATGCAACAAGCCAAGCAAATACTAGAAAGCAACGAAAACTATACTAAGCCCACTCTACTTCACCACACTGCCACCACCTAAATATTTTAATAAATAATAATGGTATTAAGTTAAAATTTTAACAGAAGCTAGATTTTATATTGTCAACGGGTTCGGCCCGTTAGTCACGTGGGAAGCATAGGGTTTCGGTCGGAACCGTGGGGAATCTCTTTATATTGGTCTTTTCTTTTCAATCCTTTAATAAACCACCCCCTTCATTTTGCATTACACTTGTATCTAGTATCAAGAGCGAGAATAGAGTCTTTTTCTACAACTTCCACCAAGATCCGTTTACTTTCGACTAGTTCCGAGAAGCCATCTTTCCACCCGGAATACCTCACTTTTTACCTTATCCGAGCTGTCTCTCAGTGGCAGAACTATCACAATCCGCTTACAATATATAATCTCAGCTTTAAAATTTTAGGATTTTTCATTCAGCCATTATTAAAATAATTCTGTCTAAATTATTTGATTTATGGTGTGTTTTGGGGTGGCCTGCTCGCTCAGGTGTACGGGGTGTCAGGTGGCCCGCTCGCTTATCCCCTACCTATGGTAGTATAAAATCCAAAATCGGGTTTTTGGTTTTTTGGGGTTTTAAATCATAAATCTATATAAAATATATACAATACCTGTATTTTGTTGACGGTCACGTCAAGCACGTACCCGTGATATTATGTCAGCAGTGTCTCAAGTTAGATTATATATAGATTGTTTGTTGTCCTTCCTGTAGAACAAAGAGATTATCGCATATTCATCCATCTTCACGCGTTCCTAGAGATTCGTAGATCCGGATCCATAAATTCCTAGATCCACATATTTATCTCTATATAGCCACGATGAATCTAATAATCTAGCCAAAACTATTGCCATCTACTCTATTATTACTTTACACTTGCAATCCCTAATCTGAATCAATTAAATTAATAACTAGTAAAAAATTAGTTCTATTTTTAATTAATCAATATATCTTCAATAGTAAAAAAACATAGTTCCTTAAACCCTTCGGAAGGAACAGCCTTCCATCACGCTCCACTGTACGCGTTGTAGTTTAAAGTAATTATATGGTTCTGTTGAATGGTGGCGCTGGTGGCACGCCTCAATAACTAGGCACCGGGTTATTTTATATCAGTTCTCAGTACGTGACTTGGTTCGGTACGTGACTGGAGGCCAACTGTTACTACCGCCGCCAACCTCTGTTAGATGCGTACTGTTATAGGACGCATAGTAAGTAAAGCTTCGAATTTTAGAGCTGTAAAACCAAAATTTCTTCTTTCCATTCTAACCCCGTTACCTATCTCAATTTTTACAAAGATATTATTATTTTGATTATTTTTAATATTGCGCATACGCGCATCGATTGGTACCGTACCGATCTAAGATAGCAGGATGGAAGCTGTTCCATCGGATGGAAGGCTCTCCTTCTGAAGAAATGGCCTCATCGGGATGGCAGGTTTTCATCTTGCCCATCTTGCCATCTTGCCATCAGAAGGAGCGCGATGGAGCGCGATGTAATTGTGTTTTTTCCTGATGTTCTTCTACTCTAGCAATCAAAACCCTAGTAATACACCATACCTCTAAGTTTCCAAATTCACTGAAATCAGCTGAATTTACAAGAAAATAATTCTATCAAAAACAGTATGAAAACCCACCGGGAGTGCAGGGTTGCTACAGTTCTCTAGGCAGCCTGAGCGCTTAAACGAATGAAGACCGGAGTCATAAAAGAAGTCACTTGATTATCTATCTACTTTATTGTTGTTATACATCTCATATATCATTCTCTGATATCTTTAGCGACTACATACTTCCCGATCTGAGAAACCAGATATCTTAGGGAGAGATCAGACATAAGAAATGAAGCGTGCTTGTTCAAGTACAAGAGGTACTAGGGCCAGGTGTAACACAAGATTCAAGTTTATTATGTACAAGAAGCTAGATTCTGATAAATATCTAACAACAAAGTGGACTGAATAAATGTATAAGCTTTATACTCAGTTAATGTTTCTAATAGTTTGCGATTTATCCGATGATAGTGGCTGATCTACGAAATAATAAGATTTGGTATGTAGTTATATGTATATCCCAGGTGTTTTATAAAACTTTGTTAGCTACGGGGGGTTATAGGGACATCTATTTATTAATAAAGCCAAAATCCTTTCTAAAATTTTTGGAAAATGTTAACACCCATTTTTTGGAAAATTACAATTTCTTATTGATCGATACATGGCTTTTATTGATACATGACTTTCATCGAGGCACAGATTTCATCGATATATGGCTTTCGTCAATATATGGCTTTTGTCACTGTATGGCTTTCGTTGATGTATAGCTTTTATTGAGGCATGGCTTTCATCAATATATGGCTTTCATCAATGCATGGCTTTCGTCAATGCATGTCTTCCGTCGATATATGGCTTTCGTCGATACATGGCTTTCATTTATATATAACTTTCATTAATATATGACTTTTATCAATAGATTGCTTTCATCAATGCATGACTTTTTGTCAATACATCCTATGGGTCAACTCGTTATCACAGTCAGGAGTATGTGGTGCGAAGCACCCCCATGATAATTTCTATTTCAGTGTAGTCTCGCAGATTTTGGTGAAGCTCAATTATTTCTGTGTTGCGCGCTCGATTTGGTGTTGCAAGCGAAAGTTTGCATTTGATTTTTTTTGGCACTAAAAGGTCTGTCCCTATAGCCCCCCGTATGCTTAGCCACACTCATTCAAAAAGAGTTTTTAGTGTATGGTATGGTATTTGACTCCAGTGTTAAAATTGTACACCCGCAAGTTAACACGTAAGATACCAGAGCCACTAGCTAACACTGGCACCTTTGGCCATCAGTAGGCCATATAATCGGATAGACCAACTCATATCGACAGATGTCCAGACCAGAAAACGGAGATTCGAGAATAAAACGTCCTGCGCCAAGAATTTGACCCAAATATCCTTTTTCGAGAGAATACGAGCGCCCAAGCAACTCGCTGCCTTTGTGTTACCAACACACACCCAAACTACGCTGGCACGTAGCTGGCACCACAAAACTCGGGAGCATGTAGACCGATTAAACTGGTAGCTATCGATTGAGCCAACTTGATCAAAATTTAAAACCCGATTCAAATGTTTCAAGGTGCTAAATAGAGGCCAAGGCGGGCATCAGGGTATTATTAAGAAAGTTTTTGTTTTTAAAGTCTTGGATAGTTATATTGCTTCTTTGAAAGTGTAATTGCGGAACCAAGGTTCTCGGCACCGCGGGGAAATCACCGTCAACCTGCATTCTTCCGGTTTACCCATATTAGCAATCCCCAACATCAACTCCGAAACAAGTGTCAGGAGGTCACTATTTGAATTCTGCCATGGCGCCCAGGATAACCTCCCCGTCCCAAATATATATTTGGTTCCTCCAACCTCTCAATCTTACCACTAGGGAAAAGCAGACCGACTTTCCGAATGGTAAAACACGGTGAGGTTTGAGAAGGGAGTAGCAATCCCATGATGTAAGATGTATAAATGTAATATCGGAGAGACGAGAAGAAGAAGAAGAAGAAGAAGAAGAAGAAGAAGAAGCGCGAGCTGAAAACTGAAGTATATAAACCTCTTCATATTGCCCTTGTCCCGAAGACCGCTCTTTGTATCACTTGTCATATCTGTCCGACGTCCCCGACCTGCTAAAAACAATGCTCTGCCAAACAGCTCTCCTCACTCTCGCACTTGCGCTCTTCCCCGGCTCCTTTGCCCAAATTTCCGACGATTTCGAAAGCGGTTGGGATCAAACAAAATGGCCTATCTATGCGCCTGATTGTAATCAGGGAGGTAGCATTAGCTTGGACAGCAGCACTTCCCATGGCGGCAAGAACTCTATCAAGGTTGCTGGCGCCGGTGGCTACTGTGGACATATCTTCTTTGGCACTACCCAAGTGCCCAGTGGCGATGTTTACGTCAGAGTCTGGGTGTAAGTTTTGAAAAATCTTCAAGTATCGGAAATACGATGCTAATACACACGCTCTTTTAGTAAAGCCGCCTCGGCCCTCACCAGTAGCCACGTCTCCTTCATCACCATGCCTGATTCCACCCTAGGCACCAACAAGCATCTGCGCATTGGTGGCCAGAGCAGCATTTTGATGTATAACCGCGAGTCCGATGATGCTACCCTTCCAGACCTCTCACCCCAAGGTATTGCTGCCTCTACTGCCCTTCCAACTGGCAGCTTCCAGTGCTTCGAGTACCACTTGGGAACCGACGGCACCATCGAAACTTGGTTGAACAGCAACCCAATTGCTGGTCTTACTCAGGGACCGAGTATCAGCAACCCAAATGCCGCACAATGGGCTAGGGCCAACTATAAGCCGAAGATCAATGGTATCTACTTCGGCTGGGAATCGTATGGTGGAGACGTCAACACTTTCTGGTATGACGATATCGTTATCGGTTCCTCGAGGGTGGGATGCGGCTCCACCAATCCAACCACAACCGCTAGGACGACGACCTCATCCACAACCACAACGAGGACGACGACTCCAGTGACTACCACGAGATCTACCACTGCAGTGACTACCACACCCAGAACGACTACTCCAGCGACTACTCCAGTGACTACCACGAGGTCTACCACCGCAGTTACTACAACACCCAGAACGACTACTCCAGTGACTACTAGGCCCACTACCACACCGACAACGACCACTACTGCAGCAAGTCCCGCTCAATCGTATGTTCATCCTATTATTCAATATCCTAATATTAATGCCAAAGTTCCGTAAACTAACAATTTGTAATAGTCAATGGGGACAATGCGGCGGTGTCGGATGGACCGGCGCAACCACTTGCGTGTCCGGAACAACCTGCAAGGTCTTGAACCCGTACTACTCCCAGTGCCTGTAGACTTAAAATCTCTTCGGAAATCGGGCCTGTTGTAAATATCGGTGACTAAATCCGCGAGGACGGATAGCTAGTCCAACTTGTACATATTCATAAATCGTAAACATACTTTATAGAAATATCCAATGGGAATCATTTGAAGGGAGCAAGTCTGTGTGTACATTTATACGAAGGACAGGAACACGAAACCAAAACGTACGAGCAAATGAGAGGGCTGTTCTTGTTTACAATTAGTTTTAATGAATTTATTTTGAAAATTGTCTTTTATCTTTTCGTGCGAATATTATCGTTTTAGGGAGGCCTTATCATCCCAATCAGTTTGCTAAAATGGTACGTTACAATAAAGTTTCCTGTTTAAACGAAGATGCAAGGAAGTCTAGCTATATGTCAGTACTTGATAGAATGCACTTTTAATGAGAAATGGAGAGATTTTTGTTGTCGAAAGAAGATCTTTAAGTCAAAGTATATAAATATGGAGCCCCCTGGTTCTGCACACCCTTCAACGAATAAAGAATAATATATTATTCAACATAATTCAAACCTTCGTAATTAATACGTAACCTTCTCAGAAAATCACTAAACGAATGATACCATTATACTAGAATGGCCAATGAAAACGGTTTTGCTGGGAAAAGTTACCTTTAATGGTTAACCATTATAACAGATGAATTTATTGCCCAACGCTATTTCAATAATGTGCCTATGCCTCTTCTATTAAATATAGGTGTTTTCCAGTGTTGAAGGTAATATATCAATAGCAACTTAGCAAGTCTTTTATCAGTATGACCTATGCTACACCGTATTATCCCTTTTATTTGTTGAAGGGTGGCCGGAAGTAGGGGGGTCCAAATTCATATACTTTGACTTACTGCATATAGAAGAGCTCATTATTCCTCGGCGATGAATTGTATTCCAGCCATCCTGAAAATATGTGTTGTTAAACATGGGCGCCTCAGCTTTCTAGGAGAACTGGAAGGTACATGTATTTAATAAATGGAAACGACCCCCCTTATCGTGGTAGGTATATCACTTGAGCAAATAGGCATCCGTTGCAGGTCTCCCCTAGACCTAACTAAATTCTGTGTTGTAGCTGTGGTATTTAGCCCCTTCAGTTCGCTGCGCTTGCGACTGCCTTCAAGTCTCCGTGTAAACCTCTCCATCCTTGCGCCATGTCCCAAAATCTTGATCTTCCCGTCCTACCGGCCGTCGAACAAACCCTTAGACCTTTCATCAAATCTCCTTCTGAGATCACACTCATCCGCCGCCACCTCAATGCCACTCTCGAAACTCTAATCGCGTCCTCCGCCTCTCCAACCCCGTCTCTCACATCCCAACGCGCCGTCAAATGCCTCACAGGCACGCGCAAAGCCTACTACAATGCAGCAGTCGAAAACCTTCGATTACGAAGACAATGGGCCGAATTAGCGTCTGATATCAAGCTCCCTGTCACAGAAGATACTCAGCCCAATCCTAAACCTACGCCGGCGCAAGTACACGCTCACAAGCGGAACAGCAGCAGTTTCAGTAACATCGTAATACCACCGACGGATTGGACGCAGACGTACGACCAGGTGCTCGAATTACGCCGGGTGCTCTCGCAACTTACGATATTGAATAAATATCAGCAAAGGATTACGGCGCTCACGCAGAGTAGAAGTAGGCCGCTGACGGCTGTCTTTACGGATTACAATCAGCAGGTGTTACCTGCGCCTCCTGGTGGACCTTTGGCTATTAAATATCAGGCCGGTGGCGGCAGCGGGGAGGATGACGTGCTATTGCCGCTTGAAAAGGCGGTGGTAGATGCTCAGACCCGTTTAGATGTTGAGAAGAAACTACTAGCTGAAACCAAAGAAGCTCTCAAGGGCATAGATCTAGAGAAGCTGCCTGAAGAAGTAAGGACGGCTGGTATGGTCGCGGCGAAGGAAGAGTTAGAAGTATGGCTTGATGAACAGCTTAGATTGGCTGGAGAAGGGAGTGCCACGCCAAAGAAAGGGAAAGGGTTGGGAGAAATGGCAAGCAGTGGGGAAATCTGGGACGGTGATGGGAAGTTTGATTTAGATGAGCAATTAGAAGAAATAAAAAAGGGGTATGAGAGTTATGTGGAGAGCAGGGAGAAGATGCTACATGCATTTTTACTGGCCAACCAGCCGATTAAGAAGGAAGTTATCCCGCCGAAAGCTGGGAGGGACAGGAGTAGCACTGCGGCAGCTGCTAACCAGACGGATAAGAGCGATATACCAGAGCTGTTGGGGTTCATGGATGAACTAGGACATTGGAATGAGAAGATGAACGAGTTGACAGAGTTGATGAAAGCGATGAAAGACGGGAGTGCGAAGGCAGCGAAGGATCTTGAGTCAACGATGGGGAAACTGAGGAGTGAGAGCCAATTGTTGGACAGCTACGGAGGAGGTGGGGTGAGGATTCAACAAAAAGGAGCTGCTGGAGAGAGCCCTTTCCATGGGAGTGTGGAGCTAGCCAAATTATGGGAGATGGCTGCGGAGGAGGCCGAGCGGAGTACGAGCGATGAGGTAGATAAGGACACAAGTTATGCACGTGAGAAGCTTACACAGGTGGAGGGGATGCTCCAACAGCTACGAGAGCTATTACCTGAAGAAGAGAAGTCTACAGGTAAAAGGAAGAAGGATACCAGTTGGAGAGGGCTTAGGGGTAACGTTGGCTTCGACGATATCTGACCATCATACGTTGATATCAATCCCTATTCAAGCAACGAGAATTCAGCACCTTGATACCTACGAGTGAAAAGTAGGCAAAGAAATTCACACAGAGGATAATGTATATTTGCCGCCTGCTCCTAACAGACCCAGAACTAGAAAATTGTGTTCGCTGTGATTGAAACCGCGGGCAAAGAATGAACTTGTGGATACCAAGATATGTATGTATCCGCATTCGAGTAGCGAGAAAATGCAACAGCGCCCGAACACGGACAGGTGTTGCGCCTAAGTACGCGGCCAAGTCATGTTTGACGTCACGACTCAACTAGCTGGCTCGGACTGCCCCTCTCTGATGTAGCTATAAAAAGCCCCTCTTTACCCCGCTGAATTTCCCCTCTATCCATTCCGGTACCATATCCGCCTGCAGAGTCTATTTATCCCTTAGAATTGAATATTCAGCAATCCTTGTCCACCTCAAGAACTCCGCAATGTCCTCTAGTGACTACTACGACGGCGGCAGGAGCGATCCTCGTGATAACGACGGTTACGACAGACGACGTGACGACGATAACCGCCGTGGTGACGACAACCGCCGTGGTGACGATGATAACCGTCGTGGCGAGGGCTACGGAGGGCAAGGTAGCTACGGAGGACAAGGCGGCCGCGAAAACTCTGGTCGATACGACAATGATTCTAGTCGAGATCACGGCAGCCGCACCGAGCACCGACCACCACAACAAGGCGGTGGCTTTCCCGCGCGTTACGACGATAACGACTCTGACGGTGACTTTGCCGACGCCAAGACGGCCGCGAAGAAGCATGCCGGCAAAAACGACGACGACGACGACGACGAGGAGACCAACATGTTCTCCACTGCTTTGAGCTTCCTAGGCGACAAGAAGAAGAACAAGAAGATCGATCCTGACGATATTGACGAGGAGAAGATGGTCAATGCTCATAAAAACGCTTACGATCACGGACAAAAGGACTCAAACACTGTTGGCGCTGCTGCTGCCTTGGAAGCTTTGAAAATGTTCAGCAGTGGTGGAGGTGGCGGTGGTGGCGGTAAGCAGAGCCAAAACCAGCTTATCGGTCTCGCTATGAGCCAGGCCTCCAAGATGATGGGTGGAAAGGTAATTATTCTAAATTTCATTCTGTGCACGCTTTAATAAACCTGAAAGCTAATAATTGTGTTGAAATAAATAGCCTCAAGAAGAAAAACAAAGCGCTGTCAACCAAGCCGCCGAGATGGCTTTCAAGATGTACATGAAGGGTGGTAAGGACAGCAGTTCATCTGGTGGTGGCGGCGGTGCCGGACAGCTTTTGGGACTCGCTTCCAAATTTTTGGGCAAATAAACCTGCTGAGCGTTGGCATTGAAGTTAAAGATATCACGAGGACAATAGAGCTTCTCTCGTTGGAATTTTGTGTGACCAGCGTATCATTATATAAAGCATTGCTACCTAGAGCCTTCGTAAATTATTCTAGTAGTTGAAATTTTTACCCTGTGCATGTACCCTTGTTTGTAAATATCCGCGGCTGAATATCACTTTTCGGCAGCGTTGAGATTATGCGTCGAAGGGCCTTACGCACATCATGTACCATGTAAGATATATTTACAAAGTGAGCCCAGTACTATAGGCTTACCGGTCGCTTCAATTGCAAGTTTTATTATAATGATTTCGTTTATAGGCAGTATGGACAGTTTTAGGCACATGCAAAACCTGATTTCATCCTTGAGAATCGCTCTACATAGTTACGAGAGATTCGTATCAAACGCATCTAGTATCAGCCAAGGATGTCCGTCGGGCAGATATTAAACCCCATGTCAGATATAAATTGCTATATTTAAGCCTATTTATCACATCACATCTTGGCTCAAAACCCGAGAAATGAGCCCTCGGATCGAATTACAAGGATATTTCCCCGCTTTAGCCTGTCAATGTATCGATCTCGGTTTATAAAGAGCTGCTGTGGAGGCGGGTTCACGAATGATTCTAGGGTCTTAACCACCGCTTTATACAGACTTCACAGGTTTCCTTTGCGTTCACTAAGTTTGAAATAAAATTTTCTGAACAAGTTTTAGTTTCCATTATCGATTTGACTAGCAGATCTAGAGCTAAATGGCATCTTACGCTGGTGAGATTTAAATCCCCATTATGACATTAAAATACCAAAAATTGTCATTTCGCAACCCAGCTTCTATCCATATAATTATACCGATCGAGAATACTAGCAGTTCTCCAGATTAACTAACCGATTTTGAGAAACGCAGAGTATAGTAAACCAGCTGTTGAGTTCCAGCAGTTGCTGGAACTCATACCAAAAATAGATACCTCGAGCATGAGCTTGGAGGAACTTCGGGAGCATTTAAGAAATTTCACTGCATACCCAAACTCCTTATATCCTGGTCCCAAAGACGCCGATACCTCGGAAACAAAGGTCCCAGTTCGAGATGGAACGGAATTGCTTGTGCGGGTATACTCCCCTCATGACTCGGTAAAAGGCGATAGCTTACCTTCAATACTATTTTGTAAGTAATTTAATCTCGCCCAAGCTAGTACGGTAAACAGGGTACATGGAGCTAACACGCGCTTATAAGTCTTCCACGGCGGCGGCTGGGTTGGTGGAAGTATTGATTTCGGTCACCCTCATTGTCTCTGGTTCGCTTCGCACAACGTTGTCGTTATAAATGTCGACTATCGATTCTGCCCGGATAACGCATGGAATGTTCCTCAAGAGGATTGCTACGACGTCTATAGAGCGGTTCACAAGGCCGCTGTTGGTGACAAGGAACAACTCAAGAAATGGGGTATTCCAGACTTTGATCCAACAAAAGTGTTCTTGTACGGGGCATCTGCCGGTGCACAGATATCTACCGCTTGTGCCATCTCAGATATCGAAAATGGCAGACCGGGCACCATAAAAGGATTATTCCTACACGCTAGTTCCTCAGTGGATGCGCACCTCTTCCCTACAGAGAAGATCTCTAGCGAGCAAGGCCACAGCTTGATTCAAAACAAAGACGCACCGTTCGTCAGCTCGCATGATGCCGAGCGGTACGCAGCATGGCGAAACTCACCCGCGAGTGCTGACAGGTATTTTAGCCCACTCGTCGCTCTCAGCGACGAAGTGTTGAAGCAGTTTCCAGCGACGTATCATGAAATATACGGCATGGACTGTTTGAGAGACGGGCAGATATTGTTTGCGGAGAGAATGAAAGAACTTGGAGTTGATTGTGAGTGGAAGTGCTATGGAGGCTATGGGCACACCGTGTTCATGACCGGGTGGTATTTGGAGGGGACCAAGTTGTCGCTCGTTAATTTAGAGGCAGCGTCAAAGAGGATTGGGGTATTTTGAGAAAAGAAAACAAAGTAATCAAACATTGCTACAGCTGTATAATAGCAATTGTTATAGAGTAGTGCAGTGGCACAGTACAGTATAAATAATATGTCCAGCAAAATGTCGACAATAGACAATTGCAGTCTCAAAGTCCTTCAACAAGAAGAAGCGCGCTGAAAATTATTTTGGTATGTTTTGTGTTGTAACTAACGCTGTGCTGCCATGGTGCGAAACGAGGTGCTCTCTCGTTCCTCAAATCTACACCTCCATACCCTCGGTGCGCCCGTCGACTCTCATGGCTCGACAGAATGGCTGCTACAACTCTACCATGAGTATAGAGCAATATTAATCTATCGACGTCCGAGCACCGCCGCCTTGCAGCTACGACCTCTCAGATTGTAGGACAATGACTACCTCCAGCCAGTCAATACGTTCGCTCGTCTTCACGACCTATCGAAGAGCCTTAAAGAGCAGCTCGCTAATTTTCTCCGAGACCGAAGTCTATAATGTCGCTCACGACGGCATAAACGTACGACCTCGCTTCAAGGCTTCACTTCTATAGACTCGCTGCAATCGATTGCTAAGATGCCTACGCATTTCATAGTACCAAATTCGCTATGCTCCAAACCTCCTCAAGAAGCCCAAACCACCCGCCCAATCCGCCCATGCCAGTCATACTCACCCAAGCCCGATCGTAAAATCGAACCCTTTCCTACCGCCTAGTCCTGCGCTATACGTGATAGCCGTTCCAAGAAGCCATTACGTCGTTTTAAACAAATTCCCGGTTATTCCCGGCCATTTCATTTTGGCGACAACTGAGTTTGAGAAACAAGGCTGTCCGTTAACGGCGAGTGATCTAGAAGGCGTATTAAGTGTGCTGAGGAGCTGGGATGAAGATATCTGCGACGATGGAGATGCATCAGATGGTGAAGAGGCAAGGGAGAACAAGTGCTTATATGGGTTCTTTAACAGCGGCAAAGAATCCGGTGCTAGTCAACCCCACCGACACTTGCAGTTTATCCCGATGAAGGAATATGAGATGGAAAAGTTATGGGCGACTCAACTCTTCAACTCCAATCCTGACGCAGACGGGATTACAGAAGGCAAAGTTGGGGATATAGCGGTTAGGTACCAGAGTAAAGTTATGTATAAACACTACTTTATCCGTATACCGCCAGACTGCTCGCCAGAGGACCTGTGGCGAATGTACACAACCCTTTTATCACTAGCAGAGTACACGCTGGGCAACCCGATTACACCTGCAGCTGATATAATTGACCGAGTCAACGATGAATGGGATACGATATCCGCGACCCAGATACCGATGGATGTCGAGGTGGCTTTTAGTTACAACATGTCTTTCACGAAGGGATGGATGGGGATAGTTCCAAGGACCGCGGAGACTGTCTACATAGTTGATAAGGATGAGGATAGTGGGGTAGAGCTGGATGGTGTGAGGATTGCTTGCCCCGGGTTAAATCTAAACGGAACGATAATGGCGGGTATGACGTTGGTCAGGACGAAGAAAGAGATTGATATCATTCGGAGTGACCCAGCGTGTATCGCGAGGACCGTAGCTGGGATCGGTGTCTCACAACAGTTTTCTCAAGATCCTACCTTCAAGCTGTAAATTTGGTGCCTAGAGGCCTGCTTGCAACAATCGACGGGCCATCAGCGGTCACTAATGGGCCCTTCGGCGGGTGCATGGAGATCAGAGGTTTTAGACCACTTCACGTATAAATATCAATTTTGTCAAAACGGTTAAATCACAAGGCTAACCATTTAACATTGGTTTTCCTATTTGCATGAGAGCAGGATCCACAAGGCTGGAACTGAGAATGGTAACACTAAAGAGATGCTATTGTTAAAAGGTAATTGTCTGGGTGCCGTAAATGTTTAGTTGTTCGACCTGGTTTGCTATCTTGGAATTGTAGTTATTGAACTGGGTTCTCTGCATGTCATGCTGTTAGCTTTCAGTAGTATAAACAAATGATATTTACTAGGAGACTTACCACCCGGTTTAGTCCAGAGGGTCGATCTGCCTGGTTCCATTCCTCCAAAGCCGCCTTTGCACATGCCGCCGCAGTCGCCGCCGCGTACCCCTGCCACTTTTTGTTCTTGTGACTATCCGCGTAGTCGGAAACACCCTTAATGACAATGCAGGGTAGGTAATCCCATAGACCCGCGGCCTCCATATCAAAAGCGATGATGCTTTCTTCTTTGGCAATTTTATCGCGCATGGTAGCGGACTTCATGACTTTATCTCCTGATGCAACCGAACCGAAGTATATGTTCGGTTTCGGCTTCGGATCGGAGGGCCACTTGAGCTCGTCCCTGTCGCAACTCAACTCCTCACACGAGGAGTTGAGGGCACCGTCGCAGACCTCTTTGCCATTTTGGCATCTTTGATCGAGGCTGCAGTCTTTAGAGTCTTGATGAATATGCCAGTAATCCTCTGGATAGACACCGTCCTGAAGGCTATCGACTGCGTCCACGCCGCAGGACTTTAGTATGGGAGGAAGATATTCGGATATCCTTCCCTCGAGCGATTCGGTCCCAGACTCCAATTTTCTAATAAACCCTCGAACTTCGGGACCTTGTCGTCCTAATCCGTCCTCTGGATTATCCTTCTTTCTGAAACCCCTTTCATGTTGACTACCAAAGTCATAATGAACAACCTGTTTACCAATAATAACATCACCAAGCGCAATCTCCTTCTTTTCTCCAGGCACTCCACCACATATCCCAACAAGTACTGCGAGCTTTAGTCCCTTGAAACTTTGCTTCAAATTCGCCGCTACGGCGGCTGCAGGGATTTTCCCCATGCCGGGCATGTACACTAAGACTACCTTATGGCGACCAATTTGACCCGCCGTGTATATATTTGTGTCCTCAGCCGTTTTCCCGGTTCCACCATTATCATCGGAGTAATTGGCATCTTCGTTTGTATGCTCTAACAGAGTTCTGACGGCGCGGGCCTCCAGCGGCAACGCGCATATAATGCCAATCTCAATAGCGTCTCGTTTGGGGGCCATCCTCACCGATATGCGTCAGGCCAGAAAAATATTATTAGTGAAAGCTGATATGAGAAAAGGACGGAAGAGACTCGGCGAAAGCAAAGATATATATAAAATAATAGAAGTTATCCTCACCCTATATATTCCCTGTGCATTTTTGTGGCTTTCCATACGATTCTTCGATGGGGCCCATGTATGGGGAGGTACAACGTTCCAAGGATCAGTTTCGCTTAATTCGCAGTACGCCAGTTGTTCTTACATCAAAAATGGAAGCCTTATTTGGTTGTCGCATTTTTCGGCACCACTCTCTTCATTGGTAAATAGCTTACGAAGATAGCGGTAGATATAATTTGAATGAGTAACCAAAGGTTAATATCCGATAGTTAGATGAATAACTACTTTGGAGTTGTGAACATATCACATATATGCGAAAATATTGGGTATCGAACTATCTTAACATCATGTGAAATCCATGGCAGGCAAGAGTGAAATACAAAATCTTGGGGTCAATGGATCTGATAAAGAAAAAGCTTCTGGAGGCACCTCTATACTCCGGGCTCCGAAGACAGACCCGAGGAGCCGGTGCTATTAGTATACTATCAACGCCGCTAGTAGGAACATTGATTAATATATAATAAAGACCATGGACCTTGAAAAGAAATTTTCATCGGTTGAAAGGCCGAATCAACCACCTGCTTCGTGAAAAATTAAAGATAACGTTTCTAGATGTAATACGAACGACGTATTCCTAAATAAACTTGACTGGACCCCAGGAGCCTTCCATGACCTTGAACCTCATAGTTGATGGTAGCATCTACTTCCTATAATATCAGTTCTAGTGATAAAAGGATTGAACATGACCTGTGATAGAATTGTATTTCGGAATTCAAAAAGGTGGCTGAATCATTAGTAAGTTCAGGAACTTTGGGTCCGTTAGTGTTTATTATTGACAAATCGTGTGTACATGTAGTTCTAAGCCTCGAACGTACATCCTCTAAAAATGTTTACGACCGCAACTCAGCTTTTTCAAACATTGTTTTTGGTCTTGAGAGACCTCGAGAGGGTGGCGTTCCAAAATCTTCTGGACATAAACAAAGTCTTTTTAGATGGCAGCACAACCATTTCCAGTTTTTTTTGAAGAATCACCACACGAGCGACTGTCTCACGAGTAGATGAGTGCTCTTCGCCTAAAGTTTTTATTCTGCCAGTAAGAGCCCTTTGATACCATTGTATGGATTCAGTGTCTTTGCCCTGGTTTTCCAGAAGTAATCCTATAGTATGGACTGTAATCAGGGTTGACGGGTGGTCTTCGCCTAAGGTTTTAATTTCGCCAGCAAAAGCCTTCTGATACCATTGCNCTTCGCCTAAGGTTTTCCTTTGGCCAGAAAAAGCCTTCTGATACCATTGCATGGCTTCAGTGTGTTTACCCTGATATTTCAGAACAGATCCTATGTTATGGATTGTAGCCAGGGTTGACGGGTGGTCTTCGCCTAAGGTTTTAATTTCGCCAGCAAAAGCCTTCTGATACCATTGCATGGCTTCAGTGTATTTACCCTGATCTTTCAGAATAGATCCTATGTTATGAATTGTAGTCAGGGTTGACATGTGGTCTTCTCCTAAAATATTCTCCCTTTTAACAAGAAGCTTCTGATACCAGAGCAAAGCTTCAGTGTGTTTTCTCTGGTTTTCAAAAACCCATGCTATGTAATGAATTTCACCAAGGGCGAGTGCTTTTCCACCAACGTTCTGCTCATGCTCAAAGATGTCGTCAAAAAGAGGTTCTAGATGCTTATGAAGAATCTCTCCATGTGCTACGATTTTTCTCCCTTCCAGTCCACTCCATTCCTCGACTAGGGAACTTTTATGCTGGATAAACATTCCAACAATCTTGACGGCGCTCCTTACTATCCGCGAACGGTCGAGACAACTCATACGCTCCCGAGCCCAGTTGTGCACAACGGGGTGGATGGAAAATGCGCCCTGCGTTCTGGTTATCAGAGAGTATGAAGCGAGAAGTGAAAATTTGTCGTTGTCTGCAAAACGGCTTAGCGCATAAGATTAATAGTTTTGGATGGAGTAAACCCTACTATTTAATTGTGATTCTATATTGGCCGACTCCGCTTCCCACAAATCCTCCGAAATTTCACTCGGGTTTAAGTATGAGCAAGTGAGCAGGAGCATTGCCGCCTCCTCGTTTTGTTTTCGAATCTCTGAGAAGGATATTTCCCAGGTCGTCAAGGCTGTGTCATTACGATAGACCCATCCTACCCTTGGAATTGTAGACTGCACCTTTTCGAAAGCCTCATCGTAATATCGTAGAAACTGGTGTAAATGGATATTCTTCTGCTGTATGAAACAACCTGCGTGGGTGATCGCAAGCGGCATGAAACCGAGCTTCTCGACTATCATTACCGCATTCTTTGTGTCGTCTACAGCATCGAAATTAGTATATATAACCGACGTGCTGCCTTAACAAGAGCCTTACCTTCTACAGGATTTCGTAGTCCTACTAGACGAAACAGAAGCTGGACCGCATCTTCTCTATCCAGGCCATCCAGAGGCACCAATATAGTGCAGAATGAGAAGTCTTGTCGACGACTGGTAACAATAACCCCTCCGCCTCCGTGATTCGGAAAATATTTGTTAATGGCGAAATCTTCCAAATTATCCGCGTTATCGAAAATCAGCAACCACCTGCGATTCCCAGGTAGCTTGAACCAATCAAATATGGCGGACTGGATATCGCCAATAGTATCCGAATCGAATTTAAGGCTGCCGTCGTTGCTTACTAGGCCCGGGATACCCAGGCTCACAGCGATGGCTTTGTAATCAGGCGGGGACTGAGGCCGAGACGCTCTTGCTTGCGCTCGAACAATCTGCTGCATAATATCCACCAGAGAGGTCTGAACAGTCTCCTCCGTCGCCGATGACACCCAGAAGACACTTGTGAGCCGGCGAATTTCCCGAAAAGTATAAGCGTACTCGAGAGCGATTTGGGTCTTTCCCATCCAGCCAGTACCGGTAAGCGCACAGATAACGGGGGCATCGTTGCTTGCTGACTCTGAGAAACAGTTGTCGAAATCCTTGTCAATCCGCGCAAGCTCTTCCTTCCTGCCGGTGAAATGGATGTTACGTGGGAGAGGCAAGTCGGGAGGGACATTATAGTTAATTTTTTCGATTGCAGCCTATTCGTGAAGATAGCTCAAGCGCGTTAATGCCACAACAGTAGAAAATGGATTAGTCTGAATGGAAATACCTTTACCTGGGCCTGTCACGAACGCGGTGTATCGTTAGCTTTCCTAGTGTTATTGTATTGAGCACAGGTTGCCGATAATACCTTTCCCGGTGAGATATTAAAAATATTCCTAGCCAAGGATTCAGTGATTAATGGCAAAAACTGAGATACAGGCTGATTCGAGCGAGCCTACCCATTGTTAACTCCTGCTTGTAACAATATTTTGTTATCTTGGTTGTTCAAAGTGTTATTAACAGTCGGTTCCCCGACTCCAGAGTCCATTTTCCCTCGCCAAAACGCGCCGTTTAGTCTGACAGTTCGAGTTGAAAAGTCGGTGATAAGGTAAAGTCATTCGTTGGCACATGGCAGCGAAATCATCGAAATCCGTGGGTAGCGTATCTCGGGTAATGAGGAGTTCTTCGATTTCGATGCATAGCCCATTGCGTAGATAGGCGATTTGTGCGGCATCATCATAATTTAGTCGTCCCATGAGTCGTCTGAACTCGGTTAGGTAAGTCGAAAATGGTCTGTTTGCTTGTCGGAGGGACCGAAGGTCCCGTTCGGCCGTTCCTGCTGGATCTGGATCTCCGAATGCTTTTTCCAGCCATTCAGTGAATTCTCCGAAAGTATCCCACGTCCACGTACTATCATCGGTATCGTACTCATTGAAGGCTAGTTCTGCTGGGTTTCCTTTAAGGAGACTAACGGCATAGGCGATTTTCTTTTCATGGGTGTTGAATTTGATTCGTTCCCCTTTGTATTTATTGTGAAGTTTTGACAGAAAATTACGGAGTTCATGAGGATTGGTACCGTCGAAGGTTTCCGGGTCAGGGAATTTGATTTTGTCCGTGGCTGGGGCAGGTGCTTGTGTGGCAGCTCTCGTTTGTGCAAAGATAGCCATCAGGGCCCTGGTTTGATTTTCATCGAAGCCTGGTATTAGGACAGGAGCAGGGGCAGGCGTTCCGGAGGCGTCGTTGGTTGACATCTTGGATATTAGGTTGATAGGGTTGCGAAGCAACAAAGTGTAAGAAATCGTATAGTGGACAATGCTCAAGGTATCAAGGTAATACACAAGATGTCACAGTGTGGTGTCTAGGTGGTAGGCAAGTGTGTATACAGATTAAAACTTAAGTTGTTGCTTGATTTCTAAATACATGATGGTAAATGAATGTGCTTAAATACAAATGATAAAAGGAATTAAGACATATGAACTGGACAGGACATAAGACTATGAAGTGGACATGACGGATATAGACTGACGAACTGGACAGGAGATAAGACTGTGGTGTAAACGAGCGGATATAGAACACTGAACTGGACAGGACATAATCCTGTATAGACATGCATCGGATATAGACAAGTGAACTGAACAGGAGATAAGACTGTGAAATGGACATGATGGACATAGACTAACTGAACTGGACAGGAGATGATACTATGAAGGATTGGACGCCTGTATAGGCATGTAGTCGGAATTGGATGCGTGCTGAATTAGGATGTTCTCTTCGACGAATATAACATCTTTATCTTGTTACAGGAGTGGTGGTGTGCTGTTCAGGGTGCCACCCTCTTTTGATGTGTTAGTATTGTGTTGTCCTTGTGGTTTTTCTTCTAACCACAGCAATGCTTGTATATCTCCGACAACCATTCTCATGGCTCCGCCGGCTGCCTCGATTTCTGCTTTGAGTTCATTATGCTGTTGGAGCTTCGTTACAATTTAGATTGATGGGAATCCAGAGTACCTCTCCCTTATAAAACAAAAGGGGGAAGAAGTCCCAAAGTCGCCAGAACAAAATCCAACGTGGAAGAAAACACTCAGAAAAGAGATTCGATAAGCAACGAAACACTTCAATAAATTAATAAACCAACCGGGTACAGATAAGGCTTGTATTGTTACCAATCTACTAGAAGCACTTATCAAAGAAACAGAACCCCTGCTCGGATCACAAAAACCTATCACCGGTATTGCAGTTTCTACCTCTTATCTCTCGATTTCCATGCGGGAATATGTTCAAAACACGGCGGACTATCTCCGAATCAAAATTCTGGCACAATCAGATTTTTACTCCAGTCTGCAAGAATTTGAGGTTATGTATGCCGCAGCAGGGTTTGGGTTGTGCGAAAATTATCATAATGTGCAGGATTACGAAAATAAAGAAGCCTGTCTGCCTTTTTAGAATGTACTTGGGTTTTCGTTTAATGCGACTTCGGTAGGTGTATACTACGGTAACCATAAGGAAGCGGTGCTGGATTACTCTCATGGTGTTTAGAAGCCCTTCCTAGGCTACAAGGAAAAGCTATATAGGCAAATGGGAAGCGAAAAAGAATATTGGGATGAAATCCGTGATCTTATTATTAAAGTCGTGAAGACGCAATTATCATGATATAAATGGCATCCAAATATCTTGCTTATTTTTGGTGACGCTGTTGAGGCCGCGACTGATGAGCTCGCGCAAGTTATCGGAGATGCCTTGAGGAGTCTATCCCCCGAGATTCCTGATGCGCTAACATAGAAACTCTAATTTCGTGTTTTCGAAAGGGTGGAGATGACTATATATTTTCACCTACTTGAGGTGCCGCCAAATTCGCGAGGCGTTTCCAAGGTCAGCCTGATAACTGCTTTGAGAGTTGTGACTGTAAAGCTAGTCGGCTAGTTGGCATGAAGAACAATATTAACAAGGGGATTCTTATTTAAGCTAGCTATTAGAAAGTCGTATTTATTTCAAGTAATAGGAATTTAAGTTTATCACTTCAAATTGAAATCTCTTCGCTAATTAGCAGTTTTCTTCAAATTCTTGACTCATTAGATTGTAATTGATAGGAATCGTGTTTTGGGGGGTTTTTTCTCAGTGCTTTGGTAGATATAAGTTCTGTAAACTGTTCCTATTTTAAGCTACCTGGTAACCTAACTGGCTTGCTCTTTCACGATAGGTATATACTGGCTTTTGATTTCGGATACTGTTCCTAAATTATATTAATAATTTTGGTGATAATTAAGGATAATGCAAATAACCTAGAATTGATAGTTTTTAACCTCAGGTGATTTTTTTCCGGAGCGTTCTCTATGGTCCTCGCGTTTCAGAGGGCCCGAGGGACCTCCTTATTATTTTGGCGTATCTATTTTAGTTATCCTTTACTACTTCAGTTTTGTATTCGATCCAGGTTTCGAATATATCTATGGTATTCCTTTCTTCCTCTGGTGCTTTCCGGGCATTGCATTGTTCGTACGAGTTAATTCGCACCCAGGAGTTTCGACGTTCGCAGCTTTTCACTCGTGTCCCCGGCAATCTGGGGTAAAATGGTTCAAAATTCCGAGTCCCCTGAAGAGGGGGGCGGCATCATCTTTATCAGTGTTATATCCGACTGACTTTTCTACACTCATGGCCTCCTTGTATGTACGACTGACGTTTGACAAGGCCAAGCAGGGTTTCTTTGAAACACGGAATCACAAAGAACACTTTAGAATCAAGGATTGCTGTAGGAAAAAAATCCTCGGTCTTATATGCCCGATTAAAGAAGGGACCGAAAGCAAAGTGATGACTGTTTCACTCATTGAACGGGCAAAGAAAAGGATGTACCGCACCAAAAATCATCAATATTCACCAGACTTTCAAATAGGACTGATGAAATTGGCATTAGCTAGGGTAGTCCCTATCTACATATAATGGCTTCAATCCAATTCTATCGCAATTCAGTTTGGAATTTTACTTCGTTGTTTGGTTCGGTGATAGAAATACAGTTCCTATTAACTATCCCACATCGATACTGTGTATATCTCTTTTTGATAAACAAAGATAAAAGAAGTTCTCATAGAATGGAGTGACCTTCTCGTTTTCAAAATAAATCAAAAAAATAAGGAAAAACCAGAATTTGCGTATAATCTTCTATCAGTTGCAAATGCAGATACTAACATCTTTGTCAGCAACAATATTACCGTATATAAATTCCTGGTATTGGAAATTAGAGCTTAAGTACTCACTTATTATTAGATTGATGAATTCGGTTTCGTTACTTCTCTAAGTTCTCCCCTTTCGGTAATTTCTATATACATCATATTTCCAAACAAACAAACAAACATCAACACATCATATCAACATATTGTTCTAACACCCCCACCTGGAAAAATGATCGTATACCCCCACCATAAGATATGCCAAAGGCAACGTATGATTAGCTAGTTCTTTTAATATCCGACTTCTCCGCAGCGCATGTTCTATATCTCGCACATTCTGTTAAATAGAGATATAATAAGTTTTTAGAAGTGAATTTATTAGTATAAAAAGCACAACAGAAAGACTCAGTATTTCTATTAGTAATAGTGTTAAAACTAAAGATATAAGAAGTATCCAAGTTAATAATTATATAAGCATAATAAAAGGGGTCTTTAGTAAATGGTTTAGTTATAAAATCTACTAACATTACTTTTATCAATATTTGTTGTAATATTATATTCTTCATTTCTACTTACATCAGCAAAACCAAAATCGGCTGTAGAGCCAGTCTGGTAGGCAAGCGAGGCCAGACCCCTGTCGTCTGAGCGAAAATGTATGGCTAGCGAGCCAGCCACCAAAATGTGTTAAACTTAGCATACCATATCAAAAAAATCTCATGATCTAGTTCCTAGCTTCATTCAGCTAACCAGCATCTATTTAATGACTACCAACAACCAGAAACATCTGAACATACATATAATTAACTCTTACAATAGTACTTAAAGTATTATTTTAGAGCTTCCTAACTTTTAAAAAGACTTTATCCCAAAAATATTCTCCGAATATATCAAAAAAAACTTAATAATTAACAACAAATATTAGCAGGCAGTTTGTAGCTATTAATTATATAATATTAACCTTATTTATTCTTATAAATATTATATTTATTTCTATTTATCTTGTAATAATAATATATTTTCTTTATCTATTGTATTCCTAGTCTAATCTTTATCTATTACTAGACTTCTATTATTTTAATGATTTTATTCTTTACTCAGGCTCCTGAATATTCTCCCACTAAAAACCTCTACCAAATATTTATTTAAACCTAAAAGTGATAATTTTTCTATTAATAAAAGCTATTATTTTCCTAATATCTGATAGAAGTGCTACTATATTCCTTTATTATTTATAAAATAGAAAAGGTGAGTTATTACCTTAGGGATCTCAGTATATAATAATATAAATGTCAAATAGTGATATTACCCTATTACTATTAATTTTCTCCAGACTAATGTAGTCTAACCAGAATCTAAAAATATTATCTGTTAATAAAACAATTCAAGAATGATGATTTTAGATATCTAATATTACCTTATAGTTAACTGCAAGAAACTAATAAATATTTAAATGATCTCCATTAATTACTTAATAAATGAATTTTAGGTCTACTATTATTGCAATATTATTATTTGCCAGATAGTTATAATATAATAGAATATTATAGTTTCTATCTTTATCAGAGTATAAGTATTAATTAGGTAAATAATTTAAGGTAAAGCCTGCTATATTATCTAAATAAAATATATAAAGCAAAATATTGATATACTAATTTTTTATATTACCAGTTTAAATAGTTTTGGTAATTAAATAAATAAATATTAGTATTAATATGACTTTTAATGTCTAATGTAGGATGGTATTAATAATTTATATATATTAATTTTGCTAGAAATTAAATTACTAGTTGTAATTATATCTTTTACTATTTTTTTAATAATTTTTATTTAACTATGATGGTTATTCATTTGCCTATGTTGTTGTGTACGCATAGGCTATTGCCGGGACTGAAGGACCGTGCGCCTTATGGTGAACATAAGACGTGTGACCACTAGATCTCTTCCATGATCATCGAACATACAACTGTTAAGTCCTACATACGTTCAGTGAATCCTTTATACTATCAGGCAGACATTGTGTTCTTCTACACGTTATTAGCACTACTTCTGTATTACAGAAGAGACTCTACAAACCCAGTTTACTACCTGACAGTTGTTTACGCCTGTCCACATACTATAATCCCTAAATTTACAGGGTCAGTTATATTAATATAATCCTATTATTCCATATTTACACATATAGCAAACTCGCGGATATATTATTGTTCCCTACTCACCTTATCCTTAAGCAGGAAGGGGAGAACTACTATGGTTAACATAAAACAATCATGTATTTCCTAAAAGGATAGATAAAATATGGCTTCAGATTGTCGTAGTTTATTACCAAAAACACTATTTTAAGTATTAAGATGTCAGAGACTCCAACTGGTAATTTAAGCACCATACATACTTCTTTAAATCCTGTAGATGCAGTTGATAATAAAAATATAATCATATAAGAGAAATAAGAGATAGCAGAATCTCATACTAGCTAACTTATATAAAATATCATTTATAATAACCTTTACCCCACACTGAATAATATAAGCCTTAGATAGATGATGGTATCACTCTGTGTACACTTTTGACCGGATGGTTATGTTACAGAGATATTTATTAAAGACCACCTGAATAACCTTAAAATTAAAATTAAATAAAATATTTATCTTACTATACAAAAATATTTCCTTAAATCTAAGAAAGTATAAAAAAAACACTGAATTATTACTCCTAAGTCTTTTAAAGAAAAGGATTTTATAGATATAATATTTTATGCATTCTATAACTTATAATATTATTATATTAAGTTTTATATTAATTTCTAGGTAGTATTCAGAAAACTAGAATTAATAAATTAGACATTTATCTTCCTCAAAAACTTTATTTTCTATATACTCCTTATTTATAAAACCACCACCAAAAATATAACTGTATTAAACAAATTGAATAATAAGGCAATAAATAAATTATTTACCATAACTACTACTATCACTTCTTTATAAAATAGAAAAAGAGGTAGAAAAAGAGATTGTTAGAATATTAGCAAATATTTATTTAATAAGGTAGAATAATTATAAGATTCTAATAATAATAAAGCCAAAAAATTTTATTATAAAAATCTAGAATATAATCTAGGATTAATTAAGGGTATTACTACTATTATAAACAAACCAACAGATTATTTCCCTTTATACAAATATTATAGATTGATAAATTATATATTAAAAACCTATTTCCAAGAGTATTTAGAATTTAAACCAGCTAATTATAAATCAAAGATAAAACCAAAAATTACTATTTATACTATTGTTCCAAAATACCATACTATAATTATTATATATAAAGTCTTTATCACCAAAGATCTTAGAATTAATAAAAATAATACCATATAGTATATTAATTCTAATATTAGTAATTAGATTTATAAAAACTTTTATACTTTTGAAATTAAAAATTATATTTAATTTACTAAACTAAGAATTATAAAATTAAAAAACAATTTAATAATTCTTATATAAGAATATAGAATTATTACTATTAAAATAATAATATACATTCTTAAAATATATAACATTCTTTATACATTTAATATAATATTAAACCTTTATTTAATTAATAAATTAATATAAAAAAATATTAATATTTTTTTTAAACTACATTAAATTATGCTAGAAACAGGTGATTTCATAATTATAAAATTAAAAAAAGATATAAACACTGGATTTTTTATATTAAAAAGCAAATAAAGTCTGCCAGTAACTAAATAATTAAAATAAAATAATAAAAGGATAATATTTATTATTTTAATTATATATAATAAGCTATATAATTATATATTATTAATAAAAATTATTAATTTATTATATTGGTATAAAAAGCTAGGCTATACAGAATAAAGAATTATATAAAGGGTAATAACTTAAGTTAAAATGAAAATAGATTTGAAGGATAATCCAAGCTATAAATTATATATTTTAATAAAAAGTATTATTCTATAGAACTATAATCTTATTTAAAATAAAAAAAATATTTCTCTTTAATATATTCATATAGATATACTAGGTTTTTTTAATACTACTTTTTTTTATATATAATATCTAGATATTATTTATAAATATAATATTAAAGTAAAATATACTTTAATAATTATTAATAAAATAATTTATATAAAATGGGTTTGCTTTTTTACAAAGTGAATAGAATATTATAATATATTTATCCAGTTTATTACCATAATAAAAAATACGCTAAAAATAAGAAATAAAATAATAATAATATAATGTAATAATATTTATAAATTTATACAAGAAGATATTAAAACCTTTTACACTCAATATAATATTAAAATAAAACTATCCACTATATATACTTATGAATAAAACAGTATAATTAAATAAGCTATTTATATATTATGCAAACTAATTATTATAATACTTATAAAAACTAGATTATCTAAAGTTTTCTAGTTTAAAGTAATAAAAATTATATATTTCCTAAGTAACTAGTTATCTATTAATAAAATAAAAGATAATAATTCTTTTGGTTCTACCATTTCTATTAAACAATTTAATAAAACAGACATTAAATATAATAGGTTATACCCCTTTAAATACTTTATTTATATTATAGTATTAAAAAAGTATTAAACAAAAGAATTTAGTTAATATAAAGTATAAAAGAATATTTTTCTAAAATATATAAATTTATTATAATAATATTACATATAGAATCTATTAAAAAAAGTAGTTTTTATTATATATAATATTATAATTATTAATATTATTATATTAGTTAGAAAGAATTTTAATAAATACTTTATTAATAAAAAGGTGTAGAAGAGATTGTACACAAAATTAATACTATTTATATTAATATTATTAAATCTTAAGGATAAAGAAATTATTCTAAAGCTTTAAAAAAAAGTATTATAAGATAATAATCAAAAATATATTAGTACTTTGTTATCTGAAGGGGAATTAATAAAAATACTAAATTTTAATATTATAATAAATTTCAAGATAATCTATTTTATTAGATATTTATAATTTCTAAATAATATAATAATAAAAGAATAATTTTTTGTTATAATTAATTTTGAAATTTAAGTATTTTGCTAAAATAAATATTTTCAAAAAATCAAAATAACATATATAATAATAGTACAATTATTTAGTAAATATGCTAAAATTTTTAAAACTATATATACTTATTATATTTTTAATAAAATAGGTTTTGATTTTAAACTTCTATAATTTTATTTAAAAATAATAAAATTACTTAATAAAGTCTTTTAAATTAAAATAATTAATTATAAGCTGAATTCCTAGATATTAAATAAATTTTAAAATAAATAAATTATTATTTTTTACTGTATAAAATTTATAGAGTACTATTGGGTTTTTATGAAGAAGATAAATAATAATAATAATTTCTTACATAAAGCATGTTTAATTATTAAAGGATATAAATAATATTTTAGCATATACTATACTAAGATTTATATTTTTATAATAAATTTTTAAATTATTTAGATTTTATTAATGCTTATTATAATATTAAACTTAGAAATACATTAATTAGATATTAAAATTATTTTTTTTAATATAATTCTACTAATGTATAAAAGAATATATATAGAAATTCCAAAAGATTATATTATTTTTACTAAAGAAATAATAATACTTTTGTTATTGAAATTATTTTATAATTTAAAATAAGTATTTTATTTATAGAATAAAGATTTTAATACTATAATTACTAGCTTTGATTTTCTTTTTAAAATATAAAGAAATAATATTAATAAGTGCTTTTATATTAAAAAAAATATTATTATTATTATATATATAAATAACTTCTTTATTCTTTTAAGCAATATTTTTATTATTAAGAAAGCAATTACTATTTTTAAGAAAAAGTATAAGATTAAAGATTTTAGAAAAGTTAAAAAGTTCTTAGGATTTTAAATAACATATAATAAAAAACAAAGGACTTTATAAATAAATTAATAAAATTATTATAAAAATATCCTAAAACATTTTAATATATAAAATATAAAGTTATATTTAATTCCAATAAAATTAAATATTTATTTATTAAAAGATATAACTATTTACTTAAAATTAAATAGCGAAAATATATAAATATATAAAAATATATTAAATAATTTAATATATATAATATAAAAGAATAAATTAGATTTAATATTTATTATTAGAAAATTAAAGTAATTTTTTAGTATATTTATAGAAGAATACTGGAAAACAATTTTATAAATATATTAATATTTATTTTTAATATATAAAAACTATTTATATTATAATAATAAAAAAATTACCCCTAAAGACCTATTATTATTATTTATAAATTATAATAATATTAATTATGTATAAACATTTAATTATAAAAAAATTATAAGATATTCTACCTTTAATTATATATTTAATTTAATAGGTAATATAATATTATAATCTAGTAAATTATAATTAATAATTATACTATTTTTAATAAAAGCAAAAATTATAGTATTAAATTATATAAGTAAAAAAAAAGTTTAATTATATAATATACTTTCTATACTATCCATAGAACTATTATCTAATATTATTCTAAAACTAATTATATTTTATATAAATAATATAAGCATTATTACTATAAATATTATAGGTGATAGTTAATAGTGAATAAAGTATTATAATACTAAATATTTTTAAATATATTATAAAATTAACAAAGATTCCTTTAAGCTTAAACATCTAAATTCAAAGTTATTAATTATAAATATATTTATAAAGATATTATAAAAACTAGTAAATAAAAGACATTTTAAATCTTTTAATCTTTTAGAATAATGTTATTAATTTATAAAATCTAGCTTTTTGTTACTTTATATATATATATATTATTAAAATATTAATAAAAAAGAAACTATTTTTTCTATAATCTTTACTATATTATAATAGTTATATAAATATACTTTTAATAATTATTATAGAATAATAATAGTTTTATAAATTATACTATTATATTAATATATTATACATTATAAAAATAATAAATTTACTTATATATTAATTCTCCCATAAATATATACCAAATCATTTACTAGAAATTATAAATCCAATAATAAAATTATAATAGTATCTATAGGTAAAATAATAATAAAAAGATTATATATTATATTCATTATATCCAATAACTATTGGTTTATTAGTCTAATATCTGATAATCTATTAATAATACCTATAGTTAAAATAATTATAAATTATATCTGTAAAATAGTATTTTATATCTATAAGGTAATATTTTATATTTATAAGATAATAATTTATTTATACAACAAATTTATATTTAAATTAGTAAACAAATAAGGTAATTATATTATAAAAATATTTCTTTAATTATTCAAAATTTACACTACATCAATAATAATATAATTATTTGAAAGAGGTGGTGATTTCCCTAAAATAATATTATATATAATAGCAGGCATATTAATAAATCTTAGATAAACTTAAAGTATTATAATTTGATAAAATACTAGATCTTTGGGCATTATAATAAGTTGTAAAGGATTATAAATTATATAATTTATATTATTACCCTTAATATTTGATACCTTTATACTCATACCTATATAAAATTTATTAGTATAGAATGTATAGTTAACTATTAATTCAAATATTATTTATTAAATATATAAATTATTTCTATCTTTATATAACCTACACATTTATTGTAAATAAAAGTAGGTAAAATGATATAATAATTATATAAATTATAACAATTCTAATATTTTATAATAATGATATAAGCATTTAAATTAATTATAATAACCAGGGTATATCTAAAGTTGGTAATTATTTTTTAATAAATAATTTTCTTATTATAATAAAAGAAAGATATTATAAAATTCTTTATTAAATAAAGTAATATTAAAAAAAAAAAGGATTATTTTTATAAAATAGTAAATATTAATTAAATACTAAATATCCTATTTTCTACCCTACTTTATAAATTGTATTATTTAATAATACTATTATACTAATAAATTAGAGAAATTATAGTATAAAACATAATTGTTAATATTAATTATTAGAATATACCTTATTAAACAACTAAAGCTATCTATAGATTATAAAATATAATTATAATATCACCACTATATAAAATTATTTCCATACATTATAAATAACATAAGTTTGCTTTATTATATAGTACAAAAGATTATATTAAAGATTATAGTTTATACTTCATTAAATAACTGGAGTTATTTATAGATTTTAAAACCTTATATACTCCTTATTATGAATTAAATTATAATATATATTATATTAATAACACTTTAATTATTATTATTATACTAGTTATAAACTATTTATAAAATGTTATTTAATATTTAAAACAACCAACTATTATTATTTATGCCAATTATAAAATATATAATTAATAATATTATTATAAAATATTTGATTAATAATATTATTTATAATATCTCTATTATTTAATATAAGTGATAAAGCGTGATCATCAGAATATATAAAAATCCAATAATATTATAATAATACTACATAAAATTAATAATATAAAGCTTTTATCCTAATATCAGGTTTTATACTTATTTATAATAACTATATTATTAAACCCCTTCACCATACATGTGATATTATGCGCTATAAATTATATTGATGTTATAATTACTATTATTACTACTTATAAATATACCATCAGTAGCTATAATATAAGCTAAAATATTATTATATATATATAGGCTATTACCAGGACTGAAAGATTATGTATCTTATAATGAATATAAGACGTGTGACCACTAGATTTCTTCCATAATTATCAAACATACAACTGTTAAGTCTTATATATGTTCAGTGAATCCTTCATACTATCAGGCAGATGCTGCGCTCTTCTACAGCCTATTTATAAATATTACTATTCTTTTAAAAATTATATTATAAATCCTAATTTTTAAAACCTTCTTTTATTTTTTAAAAATATTAAATATAATATTTTTTATTTTAATAAAAATAGATTTCATTAGATCCACATTATTTAGTAATAAATAATTTTTATTTTTCTATTTATCCAAAAAAATTACTATTTTAGTTTAAATAAATTAGAATAAGGAATATAATTTTTTAATTAATATCTTTTTATTTTTAATATTTAAATCCTGTTAGTTAGTAAAATCTTATTCTTCAGTATAATAACTTATGATATTATATTTATAATTAATAAAATTATCAAAAATTATTTTTGGATTTTGGTTATCTGGTGAAGGATTGATTATTTTATTTTTTTTAATACTTTTTATAACTTAAATGTTTATATATAATTTCCCACAGATTTTATAGTTTTTATTTTAATTAATTTATTTCAAATAGATTTAATCTATTTAAGATAATTAATATATATTTTTGGATTATTAATATTTAGTAATTTATAGACTTATTATAAGAAATAATTTTTGTTTTAATTTTATTTTTAAAATGGGTATATATAATATTAAAAAGTTTACTATTAAATTTTAAGATTATTTTTATATTAGTAATGGTTTTGTAGGAGCTATTAATTGTACAAAGGATATTAATAAATTTTTAATGTTTAATAGTAGACTCAGAGGGTAGATCTTACTGTGGGAAATCTAAAATAAGTTATTAATAATTATTTTATTAGTATTTTGAAGGTTATTTGTATTATTTTTATTTTTAATAATTTTTATAGAAAAATTAATTTGGATTACTGGGAGGATATCAGCTGATGTAGAATATTTAATTTAGATAAATAGAAGCTAATTTACCTATTAATTTTATTTTTCTAACTTTTTTTGCAACAAAAGCTTTTTTATTATTATTAACACTTTTTTTTATTCTGCTGGTAACTACCAAAATATTTTGTAGTAGTATGATACCAGACTTTTCACATCTTTAATTATATAAATAAAATAATATTAACCTTTTTTTCCTATTGGAGCTTTTCTTTTATTGTTATTAAGAAGTTTAGAACCTAATGTTCTACTAATATCTACTATTAGACTATTAACATCTAATTCAAGCTTTTCTTATTTAAATTAATTTATTATTTTTGGTAAGTTTTTAAGAATTGGGGATGTTGGTGAAGTTGGGGGTAGACCTATTATTTATCTTTAGTAAATATTAAGAGAACAATCTATATTTAATATAATATAATATTTACTTAATTATTATTGACTTTCAAAATTAAAATATTCTTTAATAAAATTAAGGGAATTTGGGAAAAAAAAAAAAGAAAAAAAGTTATTAAATCTATTCTTTATTATAAATATATTTTTGTTATTATATACAGTAACTATTAATATCTATTTCAAATATTCTAGTTTATAGTATTTATTAAATGATAATAATTAGTAGATATTTGGATTTTTAATAATGAAATAGTTATTATTATCTATTTTAAAACTTAATTTTAACAATTTATTTTAATATAATAGAGAATGGTAACTATCTACTTATTATTAATAATATTATATTGTAAGATCTAATAAAAAAATATGGTATTCTTAAGAAATAAATAATATTATAATAAATATATAAATATTTATACTTACTAAATTTAAAAACTTCCATTCTATTTAAAACTAACAGAATCTAAAGTTTATTATAAAATCTAAATTGGATATTAATAATCCTATATACTTTTAAAATTTTTATTATCTAAAGCTATTAATTTAACAATTTCTTATAAAATCTATTATATATAAATGTTTATATAAACTTTAAAATATAAATTTTATTATTAAACATAGAATAATTACTATTTATTCCTATTAATACAATTATTAATCTTAATTTTTATGTATTACAGATGATATAAATAATATAAATTTTAAATTTATTAATAGAAAATTAATTATTTGATCAATCTTTTTTTAATAATCTTTCCTAATTTATTAAACATCTAACACTAGATACTATCCATTATTAAATAATAAATAATATTAATTTTATTTTTATTAATAATATAACTTTCCATCTACAGCAAATATAATCTTATTTTTATTATTTAGTTAACAATATTATAATTATATTCCACTAACTACCTTACATCATCCACTATACTATTATAATAAATCCTTAAAAATTATATAAATATTAATTCTATTTTTTTGATTATATCCAGGAGGGTTATTAAATGAATTATAAGAAAAAAAAAATATAAAAATAAATATACTATTATTAAATAGTAATTTCAGCTAGATAAAGATAATCTATTAATAATCCTAATAGCTTAATACTTAAAAATTAAAATATAAAAAAACCCAATTATTAATAAAAATAATAGATATCCACAAAAAAACTGTATAAAAATTTATTTAAATACTAGTAAAATTATAAATTTAGATTATAAGAAATCTTTAGCATTTAATTTATATAAATTATTTATTAATCATATTAATTATATATTTATAAAATAATTTATTAAAAATAAAATATTAAAAAAAAGTATTAATACATTCTTCTACAATAGACTCCAACTAGTAGTTAACAAAGTCTCTTTTTTATTTAATTATATTTTATAAAAAGTTATAAATCAAATAGCTAATAGGTTTAATTTTAATTTTAAAACTAAAGTTTATAATTAGGGAATTAAAAGATTTAATTTGGTTAAATATTTATATAAAAATTTTAATAAAATTATTATTTATTTTCTTAAATAAATAATATATATTAACAATCTGATATATATACTTATTTATAATTATAATATTTAAGGTAAATATATATATTTAGAATTATATATAGCAAATTAATAATAAAATACCTAAATAATTTATAAATATAATTTATTATATTAATTAAATGTTAATTATTTTATAATATTTTTTATTTATTAATTTAATATTTATACTTATTATTTATATTTTTAATATTATATATTTTACTAATTTCTTTAATAACAAAAAATTATAGTTAATTTATATAACAATTAATAATTTGTTTTCTGGCATTCACAATTAGTTATTATTATATATCTAAATCTTCCTTATTTTATTATTTATAATCTTAAAAAGAAAAAATCTTATAATTAATTAAAAACTAAAAATTAATAATAATATTCAAAAAATATTATTTAAAATCCTTAAATTATTAAATGAATATAATAATTTAATATCAAATAATAAAAATCTAAAAAAAGATAATATTTTACTAATTTGTACTAATAGTTTTATTTGTTAATATTTTTTCTATTTATATGGCTGGATTACAGATTATATAGAATATATTGAATTTTTAAATATATATATAATTTCCTGCTTAATATATAAAATAGATATTAATTATTATAAAAATAACTCTGTGTAATTAATATTATATAATTATTATAATTATAATATACTTAAAAAAAAGCTTCTACATAAACCACCATCAAATTAAAATACACAGATTTTAAAAAAACTTTGTAATAAATAATCTAAAGTAATTCTTTTTAATTTCTATAAAATATTAAACATCTAACCAAATATATTATCTAAACCAGATCTTCTGTATAAGTTTTATCTTAGTATTCTCTAATATATTATTAATTAATTAATTAGGTTTTTTTGATAATATAAATATTTTATTACTTTTGATAAAATATAGGTTGGACTTCTGGTATATTTTGACTATTTACTTTTTTTAAAATTATTCTTTCAGATAACACAATAATAAAAAAAAGAATTCAAGATAGTTAGTCAAATTATAATAATTATATTAATAATTATACTCCATTTTCCTAAAAATACTAAATATTTAATATTCTTTAAAATATTTTATTATATAAAGATATTTATTAGTTTTTATTTTTTTATATAATATCACAATCATATTAATAAAATTATTAATAATTATCTTGTTAAATATTAGCAAAATTTTCATTATTTTAAAAATATTTTTAAATTTTTTTAAAACCTAAACCGGCGAAAAGTACTATAAATAAATTAAAAGAAAATAATCACAAATATTAGTAATCAGTTATCACCTAATATTATTAAACAAATTAATCAAGAATTCTAAATTAAAATAGATAAACTCAAAACATTTAACACTATAAAAATACATTTATCAAATTATTATATAAATATTATCCATCAGTTTAGATATTTGGGAAAATAATTAATAAATATTCCAAAATTATAATATTATATTTAAATTAAAAAAGGCTATTAATTATTAAATCAAATAAATTATAATTAATAAATTATTATAATATTCTAGTGGAAGTTTTTATTTAAAATAAAAGATTTATATTTTTTTATTTTTTTTTAAAAACCATAGATTGGTAATTAATTTTAAGTAAACTTCCCCTATCTAATAAAATATTTAATATTAATTATTTCTTAAAATAAAATATTATATACAAAACTTGAAGCCAAATCAGAAGAAAACATTAATATATTAAATAATACCAACAATAAAATAAGCCTTCAGCAAATATTTAATACCCAAAAATCCAATATTCTTTTAAACAAAGATAATAATACAATAGATAATAAATAACTAATTTTTAATATTATTTTTTAATTAGAATAATATTTAGATCCAGATGAATTTTATTTATTTAATCAATTAATAAATGTATAAAGGCAGTTATCAAATAGTTATAAACTTAAAAAACCTCAGAATTATAAAAAAATATTAAATAAATAATTAAAAATGTTTTTATAATTTATAATCTATTAGATCTTCTTATCAAATTTTACAAATATCTTAAATTATCCCATTTTAATTTTATTAATTAAAGTTTTATATTAAACACTAGGTATATATAAGAAATTAATAATAATAACTAAATCCTTAATTATTAATACTAGTTATACAACCAAGTCGCTATAATTATATAAAATTTTCAAAATCCTAAAATTAATACTATTTATTTAATAAAATGTATTAGCTTATTTTTATTTTGAAATTTAATTTTTTAGAATGATTATATATTCTGAAAAATAGTTGGATGGTATGGGATATTATATAGATATATATTGTTTTATATTAAATTTATTTTTAATATAATTGATCTGTTTATTAATATATTTTATAATATATTATTAATTACAAATATTAATTTAAAAAATAATGATAAATAATATAATAATTATGGTTTAATACTTACTAATTTTTAATAATTATTTAGATCTCCTGAGGGTGTTAATAAATAATTAATTCTAATTTATAATATTATATCTCAAGCCTAATTTTATTTATTAAATAAAAAAAAATTTTATATTAATATTTATATTAATTTAAAAATTTTTAATGAACTTTATAAATATGATAAGAATAAAAATAATATTTAATAATAAATATCTTTTGGTGGATACCATATATTTGATATAAGATAAATCCTTGATTTGTTTTTATTTATATATTATTAATATTAAACCTTTTTTTTTTTTTTAATTTTTTTTTCTTTTTTTAATCCCATTTTTAAATTTTTTTTTTTTTTTATTTCTGTTACACCTACTACCTAAATATCCGGCTAGATACTTTAGGCGGCAGTAAGCGCTACTTGGCTTCTGTCTCACAACTTTATTCACTCAGAGCACAATTCAAGGAAGTATGTATAAGAGAATAAATAGTTCTAGAGTATTAAGAATATAACAACAATAAGGTAATATAACTGTAAATTATATTATACTAAGCTATTATACTATTGAATTAACCAATAAAAATCTAAAGAAGACTATTATCATTAAGATATAAAACTATAGTTATATACATGAGTATATATTTATACATCTTAAATATTCAGTTATTCAATTTAAAAATAAACTAATTAATTGAATACTCGAGATTGTTCAATTATTCAATTACTAAGACAGATGAACAACTGAACATCAAAATATATTATCAACAGGGGTATTCCATAGATCAAGCGGGATACCTAATAATCCATGGTCTACAGTAAATCCATCAGTTTTATTCGTCGTGTATAAATAGGTATTGGCTGCAGCACAGCCCTTGGTGGCGGATCAAATACTATCAGAAAACATGCCAGAAGGGCATAATTTTCATAACAAAAAATCAAACAGAATACTTTAAAATATTATAGTTAGGATAAGCAAAATCTAGTACAGTACACTATCAACTATCACACAAATATCCCATAAAGGAATTCTATATATACCACTAAAATATCTATAACATTATCCCCTTCTTTCAAAGGAAATTCCCATAAGGGATTTTTTTATAAAAAATAATTATATAAGAGTTCTAAGAGAAATATTATAAAAAATATATTATATACAAATATCCCATGCAAGAAATTTTGCTAAAAGAAATTTATATAAGAGAATCTTATATATAAGGGATTTCACATAAAAAATATAATATTATACAATAATTCCTATATAAAAACATATTGTATACATTTACATAATTAAATAAGTAAAATATAAATATAAACATGCGAAGCTATTAGACTTATTAAAATTAAATTTAAACCATTAAACATTCTTACAATAATCAATACATCTTTTTTAATACAAATAAATTTAAATAGAATTTATAAACAAAAATATTATAATTCAAATACTACTAATAAACAGTTTTCTACCAATCATTATCATATTATTATTCAAAATATTAAATGAGATAATTCTTTTACAATTATTACCTATAACTATTATATAAAGCATTCTCACAATTATATAATTATAAATACCAATTATTATCTAATATATTTAAAGCAAAATAAAACTATTTATAATACAATACCATATAAATTCCTTTTTTCTATAATTTTCATATAATTTTTTAATATTTTTTATAATAGCACAAATTTCGAATCTTCAACATACTAAAGAACAAAAATTTCGTAAAATTAAAAAGGATTTAATTAATTCTTAGACAGAAATATTTAGAATTTAAACAGAAATGGTAAAGGCCTTAGATCAAATACAGAAGCTTTCTTCTAAAATTATTCATTATCATAAAAAGTTGAATATTATTATTTCAAAATAAAATAAAAGTATTGCCCATAAAAATATTTTATTACTAAATAATATTAAAAAAAATAATTTTTATAAAAATCGGCTGGAAATGTAAGGTGATAATTATATTTATAAACCTGTTTATTAATTCCAGGATAAAGATTTTAAAATATTTAATTTGAATATTCTGGATGATATAGGTTTTTCTTAATTTTTGGAAAAAGATACTCAAGGTTTTAATATATTTATTTAAGTTTTTTTTTTCTTATTTCTTAACTTCTAAAATTAATCTATCATCATACTTTATTATAAGAATATTTAATTCTTCATTACTCTAGCTATTCAGCTATCTATTCATTAAATTTCAGCCTGTATTAACATTTTTTGTGCTGGTTGTTTTTGGATTTTAAGTACCCAGCGCGTTACACTAAATAAAGAAATCAGAACATTAAAAAAATTAGTAGTGGTAATGGATTTATTCCATAGTTGTTTGACAAAGGGTGAAATGTGTATGTATAATTTATACAAACTTATAAATTAGTTTTGTAAATATAGGTCTAATAATTTAGAATTTGGTAAATCCTAATTTTAAATTTTTCTAGATTATCTTTGTCTTCATAAAAATAATTATTCCGATTGGGGCTTATTTTAAGAATAGTAAACTTGAATTAATTCTAACATTATATTTTGTTTTAGCTACCATAAATCATTGTCTAAGTAATCCTTTTATTTAACCAAATACATAAATCCTTAATCAGGATCATCCTTATAATCAAATAATCTATTAACATCATATTTAGCGTAATCATCATTTTCAATTTCTGGATTATTAGTTTGATCTCTTAATCCTTCTAAAACAAGTTTAAAAAAAGATATATGAAAAATCTTATAAATTCTTATATTTCTTAAAATTAAAAATTCGAAGATATTATCATTAAATTTTTAAGCAATTTGGTAAGGTTTAAGTTTTTAATAATCAAATTTCTTATTTAATTATTTTGTTTTAATATTTTTTACAAGCAGATATGCTTCATCTCCTTTTTTAAAAATCAATATTAAGTTTTTTATTTTATTATAATAATATAACATTTTTTTATTAATAAAATCTATATCATCCTTGAATTATTCATAGAATTTTTGTATATTTTTAATATATTCTTCTACTTCTAATACTGATTTTTTTGATTTTATTACCAATAGGATTGTTATTAGATTTTATCCGCACAAGGCTTTATGTGGTGTAAACTTCATAGTTCCATTTTTTAATATATTATAGGTTAATTCAGCCATTGATAGCAAAATTATCCAATTCATTTGCCAATAATTAAAAAAGGATTATAAATATATTTTAATAAATTAGATATATTTTTCTAATTATTTATCAATTTGAGTGTAACTTTTTATCACAATATTAAGTTTAATTCCTCTCTAATTCATTATAAAATTCCAATACTTACTTTTAAAAATTACATTTTAATCATAGATATACTTTTTTTATTATTCATACTAGAAATATATTCTTTTTAAATATATAGTGTTAAATTCCTTAGCTTCCCATTTCAAATTCCAAAGTTTTAAAATAAAAATCTTGATAAATTTGCAGACTATAACCAAGATTTCATCATAAATCTAATTTATTAATAAATCACAAACTGTTGATACTCCTTAAATAAAATCATATAAAATGATTTAGAATAATACTCCTGAAGCATTATAAAAATATAATTTTCTATATAGTTTATATCATACTAACTTATTTCTTATACATATATCGTAAATTTTAATATATTCTTTAATTTCTTATCTCATCTTTAACCAAAAATAGTTTCTAGTTAAAAGATCTTATATTCATTTAATTCTTTAATATCCATATATTAGAAAATTATGATATTAAAATATCAAGAATTACTATATTTTCTTATCCAGGACATAAAAATATTCTTTAAACATAATATATTCATTTTTTATAATAAAATTAATGGGTAATATATTTAAATTTTGAAAAATTTGAAAGACCATAAAATCTTTTTCATATAAAACCTTAATTTATTTTCCTAAATCATTTTTTAATTCCATAACCATTATATTGAGAAATTTATTAATAATATAATAATTATTTATTTTCTCAAAAATTACTTCTTTATCTAGTTCAATACCTTCTATTAAATCAAATCTTCTACTAAAAACATTAACTAAAACATTTTCATTTTCTTTGATATAAATAATTTTCATATTATATTCACTAAATATCTTCCACCATTGAACTTATTGTTGTGATAATTTTTTAATGGTTAAAAAGTAGGTAAGGTTCTTGTAATCCAAAAGAATTGAAAAAAATTCTTTAGATTATAAGTAAACTTGTTATTTTTTACATATTTCAACAATAGTTATAAATTCTTTATCATAAATTAGGTATTTAAATTCCATTACATCAAATTTCTTTAAAAAATATGTAATAAAGTGCTAATTTTTTTTATTATATAATTAAAATAAATATGCTTTTAATATTTTATTGGATACATCTATTTCCATTTTTATTAGTAATTCTAGATCATAGATTTTAAAAATTAAAACAGAAATAAATACTTTTTTAAAAATTTTAAAAGCTATTTTCTTCATTACATTTTATATAAATTTAATATCTTTTTTTATAAGATCTAAGAGTAATACTGAAAGATGACTATATTTTTTAATAAATTTTCTATAATAATTACAGAATCCAAAAAATTATTAAATGTAAATTATTTTAAAAGATTCAGGTTAGTTTTAAATAACTTCCACTTTCTTAAAATCCATTTTAATTCTGTTAGAGATAATAATTACTCCTAGGTATTCAACTTTGATAATTTCAAATTTTGATTTTTTAATTTCAATTTATAAATTATATTCAAGAAGTTTGTCAATTATTAATTAAACATATTTCCAATATTCCTTTTTATTTCTGCTGAATATAAAAATATTATTAAAATAAACAATATATATTATATCAATGTAATCTTTAAGCATTATATTTATAAATATTTGAAATATTACTAAAGCGTTAATTAATCCAAAAGGTATAACCATATATTTAAATAATTTATAACAACATTTAAATGTTATTTTTTATTCTTTTTTTTTAATTATTTGTATAGTGTGGTAAATTCTGATAAGGTTGAGTTTTGTAAATAATTTTGCTCTTTTGATTTTGTTGAAAAAATTATTGATAAGTGGTAAAAATGCTCGATTTTTAATGGTAATGTTATTAAGATTTTGGTAATTAATATATAATTGTAATTTTCCGTTTTTCTTTGGTATGAATAGGATGGGGTGTTTTGCTGAAGAAATAGATGGGTGTATAAATTCTATTTTAAGGTTAGTGTGGATGTATTTTTGTAGTATATCCATTTCTTTTTTAGTGTATGTGTAGGTAGGTATAAATTTAGGATATTTTCCTTCTTGTAGAAGTATATAATAATTAAAATTAATATGCTAAGGTAGTACTACTTTAAGTGCAAATTTTTCTACTATTTTCTATAATTTATTTTTAATCTAATTGGGTAATTATTATATTTTTGGTATAATTTCTTTAATGTAAAGTATTACTTTTTTTATTATATTAAATTTATTATATAATTAATTTTTAATTTCTTTATTAAAAAAATATTTTATATTACGAAAATGTACCTCTTCACAAGTATCCTTTTTTTTATAAAATATTTTGCAAATACATTTTGTAAATTTAATATTTTTAATCTTTCAATTGATAATTAGGTTGTACTTTTCTAGCCATGGATATTTTAGGATTAAATTCATTTGTTTTAGTAATTTAAAGATATCAATTGTAAGTTTTTCTTTATATTTATTAATAATAAAGTTAATAGTTGTTTTATAAATTACAACACTTAAAAAACCATCATTAAAAACTAAAATATTATGCGTAACTGATTTTTTTATAAATTTCATTTTTTTTTATAGGATGTAATCATGCGAGATATAATTATTTTCTGTTCTATTATTAATTAAACTTAATTCTAATATTCTGTTAATAATTGATAACACAAATAAATAATATTTATTTTTTATAAGATTAAGTCATTAATCTAGTTTTTTCTTTTAAAAATTGCTGTTGGAATTTTTAAATAATTTTTATTCCTGTAGTATATTTAGTTTTTTGTGTAAATTTTTATAGTTTTTTTAGTATTTTGGATTATAAAAAAATTTAACTTGTAATAATTAAAAGAATAATAGAGGGATTAATAATCTAATCTGATGTAATAATGGTAATATTTCTAATTATCTCTAAACTTTTCAAGAATTGATAATTTTGGGTAATTAAATCTATAATCTTCATCAATGTTAAAATCTATTTTAATATAATAACTGGTGTATTTGTAAAAAAAATTTATATGTTTTTATTTTGTACTATTATTACTACCAATATTGTTATAAAAATAATTTTTTTTATAAAATGTCACATTTACGACTAAAACTTATTGTTAACAAAATTCGCATGTTATAATTAAAAGGGAATATTTTTCTAATTTTTATTATAAAAAGTTATTATAAATTTTATACTATGGAATATCTGGATTAGCTTAGATTTAGCTAAGATAATATTTGTAGTATAATTATAAATTATTTTTATAAATAGTATATATAAATTCCTTTTTTTTGTAAAGATTGCAATTATGTTTATAGATATGATATATATTTTATATAAAAATAAGTTGTTTTTTTTGTTTTTTGTTGGATGGGTTTTCGGTATAATTCTAGTAATTTTCAAAATTATCCATGAATTTCTGATTATAAAAAAGAGCCATATATTTATAAGTAGTAATTTAATAAAAAATAAAATTATTTTATTTAAATTTGTATGCATAAAATTCTTTTATAATATTGTATTTTTTTTATTAATGATAATTAATGCATTTCTTATAATAAACCATATTATGGGATGATTTTCTAGTTTTAAAGGTTTAATTGTGTTTATATTCTGAACATTAATTAAGTTTGTATATTTATATACATTTTTAAGAAAAAGTTATCTAGGATAGTAGTTGTCCAGTAACTGGGGAAATTATGTTGTATTGGAATTTTTGTTTGGCACAGTACTTTTTTTTATATAATTGGGAAGGAGATTTTACAGCTTCTTTTTGTTATTCTTTAATTGATAGAGTAGGTGATATGGGGTGGATTCAAATAAGATTATATGGATTAGGTAAGAATTCTACTTTCCTAATACAATTTCTTAGATTTCCTGGTTATTTATATAGTTACCAAAGTTAATTCTGATTGTTATGATTGTAATTAATATATTTTTTTGAGGTAATATTTCACTAGAGCTAGTAATATTTATTTGGAGTAAATTCAATCTCATATAATTAATTTTCCTAGTATTCTATAAAATTATCAATAGTATTATCAATAGATATATTATTATCTTTTTTGTTTTATGTTTGAATTGTGAATATTCGGAATTGCTTTATTTTTTATTTATTCTTCTTATTATTACTTTCCTGGTGATTATTAGAATTACATTATTTTTGTTATTTATTTGTAAAATTAAAAATTTTTTTTTGGGGTGGTGCATTGTAATATCAAGTTATATATCCTTATTTTCCACAATTATAATATTTTATTATGTTAGATTTCTATTTTTAAATTGTATTGTTAAGATCTATAGGTTTAAATTTGTAAGTTTTGTTTGGAACATGATATTTATTACTATTTTTATTCCAATCCCTGTTGGGTTTGTTGTTATAATTTTTCTTTTTTCTTTGTTAATTAAAATTATAGTTTTTATAGGGTTTATTATTCTTTATAAAATTATTAATTAAATATTCTTTTTTATTATTATTAAAAACTACATTATTAATTTTAATAATAAATTTCTATACTTCCATATAATTAAAATTAAAATTTATGAGTCAATATTCGATGAGTTAAGTTTAATTATATAATTTTAATTTTTTAAAAATATAATAAAACATAATATTAGACTTGTATTTTACCAAAAGTAGATATTGATTGAATTATTAGAAATAAGATTGAGTTAATCTAATTTATTTAAAAATATTAAATTTTTTAAAAATATCTTTAACTTTATTTATATATCCACAATTTTATTGAAAATATTCTGTAAAATTAGAAAATATTTTAAAAAATTTATACACCAGAGGGGCGTTTTCCTTGGTGTACATATTATTTTTAATAACATTATATTTATTTTTAAATGCAAGGAAAATATAAAAGATAGTTTTTTCAAAGTACATCCCTACAAACATTATTTTATACATTTCGGTTAAAAATTTGTTTAGGTAAAAGAAGAAGTGGTTTCCAAATTAATTAAAAAATTAATCAAATTTCTCAAATTATCCTTTATATCTAATTAAATCTCCTAATTATAATACCTTATAAAATTTTATGGCAGACTGTTCAATTTTATTTCAATTTCCTTACCCATAACTGGTAGATCCAAATCTTTTGCCCTCATCATCAGATAGATTATTAAAATTCCTTTAAGGTTATTTACTATTTTTTTAAACAAATTATTCTGTTATATCATTAGCTCCTTCCATTTCAATATTCTTTTTATATTATTATTGGGAGTTATAGAATTCTTAAATTTTAATAGTAAATATTTTGTTTTGTATATAATTATTTAAACTTTTAATTAATTCTATAATTAAATTAAAATTTCTACTAGATCTATTGAAAGCTTACTATTATTCTTAATTTTTTTTTTGACTTTGCTCAGGGAGTATTTCTTTAATTAATATTTCAACTTAAGTTTCTAAATATTAGTATATTTTTTATTTTTTAATATTATAACTAAATTCAAATCTTTCTACTATTAATTCTCTGGAAAAAATAGATTCTATATTTAAATAATTTCTTTTTTTATAACCAAATATCTAAATTACTATGTATACAAATTAATTTAATTCATAATAAAAGTTATTGAATTAACAAAAAATTGGTTTTTTGTTACTATCTAATTCACTATTTTCGATATTTTCTAACTCATAATCTTCTTCTATGATAAAGATTATTAATCCTTATTAATAATTATCATAATATAAATATTTATATTTTCAAGACATATAAGAGATAGAAGATAAATTAAGTATTTTAATATCAGACATATATATAATTTTTCTAGATTAAACTGCGTTTAATCAATCAAAATATTATACCTACTACCTAAATATCCAGCTAGATATTTTAGATGGTAATAAACACTACTTAGCTTCTATCTTACAATTTTATTCACTTAAAGTGTAGTTCAGAGAAATATATATAAAAAAATAAATAATTCTGGAATATTAAAAATATAATAATAATAAGGTAATATAATTATAAATTGTATTGTATTAGACTATTATACTATTAAATTAACCAATAAAAATCTAAAAAAGACCATCATTGTTAAAATATAAAACTATAATTATATACATGAATATATATCTATACATTTTAAATATTCAGTTGTTTAGTTTAAAAGTGAACTAATCAATTAAATACTCAAAATTGTTCAATTATTTAATTACTAAAACAGATAAACAACTAAATATTAAAATGTATTATTGACAAAAATATTCCATAAATCAGGCGGGATACTTAATAATCTATGGTTTACAGTAAATCCATCAGTTCTATTCATCATATGCAAACAAATATTAGCTGCGGCACAGCCCTTAATAACAGATTAAATACTATCAGAAAGTATACCAGAAAGGCATAGTTTTTATAACAAGAAATCAAGCAGAATATTTTAAGATATTATAGTTAGGGTAAGCGAAATCTAATGTGGCGCATTATTAGCTGTCACACGAATATCCCGTAGGGGAATTCCGTATGTACTGCTGGGATGTCTGTGACAATTTCTATTTTTTTTTTAATATTAATTTGTAGATGTGCTTTATCTGATATAATATTTTATATTTTTTAATTTTTTATTATTTTATTTTATATTCTTTTTCTATATTATTATAGCTTGCTGATCTAATAGATCTAGAAAAACAATTTTGTCTAAAGTACCCATTAATTTGTTACTATTTAATAATTAATATAAAACTGTAAAGGGCCTAATAAAATCAAAATAAAAAAATAATAATATTATTTTAGATGTAATAAAGGATTAAAGCTTTTTAAATAATATTATTAATCTAATAGTAGATATAATATAAGATAATAAAAATTAAATTTATAATCTAATATTGGAACCCTCCCCAGTTTTTTAAGAAAATAAAAATATAAAAATTAAAAATATAAATTCTAATATTTTAATTTATATCTCAAAAATAGTTTTAAAATTATTATTATCTATTACTAGCTTTATTTATAAACAACCATATTTAATTATTATTAATATAATAAATTATAATAATATTATAGATATAAAATCTATTAGATCAAAATTTAATATATTGGTGATTTAGGAATAATTAAAAAATTTTATTAAATATTAGAAATCTGATCTTAATTATTTAATATTATTATATTATATTATGTGGTTTTTAGATCTTACCTCTTAATTTATGTTATAATAAATTCCCATTGTTATTAAATATTTTATTTTTTTTATTATTATTAATTTTATTTTTACTTTTATTTTATATTTTATTTATTTTATTTTAAATATTTTATAATTTTAGATATTAACCTCTAAAGTTTTTTTATTAATATAAAATTTTATTAATTATCTGTCACAGACATCCCAGCGGTACATACGGAATTCCCCTACAGAATATTCGTGTGACAGCTGATAGTGCGCCGCACTAGATTTCGCTTACCCTGATTATAATACCTTAAAGTATTCTGTTCGATTTCTTGCTACGAAAACCATGCCCCTCTGGCATGCTTTCCAATAACACTTGATCTGCTACCAAAGGCTGTGCCGCAGCCAATATCTGTTTGTGTATGATGAATAGAACTAATGGATTTACTGCAGACCACAGATTACTAGGTATTCTGCCTGATTTATGGAATACCCCTGTTGATAATATATTTTAATGTTTAGTTGTTCATTTATTTTGGTAATTGAATAATTAAATAACCTTAAATGTTTAGTTAATCAGTTCATTTTTGAATTAAATAATTAAATATCCAAGATATATAGATACATATTTATATATATAACTATAGTTTCACATCTTAATGATGATGATTTTCCTTAGATCTTTATTAGTTAACTTAATAGTATAATAGCCTAGTATAATATAATTTATAATTATATTATTTTATTATTATTATATTCTCAATATTCTAAAATTATTTACTCTTTTATATATACTTCCCTAAACTATACTCTGAGTGAATAGAGCTGTAAGATAGAAGTTAAATAATACTTGCTGTTGTCTAAAGTATCTAACTAGATATTTAAGTAGTAGGTATAATACTTTAACTAATTAAATATAGTTCAGTTTGGAAAAATTATATGTATGTTTGATATTAAAATATTTAATTTATTTTTTATTTTTTATATATTTTGAAGATATAAATATTTGTATTATAATAATTATTAACAAAGATTAATAATCTTTATTACAGAAGAAGATTATAAATTAGAAAATATTAAAGATAGTGAATTAGATAGTAATAAAGAATTAACCTTTTATTAATTCAATAATTTCTATTATAAATTAAACTAATTTGTACACATAATAATTTAAATACTTAATTATAAAAGAAAAAACTATTTAAATATAAAATCCATTTCTCCCAAAGAATTAATAATAGAAAGATTTGAATTTAATTATAATATTAAAAAATAAAAAATATATTAATACCTAAAAACTTAAGTTAAAATATTAATTAAAAAAATATTCTTTGAGCAAAATTAAGAGAAGAATTAAGAATAATAATAAGTTTTTAATAGATCTAGCAGAAATTTTAATTTAATTATAGAATTAATTAAAAGTCTAAATAATTATATATAAAACAAAATATCTACTATCAAAACTTAAAAATTTTATAATTTCTAATAATAATATAAAAAGAATATTAAAATGGAAGGAGTTAATAATATAATAAAACAATTTACTTAAAGAAATGGCAAATAACTTTAAGGGAATCCTAATAATTTATTTAATAATAAAGATAAAGGATTTGGACCCATTGGCTATAAGTAAGGAAATTAAAATAAAATTAAATAATCTACTATAAAATTTTATAAGATACTATAATTAAAAAATTTAATTAAATATAAAAGATAATTTAAAAAACTTGATTAATTTTTTAATTAATTTGGAAATTATTTCTTTTTCTATTTAGATAGATTCCCAACCAAAATATATAAAATAATATTTATAGGAATATATTTTGAAGGAATTATTTTTCATACCTTTCTTATATTTAAAAATAAATATAATGTTATTAAAAATAATATGTATATTAAAGAAGACGCCCCTTTGGTGTATAAATTTTTTAAAACATTTTCTAATTTTATAAAATATTTTTGATAAAACTATAGATATATAAATAAAGTCAAAAATGCTTTTAAAAAATTTGATATTTTTAAATAAATTAAATTAGCTTGATTTTATTTTTAATAATTTGATTAATATTTATTTTTGGTAGAATACAAATTTAATATTGTATTTTATTATATTATAAAAAGATTGAAATTATATAATTGAATTTAATTTATTAAATATTGATTTATGAATCCTAATCTTAATTATATGAAAATATAAAAATTTATTATTAAAATTAATAATATAATTTTTAATAATAATAAAAAGAAATACCTAATTAATAATTTTATAAAAAATAATAAATTTTATAAAAACTACAATTCTAATTAACAAAAAAAAAAAAAAAATTATAATAATAAAGCTAATAAGGATTGGAGTAAAAATAGTAATGGATATTATGTTTTAAATAAAACCTACGGATCTAAGCTTATGGATTTTAATAATACAATCTGAAAACAGAAATTTAATATAGTAGAATGTTATAATTATAGAAAATAGGGATATATAGCTCAATATTATAATGTATTATTTTAAAAAAAAAACTTCAACTTTATAAATAAATAATAAAAATAATGCAATTCCGACAATCACTAAAAAAGTAATGATAAGAAAAATGAGTAAAAAACAAAATAATTCTAAATGTTTATAATTTAAATATAAAATAAAGAAGATGATGATATATCTGTTAACAACCTAATTAATAATTTTATAGAATATTAGGAAAATTAGTTATATGAAGTTAAATTTATTCTAAATAAGTATTACTGGCTCTGGTAAAATATTGTTTTAAGAAAATATATTGGTTATAATCATAATGATTAGAATCAACTCTAGTAATTATATAAATAACTAGGAAATCTAGAAAATTATATTAAAAAAATAAAATCTTTATCTAATCTATATGATTTTATCCAAATCTATTTTATATTACCTACTCTATCAATTAAAAAATAATAGGAAAAAGCTACAAAATCTTTTTCTTAACTATATAAAAAAGAATACTACACTAAATAAAGATTCTGATATGATATAATTTTCTTAGTTACCAGATGATTACTATCTTGGATAATTTTTTTTCAAAAATACATATAAATATATAAATTCAATTAATATTTAGAATATGAACATAATTAAATTTTTAAAATTGGAAAATTATTCTATAATATAATTTATTATAAGAAATACACCAATTATTGCTAATAAAAAAAATATAATATTATAGAAGAATCTTATATATATAAATTCAAATAAAATAATTTTATTCCTTATTAAATTATTATGTATAAATATATAGTCTTTCTTTATAACCAGAAATTTATAAACAATTTTAAAAATTACTGGAATTATACCAAAAACCTATTTAATGAGGAATAAGAAAAATAATTTATTTTTATATAAAATATATATTATATTTATAAATATAATTGCAATTTTTGTAAAAAAAAAGAATTTATATATATTACCTATAAAAATAATTTATAATTATATTACAAATATTATTTTAATTGGATCCAAGTTAATCTAGATGTTTTATGGTATAAAGCCTATAATAATTTTCTATAATAAAAATTAAAAAAATATTTCTTCTTGGTTATAATATGCGAATTCTGTTAATAATAAATTTTAGTTGTAAATGTAATATTTTATAAAGAAAATTATCTTTATGATAATATTAATAATGATAATGGTATAGAATAAAAGTATATAAATCTTTTTTATAAATATATTAATTATTATATTAAAATAGATTTTGATGTTAATAAAAATTATAGATTTGATTACCTAAAATTATTAATTCCTAAAAAGCTTAAAAATGATTAAAAACATTACTATTACTGTATTAAACTAGATTATTAATTTTTTTATTACTTTCTTAATTATTACGAGTTAGATTCCTTTATAATCCAAAATATTAAAGAAGTTGTAAAAATTTATGTAAAAAATTAAATATGTTATAGGAACAGAAGCTATTTGAAAATCCTAATAATAATTTCCAGAAAAAAGGATTAGATTAACAATTCAACTTTATAAAAAATAAATATTATTTATTTATATTATTAGTTATTAATGGAATATTAAAACTAAATCTAATTAATAGTAAAATAGAAGGTAATTATATCTCATATAATTACGCCTTACGGAGAAAAATGAAATTTATAAAAAAATTAATTATGTATAATATTTTAGCTTTTAATGATAGCCCCTTAGGCATTGTAATTTATGAAATAACTATTAATTTTATTATTAATAGATATAAAGAAAAACTTATAATCAATATTTTTAAATTACTAAAATAAATGAATTTAGTTTTAGAATATTTATAATTAAAAAAATATAACCTAATTATTAATTAAAAAATTAAAAATATTAAATTTACAAAATATATTTATGAAATACTTTATGAAAAAAAAAATATTTGTGAAGAGGTATACTTTCACAATATGGAACATTTTTCTAATAAAGAAATTAAAAATTAATTATATAATAAATTTAATACAATAAAAAAAGCAATACTTTATATTAAAAAAATTATACCAAAAGTACAATAATTACCCAATTAGATCAAAAATGAATTATGGAAAATAATAAAAAAATTTGCACCTAAGATAATACTACTTTAATATACTAACTTTAATTATTATATACCTTTATAAAAAGGAAAACATCCTAAATTTATACCTATTTATATATATATTAAGGAAGAAATGGATATATTATGAAAATATATCCATATTAATTTTAAAATAGAATTTATATATTTTTTTATTTTTCTAGCAGGATACCCTATTCTATTTATATTAAAAAAAAATAGAAAATTATGATTATGTATTAATTATTAAAATTTTAATAATATTATTATTAAAGATTAAGTATTTTTACTATTTATTAGCAATTTTTTTAATAAAATTAAAAAAATAAAATTATTTATAAAATTTAATTTTATTAGAGCTTATTATATTATATAAATAATTAAAAAAGAAGAATAAAAAATGATATTTAAATATTATTATGGATTATTTAAATATATAGTTATATCTTTTGGATTAACTAATGTTCTAGTAATATTTTAAATATTTATAAATATAATATTTAAAAATTATATTAATATAATATATATTATTTACCTTAACAATATCCTTATATTTAGTAGAAATAAAAAAAAATATTGGAAATATATTTAATTAATAATTAACAAATTCCTCAAATATAATTTATAAATTAAAATTGAAAAATTAGAATTTGAAGTTATTAAAATTAAATATCTAAAAGTAATTATTATTTTTAATGGAATTAAAATGGATTTTAAGAAAATAGAAATTATTTAGGATTAGTTTAAATCTTTTAAAATAATTTATATTTAATAATTTTTTGGATTCTATAATTATTATAGAAAATTTATTAAAAAATATAGTTATTTTTTAGTATTATTTTTAGATTTTACAAAAAAAGATATTAAATTTATATAAAATATAATGAAGAAAATGGTTTTTAAAATCTTTAAAAAAATATTTATTTTTACCCCAATTTTTAAAATTTATAATCTAGAATTATTAATAAAAATGGAAATAGATGTATTTAATAGAATATTAAAAGCATACCTATTTTAATTATATAATAAAAAAGATTAATATTTTATTATATACTTTTTAAAGAAATTTAATGCAATAGAACTTAGATACCTGATTTATGATAAGAAATTCATGGCTATTATTGAAGTATATAAGAAATGGCAAGTCTACTTATAATCCAAAGAACCTTTTTTAATTCTTTTAAATTATAAAAACCTTATTTACTTCTTAATTATTAAAAAATTATCACAACAACAAGTTTAATAATAGAAAATATTTAATAAATATAATATAAAAATTATTTATATTAAAGGAAATGAAAATATTTTAGTTAATACTTTTAGTAAAAAACCTGATTTAATAGAAGATATTAAATCAGACAAAAAAGCAATTTTTAAAAAAAATAAATAATTATTATATTATTAATAGATTTTTTAATATAATAATTATAGAACTAAAGGATGATTTAGGAAAATAAATCAAAATCTTATATAAAAAAGATTTTACAGCCTTTTAAATCCTTTAAAATCTAGATATATTACCCATTAATTCTATTATAAAAGATGAATATATTATATTCAAAAAACACTTTTATATCCTGGACAAGAAAATATAGTAATTCCTAATATTTTAATATTATAACTTTTTAATACATGGATATTAAAGAATTAAATGAATATAAAATCTTTTAACCAAAAACTACTTTTAATTAAAAATAAAATAAAAAATTAAAAAATATATTAAAATTTATAATATATATATAAGGAATAAGCCAATATGATATAAATTATATAAAAAATTATATTCTTATAATACCTTAGAAGTATTATTCCAAATTATTTTATATAATTTTATTTAAGGAGTATTGATAGTTTGTGACTTATTAATAAATCAAATTTATAATAAAATCTTGATTATAGTTTGTAAATTTATTAAGATTTTTATCTTAGAATTTTAGAATTTGAAATAAAGAGTTAAAGAATTTAATACTATATATTTAAAAAAAATATACTTTTAATATAAATAATAAGAAAAATATATTTATAATTAAAATATTATTTTTAAAAGCAAATATTAGAATTCTGTAATAAATCAAAAAAAAATTAAATTTAATATTATAATTAAAAGCTATACTCAGATGAATAGATAATTAAAAAAATATGTCTAATTTGTTAAAATATATTTATAACTTTTTTTTAATTATTAGCAAATGAATTAGATAGCTTTACTATTAATAACCAAATTAATTTATAATATATTAAAAAATAGAATTATAAAATTCACACTATACGAAGCCTTACATGAATAAAATCTAATAATAATTTTACTAATAATAAAATTAAAAAAATCAATATTAGAAACAAAAGAATATATTAAAAAAATAGAAAAACTTTATAAATAATTTAAAGATAATATAGATTTTATTAATAAAAGAATATTATATTATTATAATAAAACAAAAAGCCTAGTACTAATTTTTAAAAAGGGAGATGAAGTATATTTATTTATAAAAAATATTAAAATAAAATAATTAAATAAGAAATTTAATTACTAAAAACTTGGACCTTATTAAATTGTTTAAAAATTTAATAATAATATTTTTAAATTTTTAATCCTAAAAAATATAAAAATTTATAAAATTTTCTATATATTTTTTTTTGAATTTATTTTAGAAGGACTAAGAGATTAAATTAATAACCTAAAAATTGAAAATAATGATTATACTAAATATAATATTAATAAATTATTTGATTATAAAAATAATCCTAATTAAAAATCTATATACTTGGTTAAATAGAAAAATTACCCAGATAATAATTCATGGTAGTTAAAATAAAATATAATACTAGAATTAATTCAAGCCTATTATTCTCAAAATAAGCCCCAATTAGAATAACCACTACCACGAAAATAAGAATAATCTAAAAAATCTAAAATTAAAATTTACCAACTTTTAATTATTAAATCTACATTTATAGAACTAATCTATAAACTTATATAAATTATACATACACACTTCACCTTTTGTTAGATGATTATAGAATAAATTTATTATTGCTACCAATTCTTTTAATATCCTAATTTCTTTATCCAGTGCAGCATGTTAGGTATCTAAAACCCAAAAATAATTAGCATGAAAAATGTTAATATGGGTCAAAATCTAATAAATAAATGGTTGAACAGTTAGAGTAATAAAGAATTAAATATCCTTATAATAAAGTATAATGATGGATTAATTTCAGAAATTAAGAAATAAGAAAAGAAAAATTTAAATAAATATATTAGAATCTTAAGCATCCTTTTTTAGAAATTAAAAGAAATTTATATTACTTAGGATATTTAAACCAAATATTCTAAAATTTTCATTCTGGAATTGATGAATAGGCTTATGAATATAGTTATTACCTTATATTTTTAATTAACCCTTATAAGGATTATTTCTTTTAATATTATTTAATAATAAAATATTTTTATAAATAATATTTTTATTTTATTTTAAAATAATAATATCTAACTCCTTATGATGATAAATAATTTTAAAAAAAAAATTTTATATTTGATTTAAAGCTTTTACCATCTTTGTTTGAATTTTAAACACCTCTGTTTGAGAATTAATTAGATTTTCTTCAATTTTATAAAATTCTTGTTCTTTAGTACGCCGAAGATTCAAAATTCGTGCTACTATAAAAACATTAAAAAACCATATAAAAAATACAAAAAAAAAGGAATTTATACAGTATTACATTATAAATAATCTTACCTTGCTTTGAATATATTAGATAATAATTAATATTTATAATTATATAATTATGAGAATGTTTTATATAGTAGTTATAGGTAATAATTGTAAGAGAATTGTTTTATTTAATATTTTAAATAATAATATGATGATGATTAATAGAAAACTGCTTATTAATAATATTTAAATTATAATATTTTTGCTTATGGATTCCATTTGAATTCATTTATATAGAAAAAGATATATTGATTATTACAAAAATGTTTAATAATTTAAGTTTAATTCTAATAAATTTAATAGCTTTATATATTTATATTTATATTCTATTTATCTAATTATATAAGTATATATAATATATTTTTATATAAAAATTATTATATAATATTATATCCCTTATATGAAATCTTTTATATATAAAATTCCTTTATACAAATTTTCTTTAGCGAAATTTCCTATATAAGATATTTATATATAATATATTTTTTATAATATTTTTCTTAAAACTTCTATATAATTATTTTTTATAGGAAAATCCCTTACAGGAATTTCCTTTAAAAGAAAGAGATAATATTATAAATATTCTAGTAATATATACAGAATTCTTTTATAGAATATTTGTATAACAGCTAATAATGCACTATATTAAATTTTACTTATTTTAATTATAATATTTTAAAGTATTTTATTTAATTTCTTACTACAAAAACCATACTCTTTTAATATACTTTCTAATAATATTTAATCTGTCATTAAAGGCTATGCCGCAGCCAATACTTATTTATACATGATAAACAGAATTAATGGATTTACTGTAAATTATAAATTATTAGATATCCCACCTAATTTATAGAATACCCCTATTAATAACATATTTTAATATTCAATTATTCATTTATTTTAGTAATTGAATAATTGAATAATTTTAAATATTTAATTGATTAGTTTATTTTTAAACTAAATAACTAAATACCTAAGATATATAAATATATATTTATGTATATAACTATAACTTCACACCTTGATAATGATGGTCTCCCTTAAATCCTTATTAATTAATTTAATAGTATAATAGTCTAGTATAATATAACTTATAATTATATTATTTTATTATTGTTATATTTTTAATACCCCAGAACTATTTACTCTTTTATACATACTTCTCTAAACTACACTCTAAGTGAATAGAGCTGTGAAACAGAAGCCAAATAGTGTTTACTGCCGCCTAAAGTATCTAACTAGATATTTAGGTAGTAGGTGTAACATTATTTAATATTTAATATCAGCTAATTAATAAATTATTAACATTCTAAAAAAAATAATCTTTTTATTAAAAAAATAAAATAGTATTTTAAATATTAAAATACTTTTTTTACTTAATAATTTTATAATAAAATCTAGATTAACTTAATTAATATAAAAATATATATTCAATATTTGATATTAAATTCTAATTATTAGCTATTTATTTATTTAATTGATATAATATATCTTCCTTTTTAAATATTTAAGATAAATACTGATATATAATATATATAGTATTATTATGAAACTAAGAATTATTGATCCTATATAATAAAGACTACTAATAAACTTATATTAGATATATATAATTTTACCAATCTTTTAATTAATATTTATTTAGAATTAATAAAACAATTTTTAGATTCTAACCACCCGGCTTTTTTATATAATTTTGGAATTAAAGTATATTTATATCTATTCCTAATCAGACTGTTAATATTTATTAACAAATTATTATAATCTTTATTCATATACCCAGCAATCTCAGAGATTTTTATACAATTATACTGGAATTCTTATAAAAATAAAGATATTATTATAAAAAATTTAATTAATTTATTAAACCCTGTTCTCCTATCATAATCTACTACATACTTATAGATAGCTTTGAAATAATAGAAAAATAGAAAATTAAATAAAAATGTTAATATGAAAATTATAAATGTTAGAGATAAGATATTTAATATCTATTTGCTTATAAACTTTATACTAATATTATATTATATACCTTAGATATCTTTGATAATTATTATACTTCCTTTCTGAAATAGCCCATTGACAAGCTGGTAGAGTACTATAGACATTTGATAACCCCTCATCATAAATCATTTCTTAAGCAAATAGAAAATATACAACCTCCTAAAGGATATATCCCTATCAATCAGGACAAGGAAGCTAGCTTTGATACACTCCTTAATAAAGTTTAATCAAATATTATGCATCTATCAACAGCTTATCCATTCTCCTTTTATTCTTTATATTTTATAGCATTTTATATAATATATATAATATTTAATAATAATACTATTTCACTAAATACCAAACCCCTGAATATCTAGCAACAAACGCGATCTAATACCTATGATGCCATCTACCATCTATAACCTTAACAATAGCTTTTATCACATAGGCTCAATAAGGGCTTCAGTTATGTTACCTTAATGATAATTTCATGTATATTAGCTCTCAAATATTCCATGTTTGATAGGCTCTGCGAGTCACGCGGTGTTGATTGCCATTGTGATGTGTCCCAATGTTCAAGTTGCTCGCGGCCATAAGAGCCATCCGATGGCCGCGAGCCAATATTTCTTTTTTGCTGATGTATTAGCTAACAAATTTTTTGTTTAAATTAAAATATTTTAAACTGTTTGAGATATTAAAGTTTATTACAACATCAGTAACTGATTTGCTGTCACAGTATAAAATAAGTGGTATTTTGGAGGCCAAATCGAAAGGTTGCAAGATATTGTAATATATCCATATCATTTCCTTATAACAAAATGACATAGAGTAATATTCTACCTCACATAATAATATTACCACCTTTTTCTATTTTGATGATTTTTATACCATTAAGTTGCCCCCAACAAATATTAAGTATCCTGTTGTTGAAGTTCCATTTGGATGGTTTTTCCATAAAATATTTGCGTATCCTTTAATTAAAAAATCTCCTACTTTAAAAATTATGCTAATTTAAAGGCTTCCAGATATAAAATAATAAAATTCTATTATCACTATAATATAATATTTCTGAGGCAAAATATTATACTGTGTTAATAATATTAGTATAAAACTAATATCTAACCTTGTTTGATTGAAAAGATACATTAAGAAACCTGTTTTTTAGTGGAAATCAGTTGATAGATAGTACTGTATATCTTTAGTTGCTTTATAGAATTCCTTTAAATTAATATTTATTGGACATAATCTAGGATGCAGAGAATTTGGGAAAAAATATATTGATAATTGTTTTAGTATAATGTGCTTGGTTAATATAAATAGAGAAATTTGGTCTTTGATCTATAGTAATACTAATGTAAAAAGAAGTAAGTCCCAATTTTTTAATATAAAACTTTTCCTCAAGAAACTTCTCAAATGTTTTAATTTCTTCATCCAAATTTATAAATAATACTATATTATTCATGTGATAAATCAAATACAACTCTTTCTTTTTTTAAAAATAATAATCTTCTGTAATTCTAGTGAATCTAAATAAGATTAAGAAAATATATAGTTTATAATATTATAAATATGTTAATTATTATAGATTATAAAAGATTTTCAGTAGACACCAAAATTTATTAAATCTTCATCCTAGAAAAATGGGTGGCTTCATATAAATAATAAATAGTATATTACTATTCAAGAAAGTTATTATAAAATTATATTAGTAGATTTTAAATTTCCTTATTATTTTAATAATTAAAAATATTTGGAATATCTAACTTTTTACCATTAGAATATAAAAAACTTGGAAATTTACTTTAAATTCTTATTAATCATCCTTTACTATAAAGTGGGTTTTATAATAAATAATTTCCCTTTTTATGTTATATTTAAAATTAAAAACCTATCTAGCTAATATTATTTTAACATTAGGAGAAATAAATAATCTATTAACATCAGCAAAAAGAAGTGTGTTGGGGACGTCCTACAGCTGACATAGGACGCCAAATTGCTGGTGTGGGACGGAAATCATCTAAGTGAGACGGCAGTACTACATCAAAAAATTTTCAAGTCAACACCAGTATACTGCTACTAATCTACCATTTAAAACAATAACTATTTAATGGATGTCATAAGACTAATTCCAATCTTTAAAAAACTTAAAAAGGCTAGTTTCTTAACTTACTTATTATAAACCCAAGAATAATATATATAGCAAAATAAATAAAGTATAAAAAAATAGAAGATGTCTAACAAAAGATAAATAAAAGTGAAATATACTAACCTTAAGTTTTTATTTATTTAAATTTGGGGATAATTAATATTATAATTTTATTAATTTTAAGATGATTATAGGCAAACCTTTTATGTTTTTTACTAAAGAATATTATTTATTTATTTTATATAATTATAATTATTATTAATAATTACTTATATAACCTTATTCTTTTTATCCTACACAACACAAAAAACTTTATTTAAAAATATTCTTTATAAATAATATAATTTATTTTATAAATTATATATGTCTGTTACCAAACCCTTCCCATCCATCTCTAGATTATTCTTTTTTATTTTTTTTAATTAAGATCTTTATTTTTCTGAATTTAAACACTAAAGTAAAAAATTTTTTTAATATAAACTCCTCCCATTTTTTTAAGAATATCCTATGTTTTACCTTTTTCCAAATATATTTATACTATTATCCCAAATACCATACATAACACCAAATTATAAATATAAATATTTCAAACAGACTCTCTCTATTATCTACCAATCTCCCTTTAATTATTCTTTATTTCTTTTCATTCCAATTCCTTTTTTTAATTTTTTTTTTTTCAATTTTTTTTTTTAATTTTTTTCTCAAACAAAACAAGATAAAACCAAATTTAAAATAAAAAAATAATAAAATAATTTAAAAATTTTTTAAAATTAATTATTACCAGTTTTCTATAATCTAATATAAATTTTCTTTAATTTAACCAAGTTAATTTTTAAAATAGGAATAAATTTATTCCATTTAGATCATAATATATAATATAATATATTTTTGGAATACCTAGTATTTACATATATATTTATAATCAAACCTATAAATCAGAGTTGTTAAACAATAGATAATAACTAAAAAACATCCTATCTTCATTTAATATAACACTTAAAATCTGATAAACCTTTAAAATAATATTAAGCTTAGCAAATATAACTTCAACTTTTACCAAATTTCCAGAATCCATATTTAGCTTAATATAAATTATATAAAAGTCAGAATTAGAAGAAATAGGATAATTACTATTTAATTATATTAATATAAATCCAGCAACATTATCAGAATAAAATCTAAAAATATGAATTTAAATATTTTTTCTAATAGAATATAAATCTATAATTACAGCTAATATACATCTTCTATTAGACTAAAAACAATTATTCAAGTATTTAATTTATACATTTATTTTTCTTTATATTAATTATTAATTTTGCTATTTTAGCAATTTTTTTCTTATTATCTAATTTCTTTTATATAATTGTTATAAGTTTGGTAGTAAGTCTCTTATATCTATTAAAAATTATTTTATAAGTATTTAAATTAATAATTCCATTTTTATAAATTGTATGACATATTTAACACATTAAGTCCTTACATTTTTTAAAAATATCTAATATAATAATTTTGATAACTTTAAATATTTCTTTTATCTCATCACTATTATTAAATGATTAGTTGCAGTTGTTAATAATCCATTTATTAATAATATCAACTTTTAACCCTGCATTAAACCATGGAAGTTGGAATATAAACATAATAAAGCTATTCTTCTATTTATTATTTATTTTATCCTAGCTAATTTATTTATAACTACCAATTAGAATAGCCATAAACCTACCCCTTTTATTAATTTTATTAATAAAAATATATATAATTTTAATAAATTTTTTTAATTTTATATATATTATTAATAGGTTAATAATAATTTATATATATTTATAAAAGATTTTTAAATAATTTATAAATATATATCCCTTAGATATTATTTCTTTAGCTTTTATATATTTTATTCTAGTTTTCAATAGTCTAATATTTTTTAATATATTATTAAAAAGGTTTAAAAATACTTTTTTTATTTAAACCTATTTTATTAAAACTTAGTATTTATTTAAGTAAGTTTATATTTATTATAATCCCTATATTAGATATTAGATAATTGGTAAAAGTTTTAATATATTTTATAATAAAAAAATATTTATTTAATTTCTTTACTTTTTTAATAATTTTATTATTTTATTTTTTTTTCTTACTAGTATTAACCTTTTTCTTTTAAATTATTTTGGATTTTTTTTTAAATAATTTTTATATATTTTTTAATATTTGGATTATATCTATTATATTTTTTACTTTTGTTTTTATTATTAATAATTTTATTCTTATAATATTAAATATAATAGTTTTTAATTTTTCATCCATTATTGCATTTGTTATTTTTATTTATTTCTATGCGTCCGCTAGTGCCTTTTTTTTGTTTACCAATTCTTTCATTTACTAATTATCCAATCTAAAATCATCATCATTATTATTATTATTTTTTTTTTTTTCTTCTTCTTCCTCTTCCTTTTTTTTTATTTTTATTTTTATTCTTATTCTTATTTTTATTCCCCTTATTTTTATTCTTATTATTACCATCATTATAATGATTTTTTTTTTTTTTTTGTAATTGTATAAAATGTGTTAATAGACTTCTTACAACTGATATCAAATTAATATTAATTTTCATACCTCAAAAATTTGGCATTCTTTTAGCCCTGAAACAAATCATAAAGCCTGGCAACCTCTTACCACTGACTAAAATTATAGGCTTTAGCAACCTCTTACCACCTATAATCTTCCTTAATTCTAAAATTGTTATCAGCTTTTTAACATCTACAAACAGATTTTAGGCGTTTATTTACCATTAATTATCTTTTAAAAATTGTTTTTATCCTTATAAAGGTTTTTATTCTGGAAATTAGGTATAGAGTTATTTTTAAATTCTGGAATTAATAATATTAATAGAATTATTATTATTATTAATAAGAAAAAAATTTTTATTAGTAGGTGTCTTATATTAATAAAAAAGTATATTAATTTATATTTTTATAAATTAACTTACTTATAAACATTAAAAAAACATCCAAATTGAAAAAAAATTTAAATCCTCGAATTATCCTTTTTATTAATATTTTATAAATGTTAATAATTTGGTTTTAACTATTAATTATTAAATTATATATAATTAAAAAAACCCAAAGAGATAAATACTAAAAGTTTATTATCAATTTATATTTAATTTATAAATTTAGTAAAAAAATTTTATTTTATTTATCAAAATAAGAAAGATTCTCATATATAAGATTAATTTGAATTGAGTTATTAATAGATATATGGCAATAAATACTAGTTTAAATATAAATTTATTTATTAATTCTATTATTTAGATAACCTTTATTTTAATTATAGTTATTTTCTTTTGATAAAATAATGCTAAAGTCTTCAGCCAATAAAATATCTATTTTATTAATCTTTTAATAAATTTATAATATTTTAAAATAGCTAAGATAATTTTTACAATTTATTACACTTATTTTCTTTTTTTTTTGAATATTTACCAATATGGGTGTGTATATAAATTCTATAAATAATAATCTATATAATGAATATAGTGTAAAGTTGCTGAATGGGCTCTAGGAGCCAGCAGAGGGTATCTGCCCCATCAGGGAGAACTTCATAACAGAGAGGCTCACACACTTAGGTGGTATTATAAAAGGGAGGGTAATCGTAAGAGGATAATCATAAAAGGATAATCATAAAAGGATAATCATAAAAGGATAATCATAAGAGGGCTATTTCATAGGATTATATTATAGTGAAAAAGTAGCTATATTTATAAAGCTAGAAGTATAATATTATTCTATTATATGGTTATAATAAGAGTATAATAGTATATAAGAGAAATAAGGAAATAAATAAATAAATAAAAAGAAAAATACCCATATGCTCACTAAAAGATAAAACCTCAAAAACTCTACTTATATATATATCTAAAGGAAGGAAATAGGAAGATATTAAAGCACTAAAATATAATAAGCCAAATAAATATTAAAAAGCAATAAAAACTATACTTTTTAAATATTAAACCCATTTTACTTTATTATACAACTCCTTTTATTTTTTAACAATTATTTTTTAGTTACTACTGGTTACCATATATATTATAATTCTTATATTAGAAACCAATACTATGTTAATATTTATTTATTTACAAGGTTTTTAACACTTTCTCTTATTTTCATATTTCCAGCTTTATTATTACTATTTTTAATATTACCATCATCAACAGTATATCCATCTTTATTATATAATTAGTATATATATGTAAAATTATTTTTTAGATTTTCTGGATTTTTATCATTTTTGGGTAAAAAGTTATACCTAAAATATCTAAAAGATTTGGTACTATATATTTAATCATCTATATTTAGTTATAGGTGAAATAGATTATATACTTTTATAAATAATACTATTTTCTAAAATAATATTATATCCTGGAAAGCCTTATAATCACTTTCTAGTAGTATAACAAGATCATGTTTTATTTCATTATCTGTGTATAAATACCTACTAGTAAATATATTATTGATTAAAAATATATTTATTAATTAATATATAAGTTTAAACTTATTATTTAGATATTTAAATTAATAGGTATTACTAATAATTATTGCTAATAGTCTAATCTATTTTATATACATTAATATAAGTTTACCTTAAATCCCAGATCCTTCATTCTTTAATATTAAATGCATTTTATCAATGGTAATATACCAGAAGAAAATGGTGTAGTAATAAATAGTTATATATATAATAATATTATAAAATAAATATAATATTAAGATATAAGCTTTTTTATGTATAATAAATATTAATTCCCATTTATTATACTTCTTTTTATATGCTGGTAGAAATATTTTCTTTTTTATATAAACAATAAAAGTATTCTTTTATATTTTTATTAAATCAACTTCTACTATATACTTATTATACTACTCTTTTAAAATACCAGATTTATAAAATCCCTTCACTAATTTAATACAATTATTTTTATTTTCATCTATTATAAATATAGTACTTTAAATAAATTCTATTAATTTATAAAAATCTAATAATTCTTTAAAATACATATCTAAATAATGGAACCTAATTCTATTATTAATTTACTAATTTTTAATATAATATAAATATACTAATAGGCAATGGTTACCATTTAAATATATAACATAATATATAATATAGTAAATAAGATCCTACCATACTAACTATTGAAATATATTATAAAATTAATTATGCTGTTAACCCATATTATTATTAGTAGTTAACCTTTAATAATAATAAAAATAATTGAATTCTTCCTTTATATAATATCCTAGGTGGTGGTGGTTTTTATTATTAATATTGCTATTATTTATTAAAGGAATATTCTAAAAGTATACAAATATGTCTGGTATAATAATTATATTGTTGTATACCTATTCTACCCATATCTTATAATTATCTAATCTTAGAAAATATATAATATTCGCAAAAACATTAGGATAGCAAAGTATGAAAGATAATTATAATTCTAGTTAATATTTAAACCATTCAAGGTCATCATCTGGTCATATAGGGTGATAGGATTGCTAGAACTAAGAGTATATCTTTTTATTTGTTTTAAAATTGTTAAATTTAAAATAATTCTATAAAATCATATAAAACTGTATATTAAAGTTACCTCTTTTTAATTTTTTCTAATGCAAGTCCATAATATTAGCAAATTTAATAGTATATATCCAGCAAATATTATATAATTATTTTCTTTTTTTTAATAAAGTATGAGCATACTCTAATCTTTAATACTCATTTAATAGCAAAAATTGCCTTTTTAGATTGGCTGGTTTGATAACTAATTTTAAATATTAAATAAATTATTTTATTATATTATTAATATATATGTACTTAGTCTTGCTTAGCTTTTCTCTATTCTCTTAGCAATAAGCCTTAATAGGTTTATCTTAATATAGGTTTATAGGTGTAAAAAAGGAAGCCGGCGTTTAAACATTTTCATTACTAAATGATTAGAATATATAAAATATAATATTATTTATTATTCTTTATCATTTTTACTAATAATTAAAATCTAGTGTAATGCTATTATTTGGTAAAATAATATTATAATAAGATTTATCTTCATTTGTTAACACCATTCTTTATTTTTTTCTTATACCATTTTTATTATATAAGAGAAGGTTTTCTTTTACACTAATATTATTCTCTACTTCAGGTATAAATATAGATAGTATTATTAGAATTATCATTTCTATTATATAATTATCATCCTTATCTTCTAATAATAAAAGTATATCTTTTTTAAATAAATAATATCTTATATTATTTAATTTATTAATAAATAATTAATAAATAATTATAAAACTGGATTCTTTCTTATATTATCTATTAGATTAAATAGCCTTGCTAATATCTATACTATATATAATAATAGATAGCCAAAATTAACATTTATCTTAATAATCCTTAATATAATTATATTAATTATAAATAATTAAATATATAACAGTTACATAATCTACCTTATTCAAAAAAATAACTATAAGTTTCCAAAAATTACTTGCTCTATCAAAATATATAATTATAAAAATATTATTAGTTTTATTTTCTTAATTTTATTGTATATTCTCTAATATTTCTATCTTATTATCTTATTTATTATAGATTAAGTAAGCTATATTTAACTATTTATCCCAGTCTATGATAAATATTTCTTTAAATATATACACCTACTTCTATTTTTTATTTTTTATACTAGAAATTAATATTTCCACTCCCTTATATATTTAATCTATTAATAGGGTGAAAAAATTATATAAAAATAATATATATTCTATATATTCATTAAGGTTTTCAATACTGCAAATATATACAATAGTAGAGATATAAATAAAATAAGAAATATCAATATATATTATAACATTTAGTAGGACTATAATAAGGGTGGTATTAATTATTATAATATATATAAAATATATATTTATAGATATATATATATATATTGAAAGTTATAAAATATTAAAAAGATATCTAATATTCTTTAATAATATATAAGTAATTTATGAATATAATTTATAAATATTAGATTATTTTGATATTCTTTTTATTTTATATTCTTTATTCTATTATATAATTTAAATATGGTTAATATTATAACAATACTCATATACTAAAAATATATAAAAAACCACTAGATTAAACTACTAATAATAAATATTTTTACAATCTACCCCTTGGTTTTTTTAGAATAATCCCATCATTTAATATAAAAACTTTTAGCTTTAATTTTAATAGCCATTCTCTAAATCTTTTCATAAATATAAGTAAAACCAAATTTTTTAATACCTGAATTACAAAATCTCACAACAATAAATATATTTTTAATTATAATTATAATTACACATATAAAATAATATCTTTTTTGTTATTTTCAAATTTCTAATTATTATCTGACTATTATATTTTATTTGGGATTTTATTATATACTAAAATAGTTACTATAAGTAAATATTCTACCAAAATATTAAATTTATACCATTTATATATTAATTTAAGCCTATTATTTATAACTATACCTAAATATAATATACTATTTAATTCAAAGATTTTATAATAACCTTTCTCTAAATATACCTCTACAATTTAATATAACTTTACCTAATGCATAAATAATTTTATTAAATATAAAAATTTAAATTAAATATTATAAAATAAAATTAAATCCTAAAATTAATAAACTCTATCAATTATCTAGGGCAAAAAATCCTATCTTTTAACTACATTTTCTTTATATTTTTATAATTACAAGGATGCTTTTTTTAGATCTTCATCTTACTTTTCCAAATACTACATTTTTATAATTAATAGTTTATTATAAATATATACATTTTCTTAAAATAGTATATGCTAGATTAGTATAGTTAGATTAATGGGTAGTAAAGGTTCCATATTATATAATAAATAATATAAGCTTAAATTAATAATATTACAAGTTATAATCTAATTTATTTATAAAATAAAATATAAATAGCGCATTTAATCAGCTATTTTTCTATTATATGTTACATCTACTACCTAAATATCAGCTAGATACTTTAGGCAACAGCAAGTGCTACTTGGCTTCTGTCTCACAGCTCTATTTACTCAGAGCACAGTTCAGGGAAGTATATATGAGAGAGTAAATAATTCTGGGGTATTAAGAGTATAACAACAATAAAATAATATAATTATAAATTATATTATACTAGGCTATTGTGCTATTAAATTAACCAATAAAAATCTAAAGGAGACTATTATCATCAAAATATAAAACTATAATTATATATATAAATATATATTTATACATTTTAGGTATTCAATTATTTAGTTCAAAAGTAAATTAATCAATTGAATATTTAAAATTATTCAATTATTTAATTATCAAAATAGATGAATAATTAAACATTAAAATATGTTATCAACAGGGGTATTCCATAGATTAAGTGGAATATCTAATAATTCATAATTTATAGTAAATCCATCAGTTCTATTTATCATATATAAACAAGTGTTAATTGTAGTACAACCTTTAATAACAGATCAAATACTATTAGAAAGTATACCAGAAGGGCATAATTTTCATAATAAGAAATTAAACAAAATATTTTAAAATATTATAATTAGAGTAAGCGAAATTTAATATAGCATATTATCAATTATTATACAAATATTTTATAGGAGAATTCTATATATACTACTAGAATATCTATAATATTATCCCCTCCTTTCAAAAGAAATTCCTGTAGGGGATTTTCTTATAAAAAATAATTGTATAAAAGTTTTAAAAGAAATATTATAAAAAGTATATTATGTATAAATATTTTATACAGGAAATTTCGCTAGAGGAAATTTATATAAAAAAATCTTGTGTATAGGGGATTTTGTATAAAAGATATAATGTTGTATAATAATTTTTATATAAAAACATATTGTATATACCTACATAATTAAATAAATAGAATATAAATATAAATATGCGAAATTATTAAACCTATTAAAATTAAATTTAAACTATTAAATATTTTTGTGGTAATTAATATATCTTTTTTTATACAAATGAGTTTAAATAAAATTTATAAACAAAAATGTTATAATTTAAATATTATTGGTAAGTAGTTTTTTACTAATTATTATTATATTATTATTTAAAATATTAAGTAAAATGATTTTTTTGTGGTTATTATTTATAATTATTATATAAAGTATTCTTATAATTATATAATTATGGATATTAGTCATTATTTAATATATTTAAAATAGGGTAGAATTATTTATAATATAATATTATGTAAATTCCTTTTTTTTATATTTTTTATATAATTTCCTAATGTTTTTGTAATAGTATAAATCTTAAATCTTTAGCATACTAAAGAATAAAAACTTTATAAAATTAAAAAAAATCTAATTGATTTTTAGATAGAAATATTTAGAATTCAAATAAAAATAGTAAAGGTTTTAAATTAAATATAAAAATTTTCTTCTAAAATTATTTATTATTGTAAGGAGTTAAATATTATTATTTTAAAATAAAATGAAAATATTATTTATAAGAATGTTTTATTATTAAATAATATTAAAAGAAATAATTCTTATAAAAATTAACTAAAAATATAAAGTAATAACTATATTCATAAATCTATTCATTAATTCCAGGATAAAGATTTTAGAATATTTAATTTAAATATCCTGGATAATATAAATTTTTTTTAATTTCTGAAAAAAGATGCTCAGGATTCTGATGTATTTATTTAAATTTTTTTTTTTTTTATTTCTTAATTTTTAAAATTAATCTATTATCATACTTCATTATAAAAATATTTAATTTTTTATTACTTTAGCTATTTAGCTATTTATTTGTTAGATTTTAGCCTGTATTGATATTCTTTGTACTAGTTATTTTTAGATTCTGGGTATCCAATGTACTGCACTGGATAAGGAAATCAGGACATTGGAAGAGTTGGTAGTAATAATAAATTTATTCCATAGTTATTTGATAAGGGATAAGGTATATATATATGATTTATGTAAACTCATGGATTAATCCTATAAATATAAATTTAATAATTAAAAATTAATAAATCTTAATTTTAAATTTTCCTAAATCATCCTTGTTTTTATAATAGTAATTATTCCAATTAAGACTTATTTTGAAAATAGTAAGTTTAAATTAATTCTAATATTATATTTTATTCTAACTATCATAAATTATTATCTAAATAATTTTTTTATCTAACCAAGTATATAAATTTTTAATCAAAATTATTTTTATAATTAAATAATTTATTAATGTTGTATTTAATATAATTATTATTTTTGATTTTTAAATTGTCGGTTTGATCTCTTAGTCCTTTTAGAACAAATTCAAGAAAAAATATATAAAAATTTTTATAAATTCTTATATTTCTTGAAATTAGGAATTTGAAAATATTATTATTAAATTTTTAAACAATTCAATAAAATCTAAATTTTTAGTAATCAAATTTCTTATTTAATTATTTTATTTTAATATTTTTTACAAGCAGATATGCTTTATCTCCCTCTTCAAAAATTAATATTGGGTTTTTTGTTTTATTATAATAATACAACATTCTTTTATTAATAAAATCTATATCATTTTTGAATTATTCATAGAATTTTTGTATATTTTTAATATATTCCTCTACTTCTGATATTGACTTTTTTAATTTTATTACTAGTAGGATTATTATTGGGTTTTATCTACACAAGGCTTTATGCAATATAAATTTCATAATTCCATTTTTTAATATATTATGGGTTAATTCAGCCATTAATAACAAAACTATCCAATTTATTTATTAATAATCAAAAAAAGGTCATAGATATATTTTAATAAATTAGATATATTTTTTTAATTATTCATTAATTTAAATATAATTTTTTATTATAATATTAAATTTAATTTTTTTTTAATTTATTATAAAATTCTAATACTTGCTTTTGAAGATTATATTTTAATTATAAATATATTTTTCTTATCATCTATATTAGGAATATATTTTTTTTAAATATACAGCATTAAATTTCTTAACTCCCCATTTTAAATTCTAAAATTCTAAGATAAGAATTTTAATAAATTTATAAACTACAATCAAAATTTCATTATAAATCTAATTTATTAATAGGTCACGAGCTGTTAGTACTCCTTAAATAAAATTATATAAAATAATTTAGAATAATACTCCAAAAACATCATAAAGATATAATTTTCCATATAATTTATATTATACTAGTTTATTTCTTATATATATATTATAAATTTTAATATATTCTTCAATTTCTTATTTCATTTTTGGTTAAAAGTAGTTTTTAGTTAAAAAATTTTATATTCATTCAATTCCTTAATATCCATGTATTAAAAAGTTATAGTATTAAAATATCAAAAATTACTATATTTTCTTATCAAGGATATAAAAATATTTTTTAAATATAATATATTCATTTTCTATAATAAAATTAATAGATAATATATTTAGATTTTAAAGAATTTGAGAGACTGTAAAGTTTTTTTTATATAAAACTTTAATTTATTTTTCTAAATCATCCTCTAATTCTATAACCATTATATTAAAAGATTTATTAATAGTGTAATAATTATTTATTTTTTTAAGAATTACTTCTTTATTTAATTTAATATTTTCCATCAAATTAAATCTTCTGTTAAAAGTATCAACTAAAGTGTTTTTATTTTTTTTAATATAAATAATTTTTATATTATATTCACTAAAGGTCTTCCATCATCAGATTTATCATCATAACAATTCTTTAATGATTAAAAAGTAAATAAAATTTTTATAATCTAAAAACACCAAAAAAGATTTTTTGGATTATAAATAAACTCGCCATTTCTTACACACTTCAATAATAATTATAAGTTTTTTGTTATAAATCAGATATCTAAGTTCTGTTACATCAAATTTTTTTAAAAAATATGCAATAGAGTACCAATCTTTTTTATTATACAATTAAAATAAGTATATTTTTAGTATTCTATTAAATGCATTTATTTCCATTTTTATTAATAATTCTAAATTATAAATTTTAAAAATTAGGATGAAAATAAATGCTTTTTTAAGAATTTTGAAAACCATTTTTTTTATTACATCCCATATAAATTTAATATCTTTTTTTATAAGATCTGAGAGTAATGCTAAAAAGTAATTATATTTTTTAATAAATTTTTTATAATAATTACAGAGTTTGAAAAATTATTAAATATAAATTATTTTGGAAGATTTAGGCTAATTTTAAATAATTTCCATTTTCTTAAGATCTATTTTAATTCTATTAAAAATAATAATTATTTTTAAATATTTAACTTTGATAATTTTAAATTCTAATTTTTCAATTTTAATTTATAAGTTATATTTAAGGAATTTGTTAATTATTAATTAAATATACTTCTAATATTCCCTTCTATTTCTACTAAATATAAAGATATTATTAAAATAAACAATACATATTATATTAATATAATCTTTAAATATTATATTTATAAATATTTGAAATATTACTAAAATATTAATTAATCTAAAAAACATAACTATATATTCAAATAATTCATAATGATATCTAAATATTATTTTCTATTCTTCTTTTTCAGCTATTTATATAGTGTAGTAAACTTTAATAAAATTGAATTTTATAAATAATTTTATTCCTTTAATTTTGTTAAAAAAATTGCTGATAAATAGTAGAGGTGCTTAATCTTTAATAATAATGTCATTAAAACTTTAATAATTAATATATAATCATAATTTTCCATTTTTCTTTAATACAAATAAAATGGGGTATCCTACTGAAGAGATGGATAAACATATAAATTTTATTTCAAAATTAATATAGATATATTCTTATAGCATATCCATTTTTTCCTCAATACATACATAAATAGGTATAAATTTGGGATATTTTCCTTCTTATAAAAATATATAGTAATTAAAGTTAATATACTAAAATAATACTACCTTAAATACAAATTTTTTTATTATTTTCTATAATTTACCTTTAATCCAGTTAAATAATTGTTATACTTTTAATATAATTTCTTTAATATAAAACATTACTTTCTTTATCATATTAAGTTTATTATATAATTAATTTTTAATTTCTTTATTAGAAAAATATTCTGTATTGCGAAGATGTACCTCTTCGCAGATATTTTTTTTTTTATAAAATATTTCGCAAATATATCTTATAAATTTAATATTTTTAGTTTTTTAATTAATAATTGGATTATATTTTTTTAATTATAAATATTCTAGAACTAAATTTATTTATTTTAATAATTTAAAAATATTAATTATAAAATTTTTTTTATATCCATTAACAATAAAATTAATAGTTGTTTTATAGATTACAATACTTAAAAGACCATCATTAAAAACTAAAATGTTATACATAACTAATTTTTTTATAAATTTCATTTTTTTTTATAAGATGTAGTCATGCGAAATATAATTACCTTCTACTCCACTATCAATTAAACTTAGTTCCAATATTTTGTTAATAACTAATAGCATAAATAAATAATATTTATTTTTCATAAAATCAAATTATCAATCTAATCCTTTCTTTTAAAAACTACTACTAGGATTTTTAAATAGTTCTTATTCCTACAACATATTTAATTTTTTACATAAATTCTTACAGCTTTTTTAGCATTTTAAATTGTAAAGAAATCTAACTTATAACAATCAAAAAAACAAAAAAGAAATTAATAATCTGGTTTGATACAATAATAATAATATTTCTAATCATCTTTAAACTCTTTAGAAATTAATAGCTTTAAATAATTAAATTTATAGTTTTCATCAGCATTAGAGTTTATTTTAACATAATAACCAATACATCAATAAAAAGAGTTTATATACTTTTATCCTATATCATCATTACTACTAATATTATTATAAAAACAATTTTCTTTATAGAGTACTATATTTACAACTAAAATTTATTACTAACAAAATTCACATATTATAACCAAGAGAAAATATTTTTCTAATTTTTATCATAAAAAGTTATTATAGGCTTTATACCATGAAATATCTAAATTAGCTTAAATCCAACTAAAACAACATTTATAGCATAATCATAAGTTATTTTCATAGATAATGTACATAAATTCTTCTTTTTTATAAAAATCACAATCATGCTTATAGATATAACACATATCTTATATAAAAATAAGTTATTTTTCCTATTCCTCACTAAACAGATTTTTGGTATAATTCCAATAATTTTTAAAATCATCCACAAATTTCTAGTTATAAAAAAGGGTTATATATTTATAAATAATAATTTAATAAAGAATAAAATTACTTTATTTAAATTTGTATACATAAGATTTTCCTATAATATTATATTTTTCTTGTTAATGATAATTAATACATTTCTTGTAATGAATTATATTATAAAATAATTTTCTAATTCTAAAAATTTAACTACATCCATATTTTAAATATTAATTAGGTTTATATATTTGTACATATTTTTAAAAAAAAATCATCCAGGATAGTAATTATCTAGTAATTAAAGAAATTATATTATATTAAAATTTTTATTTAGCATAATACTTTTTTTTATATAATTAGGTAGAAGATTTTATAATTTCTTTTTATTATTTTTTAATTAATAAGGTAAATAATATAAAATGGATTTAGATGAAATTATATGGGTCAGATAAAAATTCTACTTTCCTAATACAATTTCTTAGATTTCCTAATTATTTATATAATTACTAGAATTGATTTTAATTATCACAATTATAACCAATATATTTTCCTAAAATAGTATTTTATTAAAACCAGTAATACTTATTTGGAATAGATTTGGTCTCATATAACTAATTTTCCCAATATTTTACAAGGTCATTAATTGTATTGTTGATAGATATATTATTATCTTCTTTATTTTATATTTAAATTATAAGCATTTGGAATTGTTTTATTTTTTATTTATTTTTTTTATTGTTACTTTCTTGGTGATTATTAGAATTATATTGTTTTTATTATTTATCTGTAGAATTAAAATTCTTTTTTTGGGATAATACATTACAATATTAAGCTATATGTTTTTATTTTCTATAATTATAGTATTCTATTATATTAGATTTCTATTTTCAAATTATATTACTAAAATTTATAGGCTTAAATCCGTAAATTTTGTTTGGAATATAATATTTATTACTATTTTTACTCTAGTTCTTATTAGGTTTATTATTATAATTTTTCTTTTTTCCCTATTAATTGGAGTTATAATTTTTATAAAATTTATTATTTTTTATAAAATTATTAATTAAGTATTCTTTTTTATTATTATTAAAAATTATATTATTAATTTTAATAATAAATTTTTATACTTCTATATAATTAAAATTAAAATTTATAAATTAATATTCAATAAATCAAATTTAATTATATAGTTTTAATTCTTTTATAATATAATAAAATATAATATTAGACTTATATCTTACTAAAAATAGATATTAATTAAATTATTAAAAATAAAATTAATTTAATTTAATCTATTTAAGAATATTAAATTTTCTAAAAACATCTTTAACTTTATTTATATATCTACAATTTTATCAAAAATATTCTATAAAGTTAGAGAATATTTTGAAGAATTTATATATTAAAAAAACATCTTCCTTAGTGTATATATTATTTTTAATAATATTATATTTATCTTTAAATGTAAAGAAAATATGAAAAATAATTCTTTTAAAATATATTCCTATAAATATTATTTTATACATTTTATTAGGAATCTGTTTAGGTAGAAGAAAAAGTGGTTTTTAAGTTGGTTAAAAAATTGATCAAATTTTTTAAATTATCCTCTATATTTGATTAAATCTTTTAATTATAATATTTTATAAAATTTCATAATAGACTATTTAATTTTATTTTAATTTTCTTACCCATGGCCAATAAATCCAGATTCTTTGCTTTTATTATTAAATAGATCATCAGGGTTTTTTTAAAATTATTTACTATTTTTTTAAATAGATTATTTTGTTATATTATTAACTTCTTCTATTTCAATATTCTCCTTATATTATTATTAAGAGTTATAGAATTCTTAAATTTTAATAATAGATATTTTGTTTTGTATATAATTATTTAAACTTTTAATTAATTCTATAACTAAACTAAAATTTCTGCTAAATTTATTAAAAACTTATTATTATTCTTAATTCTCTTCTTGACTTTACTTAAAGAATATTTCTTTAATTAATGTTTCAACTTAAATTCCTAGATATTAGTATATTTTTTATTTTTTGATATTATAACTAAATTCAAATCTTTTTATTATTAATTCTTTGGGAGAAATGGATTCTATATTTAAATAATTTTTTTTTTTATAACCAAATATCTAAATTATTACATATACAAATTGGTTTAATTCATAATAAAAATTATTAAATTAACAAAAAATTGGTTTTTTATCATTATCTAATTTACTATCTTTAATGTTTTCTGATTTGTAATTTTCTTCTATAATAAAAGTTATTAATTTTTATTAATAATTATTATAATATAAATATTTATATTTTTAAGATATATAAAAGGTAGAGGGTAAGTTAGGTATTTTAATATTGGATATATATATAATTTTTTTAGATTGAACTATATTTAATCAATTAAAATATTACACCTATTATCTAAATATTAACTAGATACTTTAAATAGTAGTAAACATTACTTAGCTTTTATCTCACAATTTTATTTACTTAGAGCACAGTTTAAGGAAGTATATATAAAAAAGTAAATAATTCTAGAATATTAAAAATATAATAACAATAAAATAATATAATTATAAGTTATATTATACTAGGCTATTATACTATTAAATTAACTGATAAAAATTTAAGGGAGACTATTATTATCAAAGTATAAAACTATGGTTATATACATGAGTATATATTTATACATCTTGGATATTCAATTATTTAATTTAAAAGTAAATTAATCAACTGAACACTTAAGATTATTCAATTATTCAATTGCTAAGATAGGTGAATAATTGAATATCAAAATATATTATCAACAAAGGTATTCTATAAATTAGGCGGGATATCTAATAATCCATAGTTTACAGTAAATCCATCAATTCTATCTATTGTGCACAAACAGGTGTTAGCTGTAGCACAGTCTTTAGTAGCAGATCAAGTGCTATCAAAAAGCATGCCAAAGAAGCATGATTTTTATAGCAAGAAATCGAACAGAATACTTTAAAATATTATAATCAGGGTAAGCGAAATCTAGTGCAGCGCATTATCAGCTGTTACACAAATATCCCGTAGGGGAATTCTGTATGTACCGTTGGGATGTCTGTGACATTATATTTTTTAATTAAATTATTTATAATTTTTTTATATCCTTATTTAATTATACCATTTAATTAGATATAATATATAAATATACACCTATTTTTAATATTATATATTTATAAAAATTTAGTAAAAATATTAAAGTTTTTTAATCCTCTATTAAATACTATTTCTTTTATATATCTATACTTAGAGAAGACATTTTTCATCAAAAATTTAAATATTACTTTAAAATTCGCTTTAGTTAAACCTTTAATTTTTAACCAACCAATTAAATAGTAGTAAATATAGGCTAAATAGTTCTTTCCAAAGAAAAATAATATATATATAATATCTAGGTTTATTTTTTATTATAATCTTACCTTATTTATTAATATTAGTATAAATATTACTTTTTACACATTACCAGTATAGCACTAACATTTGTTATATAAATAAATATAATAAGTAATATTTTTATAAAAATTTCTCTAGTAATATCTATCAATTATTTTGTGATAAATTATCTTTATATTTCTATAACCATAATTTTTATAAAATTTAATTAATATTTTAACCTTTTTATTCTTTTTATTTATAATTTAGTAGTATGGATTTTAATTATTTTTTTCTTATTATTATAGAATTTTGTTTAGGATAATGAATTTAGTAATTTTTCTTTTTATTATATAATATTAATATTGTAGTATATTTTCTAATTTTTACATTATATAAAAATATATATAAATATCTGTTTATTTTATTTAATATTCTTCTAAGATTTGAGTAATTAGTTCCTTTATACTTATAATATTAAATTAGGTATTTATATAATCATTAAGATTTTTTTTTTATTTAATTTAAGATATCTCTTTTATAATTACAGAATAATGAAATAATCTATTAATAGTAGTATACTTCTTCCCAGGCATATACTTAATTTTAAAATTAAACAAGTATATCTAAGTAAGCTAGCAGGTAATTAATACTCTAGGTAAATTAGTTGCAGGTATATTCAATTAAGTTATTAAAATATTAATATCAGTTTTAATGGTAAAGAAGATACTATATAATCAAAAGTAAAACTTTTTTAATATTTTTAATAATCTCTTATATTTATATTTAATAATATCATATTTTTTTTTTATATTATTAAAAATATTACTTTTATAATATATAAGATATTTATAATTATTAAATATTTAAGATAAGATTATATCTTATTTATATAATAAAATATTTATATTGAGTATAATATAGTTAACTAATAGGCTAATGTCTATAATTTTTAAAATAAATAATAATATCAAATATTATTAAAATTTACACATAATAATATCTTATTCATTCTCCTATTACTATAATTATCTTTTTTTTATAAAAAAATAAAGTGGTATAATTATGATTATAAATGATTTAATCTATAAACAGTAATATATGTATAGTCCTAAAAATACTCTAATTTCTATTATATTATTATATATAAGCTAATCTAAAACCTTAGTTACTTTGTTTATATTAAGATTATATCCTTTAAGTATACATATATACCTAGTAATAAGAATACTATTAATTAGAAAATTGGATTTGGTAATGGATATTATTAATCCTGCTTATTCTAATTTAATAAATATCTTATTTAAATTTATTAATATTTCTAATATATATTAGTATATGCTTAATATTATTTTTATATTATTATAAATACTTTGTGAATTAAATATATTAAAATTATCTATAAATAATATTTTATATTTAAAAATGCTTATAAATATTATTATTATTATATATTAAAAGATTGTTATAGAGTTAATTATTCCTTAAATTACTATTATTTAACAAAATAATTTAAGAAATATTATAATTATTATAATATCCTAGGATGCCTTATCTAATAAAACTTAATTATAATTAAAAAATAAATTAAATAAGTTTATATAAAACATTCTTATAAATAATTTTAAAAATTAATTATTACTTAAAAATATATTTGTATTTTTAATAATAACTATATTAATACATATTATGATAAATATTATATAATAATTATTATCTTTTTTTTATATTATAAATTAAAAATTATAGTATAGTTTTAAATATGGTTTAAAAACTTTTTTATTAATATAATCCTAGATTATAATATTAATTTTATTTTAGAGTTAATATAATATATAAATAGTAGATATTTATTATACTATATAAAATACTATTCTTATAATAATAGTAGGATGTATAGTAAGATTAAAATGACTTATTTCTATAAAATTCTAAAATAATATTAATTTTTTATTATATAGTATAGTCTTGAATATCTTATATTTTATAAGTATAAAATTAATATTTATTTTAAAAATAGATAATTATTTTAATATTAATTAATTATCTTTGTAAATATTACTAAATTTAAATATAATTTATTAATAATATACTCCTATTTAATATACTTTTTCTACTATTTTTTTTTCACACCACTTGGGGTTATCATAAGTGATGGTAGAGGTAGAAAAATGTATTAAAAATATAAATAAATTAATAAAATTAACTTTATTAATTTTTCTTTTATATATAATTTAGATTTGGAATATAACTTTATTATGTCTCTACTAATTATAAAAAAAATATTACAAATTTAAAAACATGTAAAATAATTCTAATTGTTGGATAAATAATTATAACTTGATAGTTTATATAGAATAAAATTTTAATAAATAATATATAAAACTTTATTCTGCAATATATAAAAATAAATATAATAAATAAAATAGGTTTTTAATAGCAAATATATATCTTTAATTAATAATAATAATTATAATAAAAATAGGTGTTAATATAGTAAATAATATATAAAATAATATAATACTAATATTTAGTATATTTTTTATATCTTTGTGTAAATATAATTTGCCTAGATCCTTGAATTTTTTATTATTTTAAAAATCTATTCTTCTTTTAAATTTTTATATACTTTTAATATATTAGTCTAATATTTGGTTTTTTCTTTATTAATAGGAATTTAAATAAGATATATATTTTTAATATATATTATTAATATATATATTTTTAATTAAACATTTTTATTATTAAAAATTATAATATTAATGCTAGTATTAGGATTAATATATATAATCATACAAAATTATATTTGGAAAGGTTTTTTAAATATTATATTATATTTTATATTCTTGATAATAAAAATTAGGGACCTAAAATTGATATTTCTAATAAATATAAATAATTTTGGGATATAATCAATTATTATATCTTTATTTATAATATTAATAATAGATAGTATAAAATTATTATATCTTTAAATAATAAATTTATAATTATCTATATATACAAAATTAATAGTGTTAAACTTAGTTTTAATATTTATTATAATTTTAATAATTTTATCTTTTATTTTAATATTAAATATAGGTAAAAATGTTTCCAAATAATTTACCATTTATTAATTATTAATTTATTTAATAATCTTTAATGTAAGATTGATAACCTCTAAGGTTGGCCTATACATCCTACCTATTTCTATTAGAAGATAATAATAATATATTATTTTAAAAATTAATAGGTTAAAAACTATAGTTTAATTAATAATAATTCTAATAACTAATTATAATAATAATTTCTAAAAATAGTTTAGTAAATTTAAAGTAAAAGAGTTAAATATCTTTATTTTTTTATTATTAAATATATTTTTAGTAATTTATTTTAATATCTTTAATTTCAATAACACTTCTACTATTATATATAGTTAAATAGTTATAATT